>BPTQ01000001.1:308863764-309248277 GCA_019973895.1 Chrysanthemum seticuspe | reverse complement strand
CGAGTCCGTATGTTAGGGTTACACATTAGACGTTCAACGGATGAGTCGATATGTTATGGTTACACATTGGACGTTCAACGAATGAGTCGGTATGTTATGGTTACACATTAGACGTTCAACGGATGAGTCGGTATGTTATGGTTACACATTAGACGTTCAACGGATGAGTCCGTATGTTAGGGTTACACATTAGACGTTCAACGGATGAGTCCGTATGTTAAGGTTACACATTAGACGTTCAACATCCGAGTCGGTATGTTATGGTTACACATTAGACGTTCAACGGATGAGTCGGTATGTTATGGTTACACATTAGACGTTCAACGGAAGAGTCGGTATGTTATGGTTACACATTGGACGTTCAACGAATGAGTCGGTATGTTATGGTTACACATTGAACGTTCAACGGATGAGTCGATATGTTATGGTTACACATTGGACGTTCAACGGATGAGTCGATATGTTATGGTTACAATTTAGACGTTCAACGAATGAGTCGGTATGTTATGGTTACACATTAGACGTTCAACGGATGAGTCGATATGTTATGGTTACACATTGGACGTTCAACGGATGAGTCAGTATGTTAGGGTTACACATTAGACGTTCAACGGATGAGTCGGTATGTTATGGTTACACATTAGACGTTCAACGGATAAGTCGATATGTTATGGGTTGGACATTAGACGTTCAACGGATGAGTCGATATGTTAGGGTTGGACATTAGACGTTCAACGGATGAGTCGATATTTTATGGTTACACATTAGACGTTCAACGGATGAGTCGATATGTTATTGTTAGACATTAGACTTTGAACGGATGAGTCGTTATGTTATGGTATACGTATTATTATTATTATTATTATTATTATTCTTATTCTTATTCTTATTATTATTATTATTATTATTATTATTATTATTATTATTATTATTATTATTATTATTATTATTATTATTATTATTACCATTACTATTATTATTAATAAAGTCAAACGAAGTCAAAAGGTATCCCCGGCGACATGTCGCTGGGGAAAAGTGCAAAATAAAATTTTAAAGTAATCAAATTAACACTAATTACATATTTTAAATAATCAAATGAATCCCCGGCGACATGTCGCTGGGGAAACATGCAAAATAAAATTTTAAAGTAATAAAATTAACACTAATTACATATTTTAAATAATCAAATGAATCCCGGGCGACATGTCGCTGGGGAAAGGTAAGCGGGAAAAGTTCCCGCCACGTTGCACGATGAAATTTTCGGTCAAAATATAACAACGGTATCCCCGGCGACATGTCGCCGGGGAAAACCTCTCCATAATTTAGCTGACTTTTCTACGAGACTTCGTGCCACGTAGGATATATTTTTGTCGTTTAGTGATGATTCCCCGGCGACACTTGTCGCCGGGGAAAACGGCGATGGGGAAACTGGTAAATGTGGTAGTGAATGTTGTTGCACGAATAACCCGTTGCATTTTTTCTTCCTTTTCTTTTCTTTCAAACAAATGGTAAATTAAATTAAGGTATGCACCTATTTTTCTCCTGCATTCTATAGGGTGTGCACCGAGACATTCTTAGTGTATTTTGTGGTTACTTTCAAAAAGTTTCAGCTTTTTTTACACTATCAAGAATTTACACAGGGTATGCACGTGCATACCCTGTGTTAAAGCTAGATCCACCCCTGCATGCGAGTGCCTTAACGTAACACATGGAACGGTCAGATTTGGTTGATTTCCGTAATTAACACCTAAACAAACAATGGCCTACTAATACTCATCAGTTTGCTTTGTTTGACCACCCTTTGAGAAACAGAGTCTTTTACTGGATGCATTCTTAAAGCATTAGCAAACATCCGTTTTGCAGCTCCAACATGTTCCTCTTTTAAATTATGCTTCGGCACCCTTGTATCACATTGTTTGCCCTTGAGACAGTAACATTAGTTGATCCTTCAATCCCTACTTTTTGAGGCACCTTCTTATTTAACTGTTGTTGACCATTTGACTTTGCACGAGATTCAAAGCTAGGACTCACATTTGACCTTTTTCCTGCACCTGGTTGGTAGATTCCTGGTATCCTATGGCATCTTTAACACAAATCTCTTGATTACATTGTTTAATTCTTTGGCCAAGTGCATGAGCAATCATACGACGAGCAACGACAGGATTATATTTATGTCTAGGCCTCTCTCTTCCAAGTGTTTCCATGTCATCATCTTCTGTAGAAAAAATCCGTTTCCTGGCTGCCAAGTATGCAGCCTCTCTGTCTTCTAAAGAAACTTGGGAAGATAACGTCTCAACCTTTGTCCCATAAGTATAAATGTGTACAGAAACAAAAGTATAAATGTGTATGGACTAAAATACCCTTGACTACATGACAAAAATTAGACATTGACTTTGGCATTAGTGGTCAAGGGACTAGTTTGACATAAAAACCCAAGTTTTGAACTTCCCACGATGATAAATGCTAGGTTTGTCCCATCGCGATGCTTCTGTACAAGTTTAGGGACCAACGGTGTATTTTAGTCCAATTTTAATTCTTTATATATATATATATATATATATATATATATATATATATATATATATATATATATATATATATATATATATATATATATATGCAATTCCCCCTTAAATAAAGCATTAAAAAATTTGATGAAATGTTAAGTGTCATAGATAATAGAAAGTACAAAGCCTCAAACACATTACATGGACAATCCTCATGAGTGTAAAAAGACCTTAGGCTGGTCGGCAAGGGAGAGTGAGTCACTCACCTTGCCTTCCATTCACCCGCCACTACCTTGCCCTCCATTTACAGTCACTCATGACTCACACATATCAAGAAAATTAAGGTGAGTAACTCACCTTATTGATCCAAGCAAAAACAATTTGTTTTTTGTTCAAAGTGTGTAATATTAAAGTGGGTGGGAGTGAGTGCCTTGTCCACAAAAATGTGAGTGATAATAAGTGGAAGAGAAAGGAGAGGGAAAGCTGACGTAGCGCTGATATGTAAGGTGAGTGAGGCTTCTCCTTGCCTTCTAGCCTTAAGATGAGTTTAAATGATACTCTCTCTCTCTCTCTCTCCCTCTCATAATTAATGCTAGAGTTTAAATACGGTAGTTAAGTATTGAACTCGAATATCATCTAAGGAGTACAAACTTTATTACTAGCTTCACATGGGTTTACTCTCATGCATAACAATAGCATCATTTAAGTTGCAATCTAAGTTGTGTTGTAAGATACTCGTTAATTACTGTAGGCTTGTCTTGTATACAATGTATCTTGTTGCATTTTAACACAATGCATGTAAGTATAAAACAAAATTTCATTTTGAAAAACTTGAAAATAAATAAAAAGTAGTACAAATATTTTTTTAGGTTAAAAAAGATATACTCCCTCCGTCTCATAATAATTGTTTAGTTTGATTTTTCTTTGGTCTTTTTTGTTTACCTTGGAATTTACATATTTTTATTTGTGTTATATAATACTTGATTAAAATTATATCAATGAAAATACATTTAAAAAAAATAATAAATAGTTAAAATAAATAAATAAAACCGAAGTCGTACAAGTTAGAATACACTCCACTTACCAAATAAACCACTCTCCATACATGAGTTTTCTCTTTCTTTATCTATCTATTTAATATAATAAAGCACACTTTTTAGTCTCCATGTAATTAATTTTTTCTAAAAATAACTTGGCCTATTAATGTGACACGTGGCAGAGCAGTTTTATAAAATGAAGTCAAAAGCTGTTTATGAAAGGAGTTCATTTAGTATTTAAGATAAAACCTGTGCATTCAATATTATGTCCTCTTAAATCTCAATTTGTCATAAAATTTGACATTGCCTCTTAAAACCTTCCTCATAAGCAGTCATGGATTCGTTAGAGCTTTTGAAGTTAAATTCAAAATAATTTAAAAGCTATGCAATTAAAACATTTCAAACATGACAACATTTTCTAAATTATAACATAGTCACAATGACGATTATAAAGAACGGAAACGCTTTCACCATCTCAACAATCTTGCCATATCACAGGTAATTTTTTAAATCTTTCTCTATTTTCTTTATCTAAAATTTAGATATCTATTTTTTTAATCACCAAATAGTCGTTCAAAATTTGTAATTTTTTTATATTCAATTCCGTTAATGATTGATGTGAGAATATATATTGAGTTCGATTTGTCACAAATTAATGATGGAATTTTATGCACCACACCGTATGTTGATGAAATGTGTGAGAAGCTAAAATCGTTATCAGTTAGATTTTTTCCATTGATATATGTTGGTGAGTTCAGTTACTATCCCAATATGAAGCAGAACTTTGGAGCAAAACACAACATTACTAAGGTGTAAATCGTTTTATAATATTTGATCCTTATTTGCATTAAATCGTTGAATGTTACTACAAAGATTATAATAAGAACACACTGACTTGGCCTTTAGTTAGATACATTTGTTTGCTTACTTTGCATTAAATATATCTCTTTAAGCTTAAGCTATACAAGATCTTATATATTTTATTAGATGTTGCACCATACCAATCAAATGTTTCGTATGCTTTTAATGTGTTTGATTTGTGAAATGCCCATAAGAGACCTCAATTCTGTTTGCAATGGGAATACCAAAACTATACATTCTGAAGTGTTTGTATATTAATTTTATTTACTTCTACAATAAGAAAAATGTTTTGAGACATTTTTTTTTTTTTTTTTTTTTTTTTTTTTTTTTTTTTTTTTTTTTTTGTGTTTTTTTGACAAATGCTTGCACATGAGTTATGATCATACTAAGTCTTGATTTACCACTTGGTACTTGCATTGCATGTACTTAGGATAACCACAATTACAGTAACATTTTTTTATATCTTCATTTTCAGTGTTTGCAATGACAGTGGAAGAGCACATAAAACTTAAGAGATGCCGAAGATGCTCTCTCGAATAAAACATTTACTGGTGAGTGGACTTTTAGCTTATAGTTTGACATTTAACTAACTATAACAATGCATTATGTATAACCATAAACCGACAATCATACATGTCATAAGATTGATTATAAATACATCAATTAACTTTACTTAATATCATCCCTCTTCTAGCAATTAGATATACACAAGTTTACTTTCGTTGTGTTACATTCTTTTTGGCATTCAACCATTATCTTTTGTGTGTGAAGATCACACGTACTCTCATAAGATTACAACGGGATGTTATATGTTATTTAAAGGCAAGTTCATAAGTTGTTTTAGCTAATGCTCTTTTTCTTTTCAATTTTTTTATTAGAGAATGATAGTAAATTAATTAAAGTCACTCATTTCTAAACCCGTTGCAGTATTTGTGCCTTGAAATTGCACAAGAGAATTAGAAAATATACTTTTGCGGACTATATATTTACATTGTAAAAATGTTTTAGAAAACGTACAGACTAAATGCGTTGTTGATAAATACCTACGAGTTACAATAATTATTTTTTTCATACTAAGAATGTTGCAAGTTGATAAATTAATTAGCTTTGGGACATTGCGTGTTTGATTTTGTACGTACAAGAATGACAAGTCACGTGTTCTTGAGCTATTAGGGAGTTTATTTTTGTAGTTACAAAAATGATATTTGTTTTGTACCATGTACGAAAGCATACGTAAAACGGAGAAGCTAACATAGCTTCACCGCATGAAAATGTATATCCTTTAAGCTTTTGAGTTTATCTAAATTTGACGAAAACATTGAATCCAATATGGACCCATATATCTACATTTAATGCGGTTCTTGTGATTGTAGATTGTTTGGTTGAGTTTTACGCGCTAGACATCACTTGAACGTGATGAGGCTTTACATAGAAGACTATTTGGCTCAAATTTTGGAATCATCTTGGATATACAAAGGTATACATTTGTGTTATGCTTAGTTGGATATCTTAATGTTCATGATAAGATTGATGTTGGAGTCAGAGAAGAAATCGAAGCCGAGTTAAAGCGCTGTCAATCCGGGTTATGTTTTTGTCTAACCAATAGAAAGGGTGAGCTAAAAAATGAGCTTATAAAATTAAATAATGTATAAAACTTATCGCTACAGGAGCGATAAGCATACGTAAAACGGAGAAGCTACGTAAGAAGTGTTACACATTTTATGATCACATTTACGTGTACACGTATATCACATTCGTAGAATTAAGGATTGAAGATGTTTATTATTATTGTTGTTGCTGTTGATTTTTGAATAATTGTGTTTCATATAACGTATGTTTGATAATTACCAATTGCATACTTTACGTTTGTTTATCAAGATGTGGTTCTTTCTAACTTATAACTTCATAATACGCAATGTCATTTACTGTATTCATTCTTCGACGTTACTTAAAAATACCCTTGAATTTCACGGGTCTTTTAGCTAGTTTAATATATAAAAGATGGCTCAAGTCACCAACGAATCAGTTTTAGTGGCACTTTGTGAATGATTGATGAGTTGCACAATGATAAGAGCTTCAAGGATCAAACTTATATGTGCTCAATACATGGATAACCATGACTTGATTCATGTTTGTAACATGTAATGTTGGAGTTCGTTAAGTTCATGTAAATCGGTGAAGCGTTTAGAGATTAGTATGAATACCAACTACGAAAGGGCTTTCATAAAATATGATTATTGTTTTTGATATTTTTACTCTAAAAAAATCTCCTAATAACAGTAACTATTAGTCTATTGAAATCAAGGAAGATGATAAGATTACTTTGTTTTATTTTTATGGGCAAATGATAAAAAAAAAAAAATATTATACTTGACAGCATATGCTCTTGTGAGTAGCGAACAATTTTTTTTTGCTTTTATGGGTGCTATACTATCAAATTCATCATCTTTAGGGTATTTTGCGAAATTTTTGGACATTTTTGCCCCTCTTGGCTAATATAAAATTTTTTTCCCCGAAGGGCAAAAATGTCACATAGTACCCTAAAGAAGATGAATTTGAAAGTATAGTAACCACAAAAGCAAAAAAATTTGTTCGCTACCCACAAAAGCAAATGATGACAAATATGATACTTCTTTTTATCATTTGCCCTATTTTTATAGATAAAACATTCCCAAACCTAAAATGAATATTAATGAAATATTATTTGTTTGAACTCCTCATGTGTGGTTGTGGATAATTTCGGTGCAAGTTACAACATGTTTTCTAGTAGGAGTGAAAACGAGCCGAGCTCGTTTATATATAAAAAGTTTGAGCCCAAGCTCGAGCTCGTTTCGAGCCTCACATTTTGAGCTCGAGCTCGGCTCGTGAAACTTTTTACAAGCTCGAGCTCGGCTCGTTAACACAAAGCTCGGCTCGTTAACACAAGGCTCGAGCTCGTTAACACGGTTATACGTATAGAAAATACATATATGTATATATTTCTAGGGCTCGTTTAGGCTCGCGAGCCTAAACGAGCTTTTTGTATAGAGCTCGGGCTCGAGCTCGATTATTAAATGAGCCAAAACTTAGGCTCGAGCTCGGGCTTGTGCTCGTTTAGGCTCGGCTCGTTCGAGCTTTTTACCGATCCGGTCCCGAGCTTTTCACGAGCGGCTCGGCTCGTTTCCACCCCTATTTTCTAGCAAATATTTTAGAGACTAATTTCTAGCTTAGTTATGTTCCTTTGAGTTTAGGGACGGAGCTAGGGGGTTCCCGCGGGTGCCCGGGAACCCCATGGATTTTTTTTATTTAGTGTTAATTTTTGAAAAAAATATCGATTTTTACTAAATGAATCTTAAATGCACCCGGTCCTTCGAAATGTGTTTCCAGTATTACAGTTCAAAATATTTTGTGCACCCGGTCATATTTGATCTTGGCTCCGTCCCTGTTTGAGTTTGTTCGTTGACATACAAATAGATCCGAGTTATTGTTTACCAGGAACAACAATAAAAGAAAACACGAAGGCTGACAAAATGTGAATTATGCATTTTATACTCAAATCATAATTGATGATGTCTACGGTCAAAATGCATACACAATCCAATGATAAAAATCTAATTTGAGCAAGCATTAAAATGTATAAAAATATTAAGTGTGGCAAAGCTGGGAATTGAACTTAGGTCCTTTTGTGTAGGAGAGACTATTCTTACCAGCCGACCATCTATTCATTCAAGATTGTATTTCCAAATTAATATATTTATCACAGAAGCATATCATTTCATTATACAAATATTTTTTGGGTAAATATGGAACCATTATAAAACACTATCAGGGTACCTGCGCAGCGCAGGTACCCTGAAATAAATTTTTCCGGTGAATTATGTATTTACGGATATCAATAATTTCATTTAGCCAATAATTTTATTATGTTCTTTTTGACAATAAATTTACGGATATCAAGAATTACATTTAGCCCGTGCCTGTTCGGGCTCAAGCCCATTTTGCCCGTTGCCTGTTCAGGTTTTAATATTTGTAGAATGTGTTTTATTATTTGTATTAGTGACATTTAATGGAGGGTACCCGCGCGTTTCGGCTGCAGTCAGGTACTGTGATATAAAATTTTCAAGTGAATAATGTATTTTAGTTTATTATGTTCTTTTTGACAATAAATTTACGGGTTTCAAGAATTTCGTTTAGCCCATGCACGTTCGGGCTCAAGCCCGTTTGGCCTGCCCCCATTCGGGCTCAAGCCCATTTAACATGTTGCCTGTTCGGGCTTGAATATTATTTGTGTTACTGACATTTAATGTAGGAATTGTGTTTAATTTGGTTGTACAATATGCTTGATAATTTGTATTTATTATGTTAGGGGTATTTTAGGGATACGGCATCTGGGAAACATCACCGTATAATGTTGAAGCCTTGCACGTGCCCTAGACAACGAGATCTTGACCATGGGCCGTTACAAGTATTTGGAGGGAAAAACCCCAAGGCTTGCCATCCATGAGGATCGAACTCAAGTTAGTTAATTGGCTATATTTAATAGCATTAATGTGGTGTTTTTTTAGTTTTAATATGTGCATTAAAGTGGTGTACGCTATGCTTCTTGTCTTGTACATTTGAAAATTATGTGCATTAAAGTGTTGTACATTATGCTTCTTTTCTTAAATATATTAATTACTAATTATAGTAACATGTGTAGGCTTATATTTTTAAGACTTCCTTTTATAGGAAGTCCTAAATACATTATAATGTAATATAGAATATAGATATAGATTACATTTGCCCAAGCACTGTTCATCTTAAACTTTTTGACCCGTTTGTTTTTGGTAAGCCCAGGTCCGGATAAATTAATACAAAACGGACCCGAACGTTCGTTTTGTGTGCTTTTACTAATTTTGACTTGTCAAACTTTATGTCTTCGGTTAGATATTTTTTGTTTCGCAGTTTTATAACAAAAACAAAATTATAAACATTTAAAAATATTAAAATTAAAAAATAAATAAATTAGGAGGGTGTAGTTATCACAAAAAAAAAGGGTACCAATAACCTAGGCCATATAGAAATTAGTTGGCATAGCACCAAATGGTAAATTTTATGTTACTGATCAAGTAACCTTTTGGGAAACATTAGTTTGGACAAGGGAAAAATAGCTCGAACTGAGTGTCGTTTGGTGAGTGCGACACATATATCCATTTTGGATAATTTTTGTGACTCACCTTCGTTAGTACCTTGTGATCGATTGAGTTATTGTACATGGTACTCATACATATTTAGCATGACAAAGTTGCCACTTATCTTTTTATAACTTCACTATAATTAGAAATGTAGGCAACCAAGAGACCTCACATGGAGAGCCATAACTTCATTCATTTTTGTAACAAGTCACTGCAAAACCAATATGGCCTTGTATGGTATGTGTTAGGTAAGTTATTGGTGAAACATTTAAAGACCGGAATGAACACCAATCATGAAATGTGTTTCTTACAATATGGTATCCTAACATATACTTAGTGTTAAGCTTTTATCTTTTGTGAACCATATATGTAAATAAAAAGCAAAATTTTATAATGTCTTTGAAAAATTTATAAATAAATAAAAATTTGGACTTCGGAGTTGGAGTATTTTTTAAACGAAAAATGATCAAGAATTTATATTATATTTTCAGGATAATCGATTGATGATGTTTGAATTTTTTAGTTTGATAATCGACTTTATCAACAGATTATGTCTGAAAAGATAGTAATATTAAGGACATGCGTGATTCTCATTCTCTATAGTATATAAACTAGAAAGATTTCACTTCTTTCACCTATGTGGGATATAAACATGAAATGGTTTTTTCAACACAAGATATTATGCATGCTTACATACCGACTTGTGTATTTCTAGCACTCTAATCTATACCATTCATTTGTTCATCATAAAGCGTTCGTATTTAAAGCTACTCGGATTCTTAATGAAAAAGTTTAAATTATGTTATTACGTGACGACGCAATTTTGAGACAGAGATCTTCTACGGTGTACAAATTTAATCACTGATATCAATTGTATTTTCTTTTTTTTTTGTTCGGTTGTGGTTGAGGAAAATATTGCCAATAATGCAAATCGTTTTGTGTTTTTTGAATTACATGTCGTGAAGTTAATTAAGTATTCTTCGTTGCAGGTAGTTTAGTTCGAGAATTTTATACGAAGAATATACTTCCTTCGCATATAAGAGATTCTTGATATTAAATCAGTCGTTGCAGGTAGCCCCTTACAAAACGTCAATAGTTCGGATTAGGTGAACCGGACTCAAACTCTGGGTTTCACGAGTTTTTTTTTAATATGACTTATGTGGGTGACACATCTATCCATTTTGGATAAATACACGTTCGTTGTTACCTTGTGGTTGATTAAGGTCTACATTGTTAGAAATACACGTTCCTATTACCTAGTGAATGATTAAGCTCTACATTGTTAGGAAAAAGTTGCTTCTGTGTTTCTTTATACTAGAAGGGTACCCGCGCAATGCGGCGGCGGGTACCCGATGACTATAATATGATTGGAATAAATGAAATAAAGGTTAAAGTTGTAAAAATTTGAATTAAAATAAAATAAACCCACTAAAAATATAAAAACTAAAAACTAATAAAAATATATTAAAATGGATTAAGGGTGGCAATTTCTGACCCGACACGAAACTCGACCTGAAACCGACACGAAAATTAACAGGTTCGGGTTGTGCTAAATAGATTTCGGGTCAGATTTGGGTCGACCTATCTAACCCGTTTATTAAACAGGTCAGGTTCGGGTTGAGAATAAAATAAGTGGGTCGACCCGCCAACCCGTTTAAGATTTTTTTTCTTAAACTAAAAATTATTTATATTTTATTATGCGGGTTAAATGTGTTAAACGGGTCGACCCAACAACCTGTTTAACCTATTTAACTCGTGTAATGTGCCAACTTTGTATATAAAAAGGGTTAAATGGGTCAAACCGAAACCCGTTGAACCGATTCAACCCGTTTAACGTATTCAACCCGTGTAACCTATTTAACCCGCCAACCCAAGTATATATACGGGTTAAATGGGTTAGGTTCGGGTTATGTCTAAACAGGTTAGGGTTGACATAGCTGACCCGATGATTTAAATGGGTTAGGTTTGGGTTGAGATTTTTTGACCCGCCAACCTGACAACCCGAACCCGCCAACCCGAACCCGACCCGAATTGCCACCCCTAAAATGGATGTTGAATTAAAGAGCATAAAATTTTAGAAAATATGGTGAAATTAGATTATAATATAAATAAGTAGATAAAAAGATATTTTAATTTGAAAATAAAGATGAATTTTTAGTTGAGAAGTGACACATGTCATTTTATAATTGGAGCTCCTTATCTTAATTTTTGGTGGTTAGGAGTTAGGCTTGGAGTTTGTTAGAAGTTAGACTTGGAGTTTGTTAAGAAGTGACACATGTAATCTCATGATTGGAGCTCCTTATCTTAATTTTACATGCATTATAATATATCTTTTCATAATAAGCAAGTAAAAAAGTCTGAATTTTTAAGTCTTCTAATTTTAGAAGGCCTAACTGCATTATAAAGTAGTATAGATATTCTCTAGAAATAAGAGGGCTCCAGCCATCTGTGTAATACCAATGTCGCCTAATTCTTACTCATGTGGATGATTGGACATCCGACGGATCGATCAGTTTGAATGGTACCTTTTTGCATGATTGAGTTGAAGAACCATCTGTGTTCAATAATTAGGTTAATCCGACTAACGCTTTGTTGCTTTGTTGATCCAGTACGTCCCTGCTATTGGCCTAACGGTACTTGATCTTGAAAGTTAAAAACTCCACCCATGTTTTAAGATGTTGCGAGACACTTATTAATCTTTATATTGATGTATGTCATATGTTATGTTTGCAAGCTGAATGTCATTTGGTATTAATCATGTGCAATGCTGCTTGAGAATAATCGTAGGTTAGTTTGCACATTCAAGACAAAACTTTGATGTCTATATTCCCACAAACTGAGTATATTTCATATTCAAGAAATAACTTTTATAAGATAGTGAGCTTATGAGTAATTCAATTAACTTGATTATGAATTTGAGTCATTAATTTTATAGTTAGTAAATTAAACACACCAACAATATTAAGATGGATGTTACATATTCAACGGCATGATCTTAATAGACATCGAGTCATGTGTTAAGTTAATTTAATAAAAACGTTTGCTAAGTTAATTAAACAAGTAGACGTACATGATAAACTATTGCAGTTAATTGTAGAAGTTCTTGAGACAATCAACCTATTCTAAATACTCTAAGTAGCTTATTTGATGATGTTATCTAATATATTTCAAAACATACTTCTACTTTTCAAATGGTTTGATGACGTTTACAAAAAACAAAGCAGCTTCACCACAAAATGTGTTTTCTTTCGCTGTCAAATAGACATTGTAAGAAAATGTAGATGAATATGACATTTTCGAAGTAGTAGTATAATGATTATAAAATCAAATTAGGTAACATCAAGGCACCAGTGGTCTAGTGGTAGAATAGTACCCTACCATGGTATGGGTTTGAAACCCAGCCTGTGCATCTAAGCTGTGATGATTAGCCTAGGCATTGTTTGGGTCCATTGAACTACATTTCTTAAATCAGATGAAATCAAGGCAATTTTGATCAATGGTAAGAGCTTAAACAACCAATGTCTATGCGCTCAATAAAGACCTTACATAGGGGGACATGCCTTAGTTCATTTTTGAAGCATGTTATTGCGGAATCAATATGGCATTGTACGTTAGGGGTTATGTTAGTTCAGGTGGATTGGTGAAACATCTAAAGATCGAAAAGAACAATAATCACTATTAGCTAGATATACATACAACATTTATTTTATATATAGTTGCATACACATGTTTGGACAATCTTTTCAAACAAATGGCAATATAGTACCATTTTTTTTAAGTGACACGCATATTAAAAAAAAGTTAAAATTTTATGTTAATTTTTCAATACAGATATGACACCAGGGCATGATTCTTTTTTTTTCTACAAGACCTGCTATCATTTCTGCTGTGAAAACATAACATTATTCTCAACACGACTTGTCATCTTACAATGTAGTATATATCCAAGCAAGATTTCACTTCTTTAACCTATGTGGGACTGTGAGATGTAAGGTTGAATTGACTTTATTCAAAAATAATACTAACATCCATGGCAATTAAGTGACAAATGCAATTGTCACATATCATCTATGTAGTACAAATATTACCACTAATTTCATACGAGTTTACTCTCAAGTTTTTTCATTCTTTTTTGTTAGGTTGTGACAACATTGCAGCTTGTTTTGTGTTTTTTGAGTTACATGCCATGAAGTTAGTTAAGTGTTGTTGATAATGTGAAGCAACTTATTTTCCCTCGCTATTGGGCCAAATCACGAACCCGTTACGTTTGTTGGTAAGACCCCGGTATGCTTTATATTATATATATACTTTGTTTTTTATGATATCTACATGTACCTATGAATTTTCGTACTAGGTTTTGATTGATTACATTTCAAATAATTTTACGCACAATATACCCTTTTAGGGGAAGATCGTTCCTGCAAGAGAACCGAATGACTTTGGATGGGATCGAGTCTTCCAACCTGATGGTTATGATCAAACGTAAGGCCATCTCTGTTTCTACACGATCATCTCCATAATGGGTGGCAATTTCGACCAATTAACTTATAAGCAGGTCTTGGCTTTTTCATATCTTAAACGGGTCCTAAGGCTCAAAGCAAGTTTAGCTAAAAGAGGAACACATCAAATGGGTCGAATGGGTCAAACAGGTTAAAAGTCACGTCAAGTCTATCTTTTAAGAGTACAAACTTATAAATTGTGGAGAAAGAAGATTTGTAGCTACCTGGTGGAATGTGCATGAACACAACAGTGAAATGTTTTACTTGAACATGAATGATGGTTCAGTTTCTTTTGGTAATTCCACAAGTTATAAAAAAGTCAAGCATTTTGGATCTGTTTTTCCAGTCCATACGTTGTTGACGAAGTTTGAATATTTTTCAATGTAATCAACTTCATTATAAAGAACAACGATCTCACTATTTTAGCCTATGTGGGATGCAAAGCTGGGAATGCTTTTTATCAAATAATGTACATAAGTACATGGTGACTGTTGCATTTCTGTATACTTATATAGCGTTTGTACTTTGAACTGAAGTCACTTTGATAATAGGGTGCCATTGTTTAAGATGGCTATTAAGTGACGACGCTATTGGATTCAGAAATCCTCATATGGGTTTACTCTCCCATTATATTATCGATCCTTTTTGTTTGATTGTGGTGAAAATTGGCAATAATACAACTTTGTATTGCTTTTCCAAATTAGCGGGAACACGCCCCCGAATTTAATGAAGAACATGTACAATGGGTCAAATCATATTGTACCTCTAACAAGATACTACAGCTCGGAGTTTGTGGTTGTGTTTTTCTTACTTTGCATTGCTTTTCCGAATGAGATATTCACTTTGCATTTTGAGTTCAAAAACTGATTGTTGCAAATATATACAGGATGGTGCAAAGCGCAACTTTATGTGTGCAATTGTTTGACCACTTTGGCTAAGACATAAGAAAGTATTCCAATTGAATTTGATGGAAAATGATATAATGACAGACATACATAAGTGTAAGTTGCATTGTTTTCTTCATCAGTTATCATTGTTTGATCATGCAACGTACGAGTAAATATACTACGGTTCCGGCATAGTCCAGCAAAGCTCATGTTTGTGATGACATATAAGTGTACTTCCTTTGTTTTTGTGACAACTGAAGAGTTATGCTCGGCTAGTATATTAAACACACTAAATAAGTTTGTGGCACGTCGGAAACATTTTGAGCGAATTATCGCTTTTTCTATCACGTAATGCACCTTTTATTATCTGTTTAAATATAACATATATTTGACTGCCGCAAATACGATTACTTTTTATTCTCGCGGATGAAACCATCTGCATCATGTATGTTTTTGAATAGTTCGTCAACTATCCCAGAGATGAAACTTGTAAGAACGTTTTAATGGGGTAAATTAGTATGGTTCAAATCTTTATGAAGCTTGCTTAACTCTCATTTATAGCCTTTTGGATTCGTTAAAACTATTTCAAGATTGAATGCTTGTAAATTTAATACCTTCTTTCTTTTCAAAATTATTTTCCACGTATCAAAATGTCATAATCACTGGAAGTCATGAAGTTCATTTCATAAGATTAAAGAAGAATTGTAACACCAAATCTTTTGGGCCATCTGCATTTTTCAAAAAATAATGTTTAACAATTTTTTACACTACTTGCCATGAGGTTCTCGTGCACCCTCGATACCCTTTCGGTCCGCCGTGAATACGAATGCAAATATTATTGTTTAACATCAACATAATTTCATTTTTAAGTTTTGTTATCTTGGAACATACCAATGATGAAAAAAATGGAAAATCTAAAAACAGCTTTGTATAGAGAATACAACTCAAAAATGATTTTTTATGAAAATAAAAAATAAATGCGGAGGGCATTTCTGCTTGCAGAATTGAACAACATACGTTGCGATTTGCGAACAAATTGTTGTTCACTTACAAACAGAGCCACCCTCCACACATTACTAATCTTACTATACAAATTTTATAACAAGACAACAGGCCCATAGCTTTCGGTAAAAGAAACATCAACAAATAAATACCACCTCCTTTTTTCTTTACACGCAATTTTTTTACGAGAGGTTAGCGGCTTAGGCCCGTAACTTTCAATCAAAAAATAAAATTACAAACACAAACGAAATTATTAGTTGTAAACCCGGCGCTCGGGAAAATTTAATCAGAAGGTTACTTTTCTCGCTGCGACGATTTATAGGCATATTTTAGAGATTTAATTTGTGAGGCGAGTAGGCGACATGGGGTTATATCGCATAGATTTGTTAGGGTTTTTTAGACTCACAAATGTAGATGACTTCACATCTAGTAGCTATATAAACAATCAGATTTAACAAAATGCTTACAAATATACAAATGAGAAAACAGCAAAGATGTAGAAATGTGAATGTGATTTTTGTATTCAACGCATACGTACAACACATAAAAAAGGGAATCTTTGAACCCATGAGAATTGAGCCAATGACCATGAGAATAAGCCACATATTACTTCACTTTACTATGTCATCTTGATTCCACTTAAATCAATTATTCCTCAACATCTTGTTAGAAAAGTTTTTTTTTTTTTTTTTTTTTTTTTTTTTTTTTTTTTAACATGATTTCTCCGACTAATTCACGGGGTTTGAACACACCACCACACAGACTAAAACCAGGTAAAGTCTTCCCTTTTCAAAAAGTTGGCGTGGCCACTTAAGATTATTTGCACCCAGTGTTGCAAAAATCGGCTTTGGCGGCCGATTACTCGGCGATTAATCACTAGGCGTGGATTAACCGCCACTATTTTCACTAATCGGCCTTATGAATCGGTTTAGTTAAAAATCGGTCACCATACCGATTAATTGGATAAAAATCGGCCAAATCGGACATAAATTAGCCAAATCGGACAAAAATCAGATAAATCAGATACATAATCGGCCAAATAAGGGACAAAAATCAGATAAATCGGCCAAATCGGTTACAGATACATAATCGGCCAAATAAGGGATAAATTGGCCAAATCGGAAAAAATGGGCTAGATCGGCCAAATTGGGCATATAGTTTCAAAATTTTTTAATTTTATATATAAAAATCCAATCCAATTAATCCCCGTTTTATCTCCGCCTAACAGATTAATCGCTAGGCGGTACCCGACCGCCACGCTACCGCTTAATGATTTTTGCAACCTTATTTGCACCTAACAAGAATTGAACTTGAAACCTCACGCATTTAAAAAAGTTATGGTACACTAACACAACAAATGATATTGTTAAAAAAGGCCATTGGCCCTTTTCAGTTTTTATGGGCATACTCTTATACTTTCGTTCTCTTTTATTTCGTTGTGGTCGTGAAAACATAACATACAAAAATGTAAATTACATTGTTACATTCGTTAAATAAATTGGTTAGTTGTATTGTGTGAGTGAATACAAAGAAGAAATAGTACACATGGGATTTGAACGTATACCTTACGATTGAATAACAAGACGAAAGCATACAAAAGCAATTTATAAAAAAAAGGTCATTGGCCATTTTATCTTTTACGGATTCATTATTTTTACATATAAGTGCATAACACTTTACATATGAGCTACATGCCGAAATTAAAAAATAAAAAAATAAAAATAAAAGAAGGAAGGATTTATGAAAATAAAAATATGCAAATGATGAGCTGGGAATTGAACCATAGACTTTAAAGATAAACTACAATACTCTTACCAGCACACACCCACTGACCCACTAGTCACTACACACGACATATATCAGGTATCATCTATTTATCATAAACTTTTAGAACAAGATTGAAACTTTATATATGGGCTTAGCCCATATAATGACTACAGGCCCATAGATTTGAATGAGAACAATCAACAAACGTAAATTGAAAATCTACACAGCGAATCGTTTGCAGTTAAACTTAATTTTGAACACGGTTTTCGCAAACTTAAAATTAAAGACATAAATAGGGGTGTTGATCTATTCGGTCATCGGGCTGTTCGGTTAGTTCGGTTCGGTTAATTCGGTTAAAATATTTTTTTAGGTCAACCCGAGAACCGAACCGAACCAAATTCAAATTCGGTTTTCGGTTCGCTTCGGTTGAATTATGATTCGGTTCAGTTTTTGGTTTGACCCGAATAACCCGAATTTCACTATTTAAAAAAAAAAATTAATAATTACATAGATATTTAACAAAAAAATATATTTCAAGCATAAAAGTGTTTTATTATATTATGATAACCTTTTAATAGCATTTATTTAAATATAAATATACTTAAAAATATATAAATATATAAAAAATATATATATATTTATATGAATTCGGTTTTCGGTTCAAAATATACCCAAACCGAGAACCGAATTAGTAGTTCGGTTCGGTTCGGTTCGGTTTTAGCAAATTCGGTTCGATTATTAGTTCGGTTCGATTATTTTTGGTTCGATTCGGTTTCGGTTTATTCGGTCTTTTCGATTTTTTCACAGCTTGTACCAGTAGCTTTTTGAGCCACTGACGATAGCAGCCGTGTGTGCGGTCGCGAGTGGTGGTGTGCCAAAGTTACCTCGAGTAACATTCATGACCGTAAACGCAAAGATGCCAGACCAAGTTAAAGTTATACTCCCTCCGTCTTAAAATATAAGTCCACTTTGACTTTTTTAATACAACTTTGACGTTAAATATTTTTGTTTGTATTACATAATATTTTATGCAAAATATATAAATGAGTTGAGTTTTAAATTTATTTTTATTAGTATAATTTTCATCAAATATTATATAGTACAAACAAAAATATTTAAAATCAAAGTTAGAATCAATCTTTACTACATTATAATGCATTTAGAACATTTCTTTAAATGACATGGCTTAAAATTCAGATTTAATAAATTACTTATAATGGAAATAAGTGTTTTACAAAGCTTGTATCTACACATAACTAAAGTTCAAGAAAGAAAATTAAATGTTTTAATTATATAAACTTGTAACAACCTCCATTATTAAAAACTTATAATAGCTCATTAAAAAAATAAAAATTAAAAATAAAAAAAAAATAATGGCTGAACACAGTCGGCTTTAAAAGATCGGTTGGTCATGACATTTGACCGATTTTTTAATCGGTCATACCGATGTGGAGCATGGGTCATGTATCTGTCGACAACCCAAGAAAATAAATATCGGTCCAACTTTCCACCGATTCTTTCTTTCTTTCTTTCTTTCTTGTTTTCATTCTTTTTTTTTACTTGGTCACCGATTGTGACAATTTGATCGTGTCTGGTCACTGGAGAGAGAAAGCTGATGTGGCAAGGTCATGCGCGGTCACGACTGTATGATATTCAAGCGTTTCCAAGGTTTTGTTGCCTTTGTAATGCGGCACCCATTTTTTTCTCTTTTGATTAAGTGATAATTAGGACTTCACGATTTTTTGGCTTTGTTGGGTTTGCACATGAGCCAACTATATTCACAGCTTGTACCAGTAGCTTTTTGAGCCAATTGTTAATTTGATTACAGGATATTTTCAATAAAGAAGTATATTATTTACCACAAATGGCTTATTAAAATGTCGGTACAGATTAGTAGTAGATGTGTTGTTTAAAGGGCATAATTGTAAACTTTTATATTTCTTTCATTTCTACTAATTTCAAACTCAAAAACACAAAATAAATACAGTAATAAACTTTCTCTCATTTCCTTACTCTTTTTGTCCTTTACATATACAAGTATTTTTATCTAGCTTAACCTTAGTCATTGTAAACTACAAAAAAACCATTGATAACCGCAAAAAAAATTATCATGCATTGTAGAATGAAAAACATTGTTCCTGATTAAAAAGTTCAAATTATTCTAATACGAATTTCCGTACATTTATTGTTTAAAAATGTAATAATTTAAAATACATAACTAACCGAAAAATAAAATACAAAAATTATTGTTAGAAAAAACATATAAATGAAAAATATCTGTTCGCCACAAAATTTAGTTATAGGGTACCCGTCGTCACATTACGCAGGTACCCTGCTAGTAAGTTAAAACGAACTTATATTTTAAGACGGAGAGAGTATTAAATTTCATATGAGTCACTAAAACAAGATTGGCTAAACTCAAGAAAGTAAATATAGGATATCCAACTTTGATTGGTTGTCATGCCAAGTATTTTATTTTAATATTCAGATTAAAGACCTATATTTACTTATTTAGACGTATCACGTACTGCATGTTTCGTGTTATATGGTCATTGTTGTGAAGTTATAGCTCAAGACTATCCCATAAATATTTCAATTCTGTAACATATTTTGTATCATATCAACGAAGAGGTAAAAACTCAGATTCAACAAAATGTTTCATGAGAAAAAGCAGTGTTGCAAAAAAAAGGTCTACAAGGCCGATTAATCACTGATTAGGTGCTACTGGGCCACTGACCTTTCTGATTTGTGTAAATCGTTCAAACAAATCGGTCAACTATGGTCAACAGCGGTTAACGATGGTCAAACTTGCCGAAAACATAGAAATCTTACCGGAAATACCCTAAACTCGCTGTAAATTAGTTATGATCACTTATAATCACTGTTTATATCTATTACAAGATGTTTTTCAAGGAAAATCTTGCCGAAAATACCAACAATTGCCGTAAATACCTTAAACTTGCCAAAAAGGCCAATACAATTAATCACCGATTCGCTATTTTTGCAACCCTGAATAAATGTAATCACTTATAGTCGTTGTTTATATCTATTACAAGATGGTTTTTAAGGAAAATCTTTTCGGGAATGCCCAAAACTACCCAGAAATACCCAAAACTTACCAAAGATGCCAATCCGATTAATCACCGACTAATCCCGCCTAGACCGATTACAAGCTACAGGGGGTCGACCGCCTCACTACCGATTCGCGATTTTTGCAACCTTGAGAAAAAAAGAGAGAACACCGAGAATGTAAATATATGAATTATGCGTTTATACAATTTATTTGTTATATGTATAAATGGCCGTTTTAACAATTTTAACTTATAAAAAAAATTGAAAGTATGTTTTTGAGAATTGAACTTTAGACCTGGCGAATATATAAGAAGACACTTACCAGCTACTATCATTTCTGATAGAGAATTGATACCTACATCACATTTTTTTATTAATGCACCACAACTTGTGCATTACAGTTTGTACCGTACAATACTGTAATGCACAAATTGTGGTGCATTAATAAAAAAAATGTGGTATGAGTATCACCCCCTTTTCTTATATGTTACATGTACATGGGCCTAATACTCTCTCCTACCCAATATTTTATACAGCGACTTAGCCCAACTAAGTATTCCAGGCCCATAAACTTTCAATCAAAAATAACAAACAAATGTAAACGAAATCGTTAACTGGGAACTTGATCGTTAGGAAAGTTTAGAAGAGGAGGCAAATTTTCACCACGGGACAAATACTTTCACTCGCGTATGAAACTTTCATGTATGTTTTTGGACAGTTTGTTTGTGCATTGCAACAGATTTATCGGCAACATTCTATTTTGTCCACTTTCTCCACCTCACTAGGAAAAAAAAAAGAAAAAAAAAAACGTAGAAATTCTATTTTCTCTCCTATTTACTACGGCGCCCCCGTTTGACTGCCGCTCGGGGATGTAGCAAGGTTTATGAGAAAGTCAGCCAAGTTTAGTCAGAATAAATAAGAAAGATAAGAGCTAAGATTCAGGAAAGCTTTATGGGAGAAAAGAGAAAAAGTATATGGATTAGATTTGTCAAACAACATGGAGTCAAATTATATGTTTTCTACGTGAGATGAAACACTTTTATGTATCTCTTGGTGATGGGTAAGGATCCAGTGAGAATAAAACTTAAAATGAGAAGAATGAGAAATAACCATAACCGCATATTTGAGATGCATCGACTTGAATGAGATGCATCTCTATTCATTTAGATGCATCACAATTAGTTTCAAAAGTGATTTTGAAGTGCAAACGATGCAAAGTAGTACTAGCAACAAAGTCGACTCGCAGAGGACAAAAAATATATAGGATTTGTATAACTTGATGAAATGCATCTAATATATGTATATGCATCTAATTTTTAGCTAGAAAATATATTGTGATGCATCTAAAAGATTAGAGATGCATTTAAATCAAATCGATGCATCTCTAATGTGTAGTTATAGCTATTTCTCATTCTTCTTATTTTAAGGATTCTTCTCATTTGATCCTTAGTCTCTCTTGGTGTGCTAAGATTGTTTTAACATACAAAATGTCCATCTGTTCACATCTACTAGTATGTAAAATTACTAACAACAATAATAATAACTAGTGTTGTATATCTAAAGGCAAACAAAGTAAAAAAAAAATAAAAAAATAAAAAATAAAATGGCTATGTAAATATATAAAAACTTATGATTCAACAAAGTGCTTACAAATAAAAGAATTAAAAAACACCAAAGATATAGGAATGTGAATGTCGTTTTTGTATTTGGTATGTGCTAAAACACATACCTTTTCTATATCAAAACTAACCCAAAATAACCAAGAAAGAGCCGTTTATTGCTAATATTTGTGGTTTTCTTGAGTTTGTGCTTGTGCAGGTACGGATATGTAAAAACACGCAAAAAGGAACCAAATCAGACGTAAATCCGAGCACGAGAGATTAAGAGAGCTTAAGCTGAGCCGGAAGGTCAGAATTATGCATTTATGAAGATTTCTAATCTCTGAGGATGATTTGTGAAGATTTGATCAAAGTTTGAAGAAATGTCAGAAATAGTCCCTGAACTTTCAGCAAATGACAGAAAACACACTCAAGTTTCAAAAATTGCAAATTCAGTCCCTGGTCTATTGAAGAATGACAAGTTCAGCCCTTGGAAGACATTTTCAGATTTGCACTTGTGGTCCTTGGAATTTCAGCATTTACATTTTTGGTCCTTAATATCACCATGGATCCTATACTAGTCCAATCCAATCCTTAATGTATCCTAAGTCCAATCCAATACCCATTTACACGGCCCAAATAATAACACCCAAATACCCGGTCCAAAACCAAACAACCCATCAAACCCCGCCCGTTAACACTATCCTACCCACTAACCCGGATAATTACCCGAGTCAACCCCCGTGCAACCCGGTCAAAACCTTTGAAAAACATTAAAATAACCAAACGCGCCCAACAGTGTCTGTCTCCCCCAAACACCCATTTTACCACCCGTTTTCCACCATTTACCCAATCCCAAACACCTAACCTCGTACTAAGGATCTTTCCATCCTTCTAGACCCAGCTGACTTGTCAGATGAGATGCCTACGTGGCTAAATGAAGCTTTTCCATTGGACATGACACCTCATGAAAGGATTTGGAAGGCAGTGATTGGTTGAAGTGACAATGGGGTGAATGAGTGGCTGCAAATTGCTTCTAGGCTCTTCCAACCAAGGATCCAAGACCTCCATTCAGCTATAAAAGGACCCCCCTTAGCTCACAATAGTATTCGTGTAGTGTAGTATTTTACCTTTCAATTAAGTCTTTGTTTATTGTATTTTCAAGCTCTTCAGTAGTTTAATGATGGTTTCTTAAAGTTTTTCATGTAATCTCAGTTTTCATTTGTACTCTCATTTTAAGTCTTAATAAATATTTCATCTTTTCTTGTTTGCTATCAATCCTTACTGTTCCATTGATTAAAGCTTTGATTATTGTTAGTATAAGCTCATATAAGCTCTGAATAGCTTATGTGAGCTTTTCTTATTCAGTGCATCTTAGTCTTAATCAGTTTTGATAAAAGTCAACTCGGGTCAAAAATAAAGTCAAACTGCTTATTTGGTTTTTGCTATTTCTCAAATCTGTTTTTCATGATCTCAAAGCTATGTTTTCTTCTTCATTGCACCAGTTAAACTCAAGAAAGGGATAAATCCAACAATTTGTACCAAACAGTCCTCAAAAAAGGAGTGTTTGGCACTAAGGGTTTTGACCCATTCTAGGTACCCTTTTGAGTTAAATCTGGTTTGGTCAATTAGCTTAGCAGTCTTAGTATTAATCTTGCTAGTTTGATCATAGTTTATAAAGTCAGTGGTGGTTTTTCAAGTTCTTGATACCCATAAGCTGTCACAACAGCTTATGGTTATAAGGTAGCTAAAAGCTTCTTTTGTGTCATTGTTCAAATCAGTAGAGTCTTTTTGATCTTTGTCTAGTGCTATCTTAGTGTCATTAAGTGTCAAATAGGTTTTGTCAACTTTTTGTAGTAGTCGTAAAAACCTTTGCTGTCAAAATACTTCTGTTAAAACAGTCCTTAGGATCAGTTTGTCAAACAATTTTCATGGTCTTAATCAATTCAAAAATAAAAAAAAAAAAATTAGTTTTCTATAAAGTTGAGTAGTAATAGTTAGCTTATAAACAAGTTTTACAAAAATCCAACAGCTTTTGGTTAATCAAACCTGGTCTTACTTTCTGTCCAAATCCAACATAAGCTCAACTGTCATAAAACTGTCCCTTATATCAGATCCTGGCAATCCTTCATTTGAGCTTCAAAACTTTTGAAACCTGTTTTTTTTGTAGACTTTGGCACATGGTTTAAATCTGATTCAGTTTAAGTTGGAAGTTTGAGCTTGTTTGTTAGCTTAAAATTAAGCTCAAAGTCACCCCCTTGCTACTATAACTGTTGGTTTTTCAGATTTCAATATTAGTTTCCAGAGCTTATTATATTATAGGTATAGCTTAGATCATTCCTATAAACCTTAGTATAGATAGCTTAATAGGACTCCTCCTCCCATTAGCTTATTTGCTTGTTCCCTTTAGCTTATTAGCTTATTTCCCTAGTAATTCTTATTCTAGCTTAGTCCTCCCTTGTTCCTTAGTTCATTGCATGCTCCCATAGTTCTAAACTGTTGATTTAAGGTTTCTGTAAGTTGCCTTTAGGTAGAAGTCAGTTTAGTAATATTTAGCTTATTTGAAAGTGCTTATTTAGAATCCAATTACACTTCAGCTCTATTATCTTACACATAAGCATCACATTTTATATTTTTCATAAAATTAGAATAACATTTTAGAATTTTCCTGAATTTTTCATTAATTTTGGTCACTGTTTAGTATTTTTCTTATTTAAAAATAGTTTTTAGTCACTTTTAATTAGCTTTAATTGCAAATAATTAAGAAAAAGTTCCAAAAAATAATTTTCCAATTTTCTCAGTTTAAGAAAAATATAAAAAGCATAAAAAAGATTTTTCCATATTTTTCCCCTTTTATTTGGTATTTTTCATAATTTAAATTAGATTAAAATAGTTTTAAATTAGTAGAAAATAGAAAAATAATCAAAAAAATAAAAAAATAGTTTTGAAAAGTCTCTTATGGTATTTTAGATTTTATAAAAGTAATTTCACATTTTTCTCCTTAAATTTCATAATTTTTAGTATTTTAATTTAGTTTAAATAGTTAAAAATTAGTTTTTAATTTAAATAAAATCCAGAAAAATCCAAAAAAATAGTTTTAATTCTAAAATAGTTTTCAAATTGCATTTCTAGAGTAAAAGTAATTTTAGGCATTTTTAGGTTATAATCTAGACGTAGTTGCATTTTAATTACGTTTTATTAATTACGTTTTAGTATAATTCGCACTTAGGATTTCCCGTAAAATAGATTCCCTTAATTACTTTCCCCATTTCCGTAGTTTAATAAAATCAAAATCAAACAAATCAAAACATCGAGCATTAAATTCCAAACCAATAACGACGTTGGCAATTCACGCCTCGTTGGGAAACGATTCGGGTTGTCTAATCCGTATACACGATCACACACGGGATTTGATTTATTATTCTTTTTCCTAAAGGAATTTGAATCTATCTTCGTGATTATTTTTGATATCGATATTGAGGTTTTTATCCATACACATAACCCCTAAGCCTTCATTATCAAAGAATCAGTGTCCGAGCCGTTTTAAGTTTCTTACGGTTAGTCATTCACAAGTGGCTAGCTTGTGTGAGTAAACTTGACGTGTTCTCTCACTGAGAAATCAAATTTTGGTGCCGCTGCCGGGGAGGTTGTGTCACGACAATATCGTTTGAGGTTTGACGATTAGTGACTCGAGATCCTTCATTCGTGAAGTTACTATTTTTCTATAAAATAAAAAGTAAAAAAATATTTTCCTTTTTCTTTTGTATATATATATATATATCAGCTTAAAAATACAAAAAGATTTTCTCTTGTGTTTTTGCTAATAAATAGAAGACACCAATTATATAACATTCTCAACGGAGGTGTTATCATTATAAGTTCCCGAACCAAAGATCAAAAAACTTGCCTTTGTGTCGCTTGTGGATTTATTTATTTCTATCGGACAAACAAACTGTGTGGTGGGTATAAGGACGGCCTGACATTAAATTGCGGCTGTAAAGAAGCGGGTTTTTAATAAGCTTCGCGCTGACCTACAAAGCTTCTCCGCTCGCTTGTGCGTTTTTCTTGTAGAGGTGATTTATTCACTTGGGATTATTGGTTAAGTTCACTGTGTTTTCGAATACCGCTCTCTTTTAATTGCCTTGGTTTTTGAAAGTGCATGCGCACTCGTTCTAATAACTACAGACCGATACTTGAAACCGCTACAATTCCGAGAAGGCGAAATAGACGTGGTCCATTAGTCGAACCCGAGATTCGAACTAATCAGATCCCGCCCATCATCGAAATGGCGGAGGACAACCGATCCATGCTAGAGCAACTCCAGGCACCCACCGAGGGTTATGGAGAAGCCATCGTCGTCCCGGCAATCGTTGCCGATAACTTTGAGCTTAAACACGACTTGATCAACTTGGTATCATCGAGCCAATTTTACGGATTTGAGAGGGACGATCCTCACTCTCATATCCGTCGGTTTAACAAGCTCACGTCTACGATCAAGTACCGTAACGTTCCGGAAGAGGCTATCAAGCTACTACTCTTCCCGTTTTCACTCGAGGGGACCGCCCGGATTTGGCTCGAAAAACTACCCCCTCGATCGATAACCACATGGGAGAATTTAGTATCAAAATTCGTGAACGAATTCTTCCCACCGTCTAAAACAACAAGCCTTAAAAATGAAATAACAAAATTCACACAAAGATTTGATGAATCATTTAGTGAGGCATGGGACCGATTCAAAGATTTGCTTAGGCAATGTCCCCATCATGGTTTTTCTGAGTTGCACCAACTTGATACGTTTTATAACGGTTTGAATGAGAATGATCAAGACTCTCTCAATGCCGCCGCGGGTGGTAATTTGTTGACCCGATCAACGAGAGATGCCTTGTCGATTATTGAGAACAAATCTAAAGTTCGTACCTCATGTAGCAAATCGGTTGCTGCCCGAGTGAATGTTATACCATCGTCCTCGTCTCACGGAAATACGTCTAGCACCGATGCTAAGATTGATAAGCTTACGGATATGATCCAGGCTTTGGTTAAGATTAATTCTTCTCCACCCACTCAAGTCAAAGCGGTGGAAACGACTTGTACTACTTGTGGTGGCCCGCATGCCTACTACAATTGTACCGCCACCGATGGCAATCCTTTCGAAGCTAATGACGTAACCGGAGGTACCCAATACCGTCCTCAAGTTGAAACAAACCCTCGTGTTAGTAATCAAATGGGACCTCCGGGATTTTCTCCATCGAACAATCAGAATCGTTTTAATCAGAATCAAGTTCGTGGACCAAATGTTCAAAACCAATTCAAAGCTCCACCAAATCAATACCCAAACCAAGGAGTTAACTAAAATCAAGTATATCACAACCCAAGCTATCAAGCTTCACCTTTGCCTTCAAATGAATTCACAACTTACGTTCAAAACACCAATTCTACCATCAACACTATGCAAAATCAGATTACAAGTTTGAGGAACGAGTTTCAATCTTCGTTAACGAGACAAAGCAATGAGTTCAGGAATGAGATTCGACTTCAGAACAACAAATTGGAGACTTCACAGAATAAACTCGAAAACATGTTGAATGCTGTGTTGTGTAAGGTCAGCCAACCCTCATCTTCGGGTTCTCTTCCGAGTGATACTATTCCCAACCCGAAGGGTGAGTTGAAAGCTATAACCACACGGAGTGGTAAGGCTATTGATGGACCCTCGTCTCCTACTCCGCTGATAAGGGAGGAGGAACGAGACACCGAGGTTATTGAAGAAAATGTGCAACCCGCACCCGTTCCACCTCCGGTCGTTCAGACTCCGATTTCGGAACCCGATGTTCCGAAGACTACTCTTAAACCTTCACTTCATTATCCTTCAAGACTTCAAAATCAAAAGCTTCGTGATAAAACCGAAAACCAAATGGAGAAATTTGCTGAAATCGTTCAATCCTTGAATTTTAACATCAGTTTCACCGATGCTTTACTCCTCATGCCTAAGTTTGCTGCTATGATCAAGAATTTAGTGAGTAATAAGGAAAAGTTGGCAGAAATAGCAAAAACACCGTTGAATGAGAATTGCTCGGCGGTGCTCCTCAAGAAACTTCCCGAAAAGTTAGGAGACCCCGGCAAATTTCTTATCCCTTGTGAGTTTTCGAGAATAGTGAAATGCTCCGCCTTGGCCGATCTTGGTGCGAGTATTAACTTAATGCCTCTTTCGATTTATAACAAACTTTCTCTCCCGGAACTCACTCCTACTAAGATGACTCTTGAACTCGCGGACCGTTCAACCTCTATTCCGAGAGGAATCGCTGAGGACGTCTATGTGAAAGTAGGACCACTTCATTTTCCTGCCGACTTCGTTGTCGTTGACTTTGATGCTGACCCCCGAGTACCTCTTATTCTCGGGAGGCCGTTTCTAAGAACGGGTCGTGCGATGATTGACGTTTATGAAGGAGAAATCACTTTACGAGCTAACAAGGAAACCGTCTCGTTTAATATTAACCATCCTTCGAGATACTCCTCCAACTATGATGATGCTTCTATTAATCGAATCGACGTTCTCGATATTGCTACGGAGGAGTATGCTCAAAAGCTTCTTGATTTTACGGGTGGCAATCCCACCATTCCTTCTGAAAATGTTGAACCATCTTCTGAGCCGATTATTGCCGATTCTTCCCCCTCTCTCACTCCGTTCGAGGGAGGTGATTTCATTTTGGAAGAGATCGATGAGTTTCTTGATGATGAATCGATTCCACCGGGAATTGATGACGGTGTTTATGATTCGGAGGGAGATATCCGTTATCTTGAGCAATTGTTGAATGAAGATCCATTACCGTCACTCACTCCGAAAGAAATTACGATTTAAGAAATCAAAGAAGTACAAACGTCTGATGAAAATCCTCCGGAGCCCGAGCTCAAGGATTTACCTCCTCGTCTTGAATATGCTTTTCTTGAAAAACTGAACAAATTTCCCGTCATCATTGCTAAAAACTTGAAAGATGAGGAGAAAACCGCACTTTTGGATGTCCTACGAAAACATAAAAATGCAATCGCTTGGCAAATTTCTAACATCAAAGGAATCAATCCTCGTTTCTGTACCCACAAAATTCTAATGGAGGATGATTGTAAACCCGTGATTCAACAACAACGTAGGGTTAACTCGAAAATTCATGATGTTATCAAAAAGGAAGTTCTTAAACTCCTCGACACCGGAATCATTTATCCAATCTCCGATAGCTCATGGGTTAGCCCTATCCATTGTGTCCCTAAGAAGGGAGGAATGACCGTCATTGCTAACATTGAAAATGAGTTGATTTCCACACGCCTCGTCACCGGATGGAGGGTGTGTATTGATTATCGAAAGTTGAACGATGCTACTCGTAAGGACCATTTCCCGCTACCTTTTATGGATCAGATGCTCGAACGTTTAGCGGGAAATGAGTTCTATTGCTTTCTTGATGGTTTCTCCGGTTATTTTCAAATCCCGATCGATCCAAAGGATCAGGAGAAAACCACTTTCACATGCCCTTATGGAACTTTTGCTTACCGACGCATGCCTTTTGGGCTATGCAATGCTCCCGGTACGTTCCAAAGGTGCATGATGGCTATTTTTCATGACATGATCGAAAAGTCTATGGAAGTTTTTATGGATGATTTCTCGGTTTATAGAGATTCTTTCACTTCTTGCCTCTCTCATCTAGACCACATGCTCAAAAGGTGTGAAGACACCAACTTGGTCTTGAATTGGGAGAAGTGCCATTTCATGGTTCGAGAGGGCATTGTCCTCGGCCATAAGATTTCAAAATCTTCGATTGAGGTCGACCGAGCTAAAGTCGACATTATAGCTAAACTCCCTCATCCCACTACCGTCAAAGGTATTCGGAGTTTTTTGGGTCATGCCGGTTTCTATCGCCGTTTCATCCAAGATTTCTCTAAGATAGCCCGCCCTCTGACCCATCTCCTTGAAAAGGATGCTCCGTTTATCTTCACCAACGAATGTGTTGAAGCGTTTAATATTCTTAAAAAGAAATTGACTGAGGCACCGATCTTAGTTGCCCCCGATTGGGATTTGCCCTTTGAGCTCATGTGTGATGCAAGTGATTACGCAATTGGGGCAGTCTTGGGGCAACGTAAGTCGAAACATTTTCAGCCCATACACTATGCGAGTAAGACATTGTCTGAGGCCCAACACAATTATACGACTACTGAAAAGGAATTATTGGCCGTTGTTTATGCTTTTGAGAAATTTCGACCCTACCTTGTCTTGTCGAAGACCATAGTGTATACCGACCATTCTGCCCTAAAGTATCTTTTGGCAAAGCAAGATGCTAAGCCACGATTACTTCGGTGGGTTCTCCTCCTTCAAGAGTTTGATGTTACTATTCTTGACAAAAAAGGAGCGGAGAACCTTGCTGCCGATCACCTTTCTAGACTTGAGAATCCCCATCAAAGTGTGCTCGAGAAAAAGGAGATTACGAAAACATTTCCTCTTGAGACACTTGGGATGGTTGCTAAGAAAGACCCAAACACCCCATGGTTTGCCGACTTTGCAAATTACCATGCGGGCAATTTCATCGTGAAAGGGATGTCGTCCCAACAAAAGAACAAGTTTTTCAAAGATGTTAAGCATTATTTTTGGGACGACCCCTACTTGTTTAAGATTTGTGCGGATCAAGTAATTCGGCGGTGTGTTCATGGCCAAGAGGCTATTGATATTCTCAATGCTTGCCATAACGGACCCACTGGTGGCCATCATGGTGCAAGCTACACCGCTAAGAAGGTTTTTGATTCCGGATTCTATTGGCCTACCATATATCGAGATGCCCATGATTTAGTCAAATCTTGTGATTCTTGCCAACGTCAAGGGAAAATTTCACAGAAGGATGAAATGCCACAAAATGCTATTCAAGTCTGTGAGATTTTTGACGTGTGGGGCATCGATTTTATGGGGCCATTTCCGTCATCTAGAGGAAATAAGTATATCCTCGTGGCCGTCGATTACTTGTCCAAATGGGTTGAAGCGAAGGCGCTCCCCACCAACGACGCCCGAGTGGTTGTTAAGTTCTTGAAGAATTTGTTTTCCCGATTCGGAGCACCTCGTGCTATCATCAGTGATCGCGGTACCCATTTCTGTAATGAACAATTTGCTAAAGTTATGGCTAAATATGGAGTTACCCATCGTCTTTCTACCGCGTATCACCCGCAAACGAGCGGACAAGTTGAGGTCTCGAATCGTGGTTTGAAAAGGATTTTAGAAAGAACCGTAGGAGAAAATCGAGCTTCATGGGCCGATAAGTTAGATGATGCATTATGGGCTTTCCGCACCGCTTACAAGACACCCATCGGGTGCACCCCATTTAAGTTGGTGTATGGAAAAGCTTGTCACTTGCCCATCGAGCTCGAACATAAGGCATTCTGGGCCTTGAAACATGCTAATTTTGATCTTAAGACCGCGGGTGATCACCGAAAAGTTCAATTGAATGAATTAAACGAGCTTAGGGATCAGGCCTATGAGAATTCTTTGATTTTCAAAGAGAAGACTAAGAGGATTCATGATGCTAAAATCAAAAACCGTGTTTTAAAAGTTGGTGATCAAGTTCTCCTCTTTAACTCTCGATTGAAGATATTCTCGGGCAAACTCAAATCCCGTTGGTCAGGACCATTCACCATCGCTCAAGTTTTCCCGTATGGAACGGTGGAGCTCTCTCAGCCCGATGGCCCTAATTTCAAGGTGAATGGTCATCGTGTGAAACATTATTTCGGAGGGGACATTCCATCTATGGTTGTCCCGGATCTCCAAACTTTCTTCCCCATGGACAAATGAATTCGGGGATCGAGTCAAGCTAGCGAATCGGTAATCAAAAACAGTAGCGCTTCGTGGGAGGCACCCCATGCTTATCCATCTATCTTCTTTCTATTTTCTAATAAGTGATGCGAAGGGGTCTGCCTCTTCGATTTCTCGTGTTTGGTTGTTTGTGTTGTTGTGTGTAGGATGTTCCCGATATGAAGACTCTCGTGCTCAAAGTTTGTTTTCTCCACTCGAGTTTCATGATCGATGCTGATGGAAATCCGATATCCTAATCTTATCGACTAACGTTTATCTTCTAGCATACTTAATAAACGGCTTTTAGATTTTCGTGATACCCTTGCTTTAAACATTGAGGACAATGTTTCGTTCTAGTCTGGGGTAGGGTAATCTTCGATTTGATTTGACCGCACTTGCTTATTTCTGTCGTGTACTCTCGTAACCCCGTTTTTCCTTAGAAAATGAAAAATTGTGCAAAAATGAGCAAAATTTAAAAAATTTTGTAAGCTTTTGTTAAGTCTTTTTGATTGAAAAGTTTGCTAGTCTCTTAGACAAGAAGCTATAAAATGCGAATTCTAGCTCACAAGGCCAAGATTTTGCAAGTTTCCCTGAGTGACTTTAAATATGCATAACTTGATTTCATTAGACGAAGCATTTGCTAAGTTAATATATGTTTTGACACCTTGATTGACTTTCCGCTGGTGAGAGTAGGAATAGAATTCTGACTTGACCGGGCGTGTTGAGCCCTAGCTTGTTCCCTTAACCATAGGTAATCTAAAAATTATCGGCTAAGCATCTGCGGATCTCATTATTTGGGATTTTAAATTTGCAGAGATCGAGAAATGATAGAGTTACTTATGAGTTTAGATGCTAAGCGTGGAGTAGTCGGTTCTCTTTAGAGCCCATCGAAGGTACTTATGGCTTTTTGTTCCCACAAAATTGATTCACCCCATATCTGTTAAATAATAATTAGAGATGTTGAGTTTTTGGCGATAGTTAGTTCTTTATCTTCTTAAAAGAATCTTTGTTTTAAAAATTGGGTACACATCAAGGATCCGTAATGAATAAGAAATCAGTGATAAGTGAAAAGTAATAAGTAAAGTTGTGAGCTGCGGTGTCGAGATCGGACCCTTGGATCTTTAGCCGGGATTGAGTGAGGTCTTAGTCTAACCAACCGGGATCCTCATTTCATGAAGCCTATAGTCTTGGAATTACCCCGTGAAGCTCCGTGGTTCATAGCTCATATAAGTTAAAGTATAAGTGCAATGTAAAAAAAAAAAAAAAAAAAAAAAAAAAAAAAAAAAAAAAAAAATTATTATTACTGTTGAAAAATGTTGAAAAAATCAAAAGTTTAAGTGAATAAAAATTCCTTGATGTGGACCTCATTTTTGGGACAATGGTTCTTGAGAGAAGACGGATAACTAATTATCGACTTAGCTTTGTATCTTTATCGGAATAAAGTTATCGAAACGAGAATTTGAAGAAATTCATCTCTCACAAAAAAAAAAAAATCTAGAGGAAATTAGGAAAATGGGAACAAAAGGTAATTACATAAGTAACTTCCATGGGTAGTGTTAGCATCTAGAGTCGTCTGTAACAATGATTTCGGTTTTACGCTTAGTTTGGGAACTTGTGAAAAATCAAGGACGATGTATTCTATCCGTATGGTCACTTCACGCTGTGTTGTGTTTCTTACTCCGTGATCCTAACGTGTCGTTTGAAAAATGTTGGAGTTATTGATCGACATGAAAGTTCAACAAACCGTCATTCATAATTGGAATGTGCTTAATCGTAATATCTAAACATGTGAATTAAAAGGTAAACGGGGCGTTTTAAGAATTAAGGCTTTCTTAATCTCTTTTGAGGAATCTTTACTACTTCTTCTATAATTGGTTTGTCTGAACTGTTTTAAGTTTCTTAAGGTTAGTCATTCACAAGTGGCTAGCTTGTGTGAGATAACTTGACGGTTTGGACATATCAATGGTTTAGTAGAAAGAGATTGAAATCCTTGGTTTTAGAAGCGTGAGTTGATTGCATTGCGTGAGGACACGACAATGGTCTCGTCTGGGGTATTTTGGTATGTGCTAAAACACATACCTTTTCTATATCAAAACTGACCCAAAATAACCAAGAAAGAGCCGTTTATTGCTAATATTTGTGGTTTTCTTGAGTTTGTGCTTGTGCAGGTACGGATATGTAAAAACACGCAAAAAGGAACCAAATCAGACGTAAATCCGAGCACGAGAGATTAAGAGAGCTTAAGCTGAGCCGGAAGGTCAGAATTATGCATTTATGAAGATTTCTAATCTCTGAGGATGATTTGTGAAGATTTGATCAAAGTTTGAAGAAATGTCAGAAATAGTCCCTGAACTTTCAGCAAATGACAGAAAACACCCTCAAGTTTCAAAAATTGCAAATTCAGTCCCTGGTCTATTGAAGAATGACAAGTTCAGCCTTTGGAAGACATTTTCAGATTTGCACTTGTGGTCCTTGGAATTTCAGCATTTACATTTTTGGTCCTTAATATCACCATGGATCCTATACTAGTCCAATCCAATCCTTAATGTATCCTAAGTCCAATCCAATACCCATTTACACGGCCCAAATAATAACACCCAAATACCCGGTCCAAAACCAAACAACCCATCAAACCCCGCCCGTTAACACTATCCTACCCACTAACCCGGATAATTACCCGAGTCAACCCCCGTGCAACCCGGTCAAAACCTTTGAAAAACATTAAAATAACCAAACGCGCCCAACAGTGTCTGTCTCCCCCAAACACCCATTTTACCACCCGTTTTCCACCATTTACCCAATCCCAAACACCTAACCTCGTACTAAGGATCTTTCCATCCTTCTAGACCCAGCTGACTTGTCAGATGAGATGCCTACGTGGCTAAATGAAGCTTTTCCATTGGACATGACACCTCATGAAAGGATTTGGAAGGCAGTGATTGGTTGAAGTGACAATGGGGTGAATGAGTGGCTGCAAATTGCTTCTAGGCTCTTCCAACCAAGGATCCAAGACCTCCATTCAGCTATAAAAGGACCCCCCTTAGCTCACAATAGTATTCGTGTAGTGTAGTATTTTACCTTTCAATTAAGTCTTTGTTTATTGTATTTTCAAGCTCTTCAGTAGTTTAATGATGGTTTCTTAAAGTTTTTCATGTAATCTCAGTTTTCATTTGTACTCTCATTTTAAGTCTTAATAAATATTTCATCTTTTCTTGTTTGCTATCAATCCTTACTGTTCCATTGATTAAAGCTTTGATTATTGTTAGTATAAGCTCATATAAGCTCTGAATAGCTTATGTGAGCTTTTCTTATTCAGTGCATCTTAGTCTTAATCAGTTTTGATAAAAGTCAACTCGGGTCAAAAATAAAGTCAAACTGCTTATTTGGTTTTTGCTATTTCTCAAATCTGTTTTTCATGATCTCAAAGCTATGTTTTCTTCTTCATTGCACCAGTTAAACTCAAGAAAGGGATAAATCCAACAATTTGTACCAAACAGTCCTCAAAAAAGGAGTGTTTGGCACTAAGGGTTTTGACCCATTCTAGGTACCCTTTTGAGTTAAATCTGGTTTGGTCAATTAGTTTAGCAGTCTTAGTATTAATCTTGCTAGTTTGATCATAGTTTATAAAGTCAGTGGTGGTTTTTCAAGTTCTTGATACCCATAAGCTGTCACAACAGCTTATGGTTATAAGGTAGCTAAAAGCTTCTTTTGTGTCATTGTTCAAATCAGTAGAGTCTTTTTGATCTTTGTCTAGTGCTATCTTAGTGTCATTAAGTGTCAAATAGGTTTTGTCAACTTTTTGTAGTAGTCGTAAAAACCTTTGCTGTCAAAATACTTCTGTTAAAACAGTCCTTAGGATCAGTTTGTCAAACAATTTTCATGGTCTTAATCAATTCAAAAATAAAAAAAAAATAGTTTTCTATAAAGTTGAGTAGTAATAGTTAGCTTATAAACAAGTTTTACAAAAATCCAACAGCTTTTGGTTAATCAAACCTGGTCTTACTTTCTGTCCAAATCCAACATAAGCTCAACTGTCATAAAACTGTCCCTTATATCAGATCCTGGCAATCCTTCATTTGAGCTTCAAAACTTTTGAAACTTGTTTTTTTTGTAGACTTTGGCACATGGTTTAAATCTGATTCAGTTTAAGTTGGAAGTTTGAGCTTGTTTGTTAGCTTAAAATTAAGCTCAAAGTCACCCCCCTTGCTACTATAACTGTTGGTTTTTCAGATTTCAATATTAGTTTCCAGAGCTTATTATATTATAGGTATAGCTTAGATCATTCCTATAAACCTTAGTATAGATAGCTTAATAGGACTCCTCCTCCCATTAGCTTATTTGCTTGTTCCCTTTAGCTTATTAGCTTATTTCCCTAGTAATTCTTATTCTAGCTTAGTCCTCCCTTGTTCCTTAGTTCATTGCATGCTCCCATAGTTCTAAACTGTTGATTTAAGGTTTCTGTAAGTTGCCTTTAGGTAGAAGTCAGTTTAGTAATATTTAGCTTATTTGAAAGTGCTTATTTAGAATCCAATTACACTTCAGCTCTATTATCTTTCACATAAGCATCACATTTTATATTTTTCATAAAATTAGAATAACATTTTAGAATTTTCCTGAATTTTTCATTAATTTTGGTCACTGTTTAGTATTTTTCTTATTTAAAAATAGTTTTTAGTCACTTTTAATTAGCTTTAATTGCAAATAATTAAGAAAAAGTTCCAAAAAATAATTTTCCAATTTTCTCAGTTTAAGAAAAATATAAAAAACATAAAAAAGATTTTTCCATATTTTTCCCCTTTTATTTGGTATTTTTCATAATTTAAATTAGATTAAAATAGTTTTAAATTAGTAGAAAATAGAAAAATAATCAAAAAAATAAAAAAATAGTTTTGAAAAGTCTCTTATAGTATTTTAGATTTTATAAAAGTAGTTTCACATTTTTCTCCTTAAATTTCATAATTTTTAGTATTTTAATTTAGTTTAAATAGTTAAAAATTAGTTTTTAATTTAAATAAAATCCAAAAAAATCCAAAAAATAGTTTTAATTCTAAAATAGTTTTCAAATTGCATTTCTAGAGTAAAAGTAATTTTAGGCATTTTTAGGTTATAATTTAGACGTAGTTGCATTTTAATTACGTTTTATTAATTACGTTTTAGTATAATTCGCACTTAGGATTTCTCGTAAAATAGATTCCCTTAATTACTTTCCCCATTTCCGTAGTTTAATAAAATCAAAATCAAACAAATCAAAACATCGAGCATTAAATTCCAAACCAATAACGACGTTGGCAATTCACGCCTCGTTGGGAAACGATTCGGGTTGTCTAATCCGTATACACGATCACACACGGGATTTGATTTATTATTCTTTTTCCTAAAGGAATTTGAATCTATCTTCGTGATTATTTTTGATATCGATATTGAGGTTTTTATCCATACACATAACCCCTAAGCCTTCATTATCAAAGAATCAGTGTCCGAGCCGTTTTAAGTTTCTTACGGTTAGTCATTCACAAGTGGCTAGCTTGTGTGAGTAAACTTGACGTGTTCTCTCACTGAGAAATCAGTATTCAACACATAAGAAATGGAACTGAAGAACCACATGAGAATTAAACCTACGACCTTGAGAATAAGCCAAACCTTACTTCACTTCACTATGTGACCTTATTTCCATCTATCAATTATTCTCTTACATCTTTTATTTATGGGATGTTAAAAAAGTGATATTAAAAGACAAATGATATTATATATATATATATATATATATATATATATATATATATATATATATATATATATATATATATTAACGTAAGGATACAAAACGGCACCAAAACATGTCGTTTGGGCCTTCTGTAGTTTTTGTGAGTCCAGCTGGTAGGTCCGTGATTTTTTTTGGCCCTCTTTTCAGCTCTCTTATTTCTTCGTTTCTATACGTGTCTACTTCGGTGATACGTGGCGCCATATTCGGTTTCTTCAGTTTCAATAATTGACAAAATGTTTGCCGACTTACCAGATACTCCCACCGCCCAAAACCTGATCTCATCTTCACCACCATCAGGTTTGATTTTCTTACGTTTTTTGTGTTCTGCATTTACCAAACGTTACCTTAGTATGTTGTTTGTTTTTGTATTATGTATAGATAGATGTTACCCATTCAAAGTTTCCAGATAAACATCATCGCCTCTAATCTTCCAGATTCTTCCTACACACAGCTAACAACTGCCTTTCGCCCCGACATGTTGCAACAGATGAAAACTATGTTTGTGTTTCATTCTTGGCATGGATTATATTAAAATTTTTAATTATTTGGTCTTTGTGTTCAAGGTCAAATATTGGAAGTTATTGGGGTTGATTTCCTTTTATTTGTGGCTGTAGGAATTTGGACAAGACTTTCAGGGATATTTATGAGGAGGTTGCTGTGATTAGGACTAATGGAGAAGTTGTGATTGGTATGTTTGATGTAAGTTATATCTTTATTATCAATATAGGGTTTCATATTGATATGGGTTTAGATATTCGTATGGCAGTCGAAATTGGTGTTTTACAAGTCATTAAGGCAGCTTCAACTGATGGCATCGTCTGTGGAAACTCTAAGGTTTGAATACAACTTCATTGTGCATCGTTCTTTTGTTATTACGCTATTGTTGATTTTTTATGTTTTGTTGTTCTTATGGATGATACTTATGTTTCAGGAAACTGATATTGGAAGATCTGCGAGTTTTCTTGGAAATCATTTATCAATGGATGTAAGGGACATTGGATTCTGACACTTGGCTTATACCAATCAATTGCTTTGGAATACCTAATACTAATCAAGTGATGCCTGCGATCATTGCAGGTGCGAACGGACAGAAAACAACGGGTTGTCCCGCACACACCTACCATTGTAGGTGCTAATACACAACAAATGGCAAGTTGTTCCACCCCACATTAGAATATTGGACACATACGTTGAATCACATGGCACTAATTCATAATATGTTACGGATAATATGCTATGGTTATACCGACGGTTTATACTGAACATAAATTTTTAGTCAATTGAGTTGTATGATAAATATGTTGCTCTTTTTTCTCAAGATTAACATGTATTTGATGCTTCAGCCGCTACTGATATGCCGAAGGTGGTTGTAATTGATATTGTACAATCAAAGTAATTGATATTGTAGTTTCGGTTGTTATGTGGCTGTTTTCATAGCTGCTATGATGGTCGCACAGAAGAAGAAGAAAGGTATATTGGTACATTTTAAAAGATTTTAGTAACAACTAACAACATATTCGATCTGCTGAGTTCGTGTGACGGGACAATGATGTGTAAATGTTTCAGGTTCTTATGATTTCAAAAGATTGCCAAAGAAGCCTATAGATAATAGCTTGAACTTCAAATAGTCCACTGTTGAGAAAGCCACTGGATCTTGGGATGAGTCAAATAAGCGCGGGCAATCACGATTTCGGACTGTACCAGGTTCGTAGCTTATAGTTAACCCTCGAGGTGATATGACATATACGTGTTCAGGTTAGTCTTCCAAGTTGCGTGATATGACCGATATGTTTTGTGTTACTCTTCCACAGCCCAGGTTGTGTGATATGACAGATATGTTTTCAGGATGGAAGCTAAAGGAGATGATGAGGTCGACGCGAAAGGCAGTTTCATTTTTTTCAGGTCTATCTATTGTTATTGTATTTTAGATTACTTACATATTGTCAAATTCGTAGACACAAGGAAGTGAATTCTAACTTTTTTTTGCGTTTTCTAAATATTTGGTATGAAAAATTTGGGCAGACGTTCATGAAAGGAATGAGCTCGTCACCAACGTGAGTTGATTGCGATGCCGACTAAGGTACTCAAAAACATGAAAACAAAAGAAGCAATAACATGAATTGAATTTGCAAATGATACAACGGTTTGGTACGTACTATATTGTCGTAAAGTTATACTATGCAGCCCCGACATACACAAAAGATGTTGATTCAGGTTGGAGTAACAAAACAGGGGCAGTGGCCGTTTGCAACAATGCTGTGACACACGGTAAATTTTCACTAAAATTTAACTGATAATTAGTAATTTATTATTACTAAGCATGAGTCATGAAGCATGCATAAGCTTCGCCTGATCATTTGAGTAGATAACTCGCATACAGTAAAAATTTCACCACTCTTGCATTCATATTATTTTATGAATATTTCATTTTGTCTTATGATTTAAATTGTAAGACGAGAGGTTATCTCGTTTTCCCAAGTGACCGACACTGCACGCGTACCGACACTATGATAAGGGTTGATAAAACAAATGACAAACACCCGTAAAGAAAAATATTACAAAAATAATAATATCTCCGATACGTAACCATAAGATATTACATCTAAAAGTTATCAAACAATGATACTTTGGTCACAATATGACTTCGCGGGACACAAAATATTTAACACACTATCACTTAAACAATAACTCTTATGAGACTCAAGTACAATTAATACCTAAATGTAATAACTATACATACATTTTCACAACTTATAATATAAGTATAATACATTACACAACCACATTAAAAAGTAAACTTTTTAGAAAGTATTGAGATAATGTATCCTTTGTCTTTCTTATCCCACACACGACAAAACCTCACAAAAGCAGAAAAGGAAGAGATACCAATCTTCTTCAACCCCTAGACCTGCTCCTCCTATCTGCGCTCCATATAGGCCGAATCTCCCAAGATAGAAAACCAACACACCTCTTCCTAGTATTCCTCATCTATCCTCACCAAAACCATGTAAGTTTTTGGTTCCCAAATCCCTTCTTGATGCGCCGGCTACCATTCGATGGAATCCAAGAAGAATCAAGATAAACCATCTAAGAGAAACAAATCTTCACTCTAATCTATCTTGAGCCAATACCCAAGATTCGTCTAGTTTTGGAAGTTAACTAAATTTGGCTTCAAACCAAGTTACAAGATGAGAAAGCTTGGTCAAAAACTCCTCTTGTGTTTCCCTTTTTATTTCAGCCGAGACCCCCAAGATGTGTCACACTTCAAATCCCACCACAAAAAGATAAAGAAGCTCCAAAGAGTGAAGAACATCATTTGTGTTTTGCTCTAGATCGATTGGGATTTGTGGAGGTGATAAACTCTTGGGTTGGCCTTCGGATTCATTGTCATCAAGTTTGTTGTAAGAAATTTCTAAACCTCATCTTGTTAAGATTTACCATTCGAGTTGTTAATAAAAATGAATACTTGATTATGAAACTAAGTGTCTTGATATGTATAAGTTTTATTTCTTTTTGGTAAAGGTTATTGCTTGGTGTAAGAATTTATTTGTTGTTGGGTCCTCTTGTGTTGTTCTTGTCGAAAGCATAAAGCAAAGAAACTGGACAAAGATGGACTTTCATAAAAACTACTAGTGATTGTTTTATTGAGTCTAGTAACTAGATGTTGTTAAGGTTGCTATTCGTTTGAGTTTTCTGTTTGCCGAAAGTATGAACCAAGAATTTGGAAGAGTTAAGTTATATAAAATCTACTAATAGCATAAGTATCGAATCTGGGAAATTTGTGTTAGTTGCAAGCTTGGTCAAATTTTCAAAAACTTGCGTAAGCAATGTTAAGTTTTGATGTCTTGTGACTAATCCATCCTTGTGACTTCCTATTAGTGAAATCGTCATCATCTTTTAGTGTTAAAGCTGTTGTTTGACTCGAATGTGAACCCACTTCGAGGCTTGTTAGGTCCATCAGTCGACCCTTATAATGTTCACCTTGTGTTGATAAGTTAATCAAGTGAAACCGGGGTCAAGTCAACCCGAGTACATAGTAGTGTATAAACCTTGTGCTACCTGTCGAACTTCCTTCATTTCTAGTAGTCAGACTAGTGACGATGTTGTGGTAGTACCACAATGTAGGAGTCAAGCTTAGACTAATGTGACAGGGTAGTTGCGAGTAAACTTTGTGATAACATGTGTCAAATGTCTCTTTAACAATGTGATAATAATACTTCGAGTCGAAAAGAAGAGAACCTCCACTGTGGTTATCACCTGGATGGTAGGATTCATTTTCTTAAATGGTTTTGGTATGTTATCATGGACCTTATAAGTCTAAGCTTTGTCAAGGAGTCTCGACTTCACAATCCAGTGCATGATATGATCGAGTGTGTCTCGAGTCGAAACTGTTCATGTTGAAACCTTGCGTCTAAGAAGCGTACGTTGACACTAAAACATGAAAATATAATGTGTTACCTAAAAATTGTTATTAACCTGTTTGTAAAAACTAGGTTGGGCCACAGCCCAAAATACTTCCTAAACCATCAATGGGCCGAAGCCCTTTTCTCATACATGTACCATTTCGGGCTACAGCCCACTTGAGCAACGAGAGTGTTGTTTGAGCGTTTGATGGGTCAACAAAATAGGACTCGAAGCGTAAATCGGAAGTCAAATAAAAGCCAAGCTCAATCCCACATATACATCGTAGTTCTCTTCAATATGTGCTATCATAAAAACAAGTGTAAATTCCTAATTCATGAAACAAGCGTTAAAAAGCATAATCAGTTACACATCAAAGTTCAACGTCAAGGGAACTCGGATAAACAATTATATGTCAAGTAATTCGCTAGTCAAAATTATAAATAGTGAGAACCAATTTCTTGATAAACAATCGAAAACCGCTACTTTATTTTATCACTTAATAAATTTGATAAGTCTTCAAATTCAACTCAAATATATTTTCTAAGTACAATTAGAAAATAAATTAATTATATATATGATTTTGACAATACCATTTGTGTCAACTTAAACAAGTATATATACATTTATATACTTACTAGTGGAACCTTGTAATTATTTTTCATATCAAACTTTGGATATTAAAACCATATTAATGTCAACATAAAAAGTATATATATATTTCGTATACGTACTAGTAAAAATCATTTTTACAACTTTTACAAACTAAAGTTTAGCTTTAATACAATTAAACTATTTTGAGTAAGCAATACTTAAAACAATTAACTAAAACATTGCCCCCTTATCTAGGTCGCGTGTCGGTGCCGCTCCACAATCATCACTAATCCCACATTTGGATTGCACATTTGCAGGTGAGTTTTCATAGCCCCTCTTTTACTTGATAAACTGTTTTAAACATTTTGGGGTGAGAAATATGCAAAAACCTTTTTATGGACCAAAACTATTACATGATTACTATTACGTGGTTTAGCCTAAGCCCTTATGTCCCTAGAGAATGCCCTTTTTCATGAACCGTCAATTCCCCATTGGGAAACGCGAATGTTATAACTAGATCTATTGAGGGTGACTCCTCCGTTCGGTTGGCCATGCTTGGGCCAAGGCGAAACGTATACCATGTCGGAATCAAGTGTTGAGGGACAAAACACTTGCTATGGGCCCTTATATTGTATGACATCTTTTAGCATACAGAAACTGTCGTAGTATCGGTTGCATGAACTTAGAGCTAACGTAATAGGCATTCATACATATATCATTATATTCGTTGTAATGATTATATGACTTTGCTTATGGTCCACACTTACTATTTTAACTTAAACCTATGAACTCACCAGCTGACCTTTTTAACATATTTTCTCAGGTGTTTAGTTGTGATCATGGATGCAAGGCAAGAAGCGGATAAATGATCGTAGTAGTATTAAAGAAGTGTTTTTACACAAAAATGATGTTTTTACTTTGGGACCACTAGAAATTATGGGAAGTGCCCATTTATCTAAAACAATATTGTAAGATAATGGTTTAAAATATTTTATGAAGTTAAACGGAGTATGTATTTCGTTCTTTATTACTTGTGTTATGATCTACCAATCCCGTAACGCTCCCGAATGACACGTATGCTTCCGCTAAACAAAATTTGGGGGTGTTACAGATTGGCATCAGAGCCAAGGTTATAGAGAACTAGGTACATATAAACCCTAAACTATAACTACTTTTCACCAAAAACATCATACTACGACCGCCGATTGCCGCTTGCCTTACTTGCCATTTTACTTAGAATTTATTTAAATAGGATTACATGTTTTAATTCCTATTTACTTATGCACTATTTCATATTCATCATGAGCATATTTTTCCACATACTTACACATATGCACCGTCTTGTCACAGACTATGCCTTCACCAGCCTTCCCTCACGATGTTCAGGAGGACATCCTACTAGCTCACTCACCTACCATCCGTCAGCTTGCACACTTAGCCACTGATCCGTATATTCAGGCCACATTAGCATCTCAGCCAGTTATTGCACCTACTCCATCTATACCTACCCTTACCACCACTCCATCAACTTTGTTGACGCGCAGGAAAAAACCCCGCATGATTGTGAGAGTACCTGGATATCGAGAGCGGTATTCATTTGTGCCTGCACTAGCTTCTCAGATGACCCGCGCTGCTTACATGGGTCCTTCTTCTACTTCAGAGTCACTGACACCATCATCTACTGAGTCACCACCTCATCAGAGACTCAGGAGATCTACTGATTCCTACTCAGAGGAAGACTCGGAAGAAGATCCGGAAGAGGATCCTGAGGAGGAACTACTAGAGCCTACGCCGACTGAGAGTGTCCCTGGACATGTTAGCACAGCAGCAGATATGGATATACTGAGTCTGGAGATTGTCCAGAGTATTCGAGAGATAGGACAGAGCTCCAGGATGGCTCATAGGTTGGTCGAGGACATGGATATTGATGCACCATTTGGATTAGGACAGAGAGCTGCTTTCCTCCATAGCCAGAAGGACAGTGGTATGGCTACTTGGAGGGATATTGATTGTGCGATCAGTTCTGTACCACATATCGCGAGCCCGAGCTACAGTCCATCATCACCTTCATTCATACCATCTGCATCAGACATGGAGCGCCTTGTTCGCGCCACTAGACAGCTTGAGACCATCGAGGAAGCTGCACCGGTTGAGGCACAGTCAGTACCAGATCTATCAGGATCTCCAGATGGTGAGCTAACTCTCACTGAGAGAGTGTTGATTCAGTTAGATTCTCATGAGACTCTGCTAGGAGTCCATACTGATCAGCTAGAGAGAGTAGATCCAACACGCTTGCAAGCTTGCGAGCAGCGTGTTGAGGGTTTAGACCGAGTTACTGATGTATTGTTTGAGAGCATGGAGCTCGAGAGACACGAGCGGATTCGACTGGGTCTTAGGGTTGAGGCTCAGGTTGAGGACGTCAGAGAGTTGGACAGCAGAGCACGAGCCTTGGGCAGAGGTCAGGCCCAGATGCACGGACGACTAGAGGAGCTAGAGCGCGTCCAGTGGATTGCGAGAGATACTGTCAGAGAAGGATGGCAGAGGACTACTGGTTTAGAGTCTATGTTAGCATCTCAGATGAGACGTATCACGAGTTTGGAGGATACGCAGCGAGAGTTGATTGCTACCATTGAGCGACTACGTACCGAGCGTGGACATCTTTAGATATGACTTCGTGATGTATCACACTAAACTGAATTATAACAGTTAGTGTTGGGTATTACTCTTGTACTTCAGTTGTATTTCCGTTGTATTCCATCTAGTATCTCATCATGTACCGTAGGAACCTTGTAACCGAAGTTCTATCTATGTCAAACTTATTTTCCTATCCAATTGTCTCTTCTTTTATAGATTGCTCATATGATCTATCTGCGATATTTACACTATTACTTGGCACTTACCTTGACTAAAAGTTTATATATCTTATCACCTTTCCTACTGTAGAAATGCCGCCGAAACGAAGATCGAACCGTACCAACCATGGTGGAGTTTCCAATGCTCCTATTCCAGCGAGAGTTACTCGCAACCAAGCTGCAAACGCTGCTATTCCAAACAGAGTCACACGTGATCAGACTGCTGAAGCCACTACTCCTGTTAGGGCTACTCCAATTCAACCTACCATAAATCAAGACATGATTGACCAACTAGTCAATGAGCGAGTGAACGCCGCTTTAGCTGCAGCAAACCACTCGTCTACTAATGCTGGAACTTCGAGACCACCCACTCACAGCCGCACTTGCACTTATCAGGACGTTCGTAAAACCATGACCAGAGGCTTTAGTGGAACCGAAGGAGCTGTCGGTCTGACTAGATGGATCGAAAAGCTCGAGACTGTGTTCCGAATCTGAAATTGTGAAGAAGAGTCTAAGGTTAAGTATGCATCATTCACTTTCACGGATGCTGCCTTGACCTGGTGGAACAATTTCCTAAAATCTGCTAGTTTCGATGTTGCCTATGCCATGCCATGGGAGAACTTCAAGGAAATGGTACTTCGAAAGTACTGTCCTCGTAATGAGATTAAGAATCTCGAGCATGAGTTTTGGAACCTCAAGGTTCTAGGCACCAATATGGCTGCTTATAATCAGCGATTTCAAGAACTAGCCTTATTGTGTCCTGAACTAGTTCCCACTGAGACTCGATTGTTAGAGAGCTACATCGGAGGACTGCCCCAACCTATCAAGGGCAATGTCACCACTTCTAAGGCTGTTGATCTTCATGAAACTATCGAAGTAGCCAACAAACTCATGGACCAAGTGATTGAGGATTCCATGGACAAAGTGGTTGACAATAAGAGGAAATGGGACGACCATTCTCAAGGCTACAACAACAATGAATACCGTGGCAACAACAGTAGGAACAACAGCAACAATCAAAGCAAGAGGCAAAATGTTACTAGAGCTTATGCAGCGGGTGTTGGGGAAAGGAAACCGTACTCAGGGACTGCACCATTGTGTAATCGATGCACACTGCATCACAAGGGGCAGTGTACAGTCAAGTGCCGTAACTGTCAGAAAATCAGACACTTAACCAGGAACTGCAGGTCCAAATCATTGGCGACGGTCCAAACAGCTCCAGCTCAGGACCCAAAGGCTGCTATAACATGCTTTGGTTGTGGTGAAAAAGGGCATTATAAGAACGAATGCCGAAAGACCAGGAACCAAGGAAACCGAGGAAATCCAGGAAGCCATGGGAATGGCAGGATTCAGGGTAATGTTGGACAGTCGAGTAATCAGGGAAATGGCGAAGGAGCTCGTGGGAGAGTCTATGCTGTAACCAAAGTAGAAGCTCAGGAAGACCCGAATGTTGTGACGGGTACGTTCCTTATAAATAACCGTTATGCATCCATATTGTTTGATACGGGAGCCGATAGGAGTTTTGTTTCTAATACATTTAGTCCACTACTTGATATTGTCCCAACTGCATTAGGAAATGCATACAACATGGAACTAGCTAATGGTAATGTAGAAAGGGTAGATACCATCATAAGAGGTTGCACCCTTAACCTGTTAAACCACCCATTCAATATCGACTTAATACCAGTAGCATTGGGTAGTTTCGATGTCATCGTCGGAATGGATTGGTTAGCAAAATATCATGCTGCCATCATTTGTGACGAGAAGCTCGTCCAATTACCCTATGGAGATGAAGTCCTAACAATAGAAGGGGACAGACGTGACAGAAGAAACGCTTCAAGACTGCATGTCATTTCCTGTACCAAGGTGTTAAGATGTATCGAGGAAGGATGTCACATCTTCCTAGCACAAGTCACCGGAAAGGACGAAAAGGAAGGGGAAGAAAAACGTCTGGAGGACGTGCCAATAGCAAGAAAATTTCCTGAAGTCTTTCCCGATGATTTTCCAGGACTCCCGCCGACCCGACAGGTTGAATTTCAGATCGATCTAGTGCCTGGTGCCGCACCAGTGGCAAGAGCACCTTATCGATTAGCTCCAACGGAACTCCAGGAGTTATCAAACCAGTTGTCGGAACTTGCGGAAAAAGGGTTCATTAGACCGAGCTCATCACCATGGGGAGCACTAGTCTTATTCGTCAAGAAGAAGGACGAAACTTTCAGAATGTGCATTGACTATCGTGAATTGAATAAACTAACCATTAAGAACCGCTACCCACTACCGAGAATCGATGACTTATTCGATCAACTTCAAGGTTCAAGCGTTTATTCAAAAATCGACTTAAGATCCGAATACCATCAACTAAGAGTTCGGGAAGAAGACATTCCCAAAACCGCCTTCAGAACTCGTTATGGACATTACGAGTTCCAAGTCATGCCTTTTGGGTTAACCAACGCACCAGCTGTGTTCATGGACCTCATGAACCGTGTGTGTAAACCCTACTTGGATAAATTTGTGATCGTATTCATTGACGATATCCTAATTTATTCCAAGAGTGTGAAAGAACACGAAGAGCATCTTAGATTGATCTTGGAATTGTTGAAGAAGGAAGAATTGTATGCGAAGTTCTCGAAGTGTGAGTTTTGGATATCTACTGTGCAATTACTAGGTCATGTAATCGACAGTCAGGGTATTCATGTAGATCCCGCTAAGATCGAGTCGATAAAGGATTGGGCGACACCCACAACTCCTACTGAAATACGCCAATTCTTAGGACTCGCTGGATACTACGAAGATTCATTGAAGGTTTCTCAAAGATTGCCAAATCTTTAACCAGGCTAACCCATAAAAACATCAAGTTTGACTGGGGAGAAAAAGAAGAAGAAGTTTTTCAACTCCTTAAAGAAAAGTTGTGTAGTGCACCCATTCTGGCCTTACCGGAAGGTAGTGAAGACTTTGTTGTTTATTGCGACGCTTCACACAAGGGGCTAGGAGCGGTGTTAATGCAAAGAGAGAAAGTGATAGCATACGCCTCTCGCCAGTTGAAGACTTATGAGAAAAACTACACAACGCACGACTTGGAGTTAGGATCAGTTGTGTTCGCACTCAGAATTTGGAGACACTACCTGTATGGCACGAAGTGTGTCGTATACACCGATCACAAAAGCCTACAACACATTTTGGATCAGAAAGAACTGAACTTGAGACAACGCCGATGGTTGGAATTACTCAGTGATTACGACTGCGAGATCCGTTACCATCTGGGTAAAGCGAATGTAGTTGCTGATGCTCTCAGTAGGAAATAGCGACCAAAACCTCTTAGAGTCAGATCCTTGGGTATGACAATTAGTTCACCTCTTCCATACAAGATTCTTGAGGCTCAGTTGGAAGCACTCAAGGAAGAGAATCGTCCGAATGAGAACCTTTACGGAATGCCAGAGAGTGAAATTGGATTCGTAAAAAGGTCGGATGGAATTTTGTGTTTCTAAGAGCGACGTTGGATACCACTCTACGGAGGAATTCGCGACATTATTATGCACGAATCCCACAAGTCTAAATATTCCATACACCTAGGATCCGACAAAATGTACCTTGATCTGAAGAAATTGTACTGGTGGTGATGAGTGTCTAAATACTCATCATTTTTGTACTATCTAAACTGCAAAAACATCTGAAAACACTCAAAAATGCATCAAAATGATGAAAATATCACAAACAAGTGTTTTATGTGTTTTAAATGCAAAAACATCAAAATCTGGTGAAAAACGTATCAAGTTTGCATTATTGGCAGTTTTAGTCCCCCAAGTTTGAAAAATTGTCAAAAATAGTCCCTGGTCATTCCAAAACTTGTAAAATATCACAAAAGGTCCTTAGGGATTCATAAGCTGTCAAAATTAGCCCTTGAAATATAAAATTGCAAAACTGCAACTTAGGTCCCTCAAGTTTTGAAAATCACAAAAATAGTCCTTGGATTTATAAAAAAATGGAATTTTATGCATAATGGTCCTTGTACTATTCACATATGGCAGGAATGGTCCTTGTGTTAACTTTGGGAAATGGGCAGTTTCAAACCTTCAAGATTGGTGGAATTACACAAATGGTCCTTGTGATGTTAAGCTTAAACAAACGGACCCTATTATTAACCAAATCCAATCCAAATCCTTTAACCCGGCTGGCCCAATCCCAAGCCCACTCCCAACCAAACCCAACACCCGTTATTAAAACCGGTCAAATAAGGTCAAACACCCAAGAAACCCGCCTTCCCTGTTCACTCCCCTCTCCCATCTCTGCAAACCCAAAACCAGGTGGTTTTCACCACCACCTGGCCACCACCTTTCCACCTCACCATCTTTCTAGCTAACCCCCCTCCTCACCAACTAGCCCACAACTAATAAATGCTTCCCCACCATTGAGTTTCACTGTAGCACTCACATAAACCTGTTTATGCTTTCCAAATCATCCTAAACCCATACCTACTTCCCAACTTGTCCCCTACACCTCCACAGTACTCCAAACTTCCTTAATTGGTTTAAAACTGTCTCAAGCAACCGTTTATACTTTTGGCGCCAAAAGTAAATTTGATGGCTAGGATACGTTTGACTGAATCAAAGGTCAAGATTGTTGATGGGATTTGATCAGAAGCATGTGGGAGTCTCAAAAAGTCTATAAAGAAAGCAGAAGAGGCAATGTGGAATCTATCTAGTTTTTAATATAATTTAGCTTATGTCGTTTTTATTAAATTTCAAGTTCCAGTGTTTGTTTAAGCTTTAAGCTCTGTATTTCAAGTTATTAGTGTGAAATAAAACCTTTGTTAACATCAATTTCAAGTTTCAAGTTCTGTTTTCAAGTTATGCAATTTTTTTCAAGTTTAAAAAATTTCATGAATGTTGAATGTTGTTAATCAGTTGCTGTCTTGGACTCATAAGCACACATAAGCTCCTCAGAAAGCTTATTGAAGCTTTTAGATACTCTAAAACTCAGTTTAGAATCAACAACCAAAAATACCAAAAAATTCACATAAATTAGATAAAAATCAAAAATCAATGAAGAAGATGATCAAGACATTGGAGCAGGGTAGCTTTTGGATTGCTTTATGGTTTAGAGGCTTAGTGGTAAGCTTATAGGAATGTTCTTGGTTCTTTGTTCATGACCCTTGGCTGGAAAGAAGTTGTAAGCTTTTTATAAGCATTTTAGCTTTTACTGTTTCATTTACTTATAAGCTTAAATTTGTGTTGGATCATGTTTCTTAGGTGTAGTTAAGTAAAAGTGAGCATTAAAACAGTAGCTTTGTTTTTTTAAATTTGTTAATTGTTAAGTTTCTTAGTTTAACAGTTATATAAGCAAAATTGTCATTTCTCAAATTTATGTTGTTCTTGTTCTTATTTAATGCTTATTCAGTCTCATGTTATGATAATAAAAGGTTTTTAATCATTTTCATGCTCTGAATCTGTGTTATCCTTTGAAAAGTTTCATAATCAGTCATATTAAAGGGTGTTTGGATATGCATGTTAATCTGTGATAAAAGTCATTTGAGTTGATTTTTGTTGTTGTTCTGTGTGACTTAAGTTCCTAATACCTCAATCAAGTCATAAAAATCAGTCCTTGTTCCTGAAAAAGTCAAAATCATCTTGATTTTATCATAATTCATCACTGTTAGGAAATTTAGAAGATATAATCATACATATTAGCTTAAAAGTTGTTTATCTAGCTTAATATAGTCTCAATATAGTTTAATATAACATATACAATCATTAAAATCAATCACAAGTTCATATAAGTCAAACTTTCTTTTTCTCAAAAAGTCAAAGAAGTGCTCTGTGCACAGTTGTGGTACCCCATTTCACAAGCTCTTAGAGAGCTTATTAATGGCCTCTAGCTTATGTGTTTTAGCTTTTTGAGAAGCTCATCTAGCTGACTCAAGGTTCCAAGTTTTATTTTTTCATTTGTAGCTTATTAGGTAGGGCTGCACTCAGCTTATTGTTTTGTCCATTTTGACTCAGTACACTGAGTTATACTCAGTGGTTTTTCCATTTTTTTAAAAGCTCACCAAAAGTTCTCTAGTGGACCCCACTGTGAAAACCTCAGCTTTTTGGATAGCTTATCTGGTAATCTTGATAATCCAAGTTTCTGTTTTTAGTTTCTAGCTTATCTTAGTGCTTAAAATTAAGCTATAAGGTGCATAGTGATTTAAAGAGTGTCCTGTGCAAACAGGTATACTTGTGCTTATTTGAGCTTATTCAGAGCTTATTTGTCAATCCTTAAGCTTAATCAGTTTTCATATTAGCTTATCATCAGTCCATTAGCTTATTTCCATTGTAGTTGTGCTTATTTAATAGCTTAAAGCCATTTTGGCTTAAAACTCTTTAGCTTATTTCCATTTTCTTGCCACTGTTGAGAAAATAAGCTCATACTGAGCTTATTAATCAGTTTCATAAAAAGTCACAGTTATTAAAAGTGCTTATTTTTAGTGTCTTAACAACTTTGTAAAAGAAAAATCAAAAATAAAAATGTTTAGCAAAAAGGGGGTAGGCAGGCTCGAACCTGAGACCTCCCCCTTAGGAGAGTGTTAGTGTGTACCTGGATACCATTGCGACCTTGGGTCTTTGACTGTCATAACTTGCACAAAATAATCTCTTATATACGTTTTGTCAATTTAGCTTATTAAGTTTATTTAGCTTATTTCGAGCTTATTTAAAGTAGCTTTTTCAAGTTTTGTAATTTTCATAAATTGGTATTGTGATAAAGTATTTTTACAAAAAGTTTCAGATTTTTCTCATTATTTTTAGTATTTTTAAACATTTAATTAGTGTAGAATCTTATTTAATTCATAATAAAAAATATAAAAGTCTAAAAAATATAAATCTTTTTTCTAAAATTTTATTTTGTTATATAGTACGTATAAAAATTGTTTTTACACTTGTAGGACTTTTATTTCATAAATTTTACGTTTTTGCTTGCGCACTCACTTAATTTTTAGACTTAACGTACGTTTTCATTTTAAATCTAGTTTTTAGATAATTTGAGTTTACGTTTTAGTTAAAATAGTTTATTTAAGATATTTTGATTTATAAAATCACAAAAACATCATTGTAAAAATAGTGATAGCGTTTATTTAATATATTTTAACTTTTTAATTTCTTTTAATTTGCATTTAAGTCGCTGTAATTTGTAGATCTTTTCTTTAGGTAATTATCCATCAATATCCTTACTGGTCACTATCTTTAGTGATCATTCTATCATCTGATCAAGTGTTTTTACACCAATTCATCCTCCGTGGGACTTAACGACCCAGGAATCCATTATATTCCTCTGATCTTCATTGTATTAGTGTTTGAGCTGTTTTAAGTTTATTACGGTTAGCCATTCACAAGTGGTTAGCTTGTGTAATTAAACTTGACGGTTTAGCACCAATCAAATTTTGGCGCCGCTGCCGGGGAGGCTGTAAGCGTGTTTGTAGCATTTTTCAGACCCGTACTTGCACATATACCACAGTTTGTAAAAAGTTTTTTGTAAAGTTAATATAAATTAAAAAGTTCGTTAACACTTTTCCTAAAGTGTTAAAAACCCAAAAACAATATAAAACAACAAAACAATCGTAACGTTTTCTAGCTTGTGTTTCTTTTAAGGTGATTCTTAAAGAAATACGATTTGGTTAAACGAGACGATTCCAAAAATATTTTCCAAAAGTTTTAAACCCCTTTGCACAAATCATACCTACGTCTTTTCAGTGGTACTTAATATATACATAAAAATCAACCACCGCAAATCAAGGCAGTACACCTACTAACTGGGGGTGTGACCATAATAAGTTCCCGAACATCAGATTTAAAACTTACCTTTGTGTCCTTGTGATTTGGTGTACCTCTTTCAAAGAAGCCATTTCATTTGTGATTATTGGTTAAGTTCACTTGTCGTTTTGCCTCGCATTTGTTTTGAAAAATTGATTTTTATACTTAGTGCATGCGCACTCGTTCTTCCAGTTCTACAAGTCCACTTTCTGAACTTGGAAAGATTCCTCGTAGACGTAGAGGACGTTCAGCTCCTTCAGCCGTGACTGAGGAACGTCTACCACCACCACCACCTGTCGAAATGGCAGAAGACAAACCCATGAATGAGCTTCTCCAAGCACCCATCGAGGGTTACGGAGATGCCATTGTTGTCCCAGCCATTGTGGCTGATACCTTCGAGCTCAAAACCGGGTTACTTAATTTGGTAACCCAAAGCCAATTCTATGGTTTTGAGCGGGATGATCCTCATGCACACATTCGATGGTTTAACAAGATTGCATCTACCATCAAATACAAGAATGTCCCACATGAAGCTATCAAGCTTCTTCTGTTCCCATTTTCTCTAGAGGGTCAAGCCCGAAATTGGCTTGAGAAACAACCCCCTCGTTCCATTGAGACATGGGAGGATCTAGTTACCAAGTTTGTTAACGAGTTCTATCCTCCATCCCGAACTACAAGTCTTAAGAATGAGATAATGAAATTTTCTCAGAGATTTGATGAATCATTCGGGGAGGCATGGGATCGTTACAAAGAATTGCTCCGCAAGTGTCCGCATCATGGTTTTACCGAGTTAATGCAAATGGATACTTTCTACAATGGTCTGAGACAAGCTGACCAAGACTCTTTGAATGCCTCCGCGGGAGGTAATTTCCTTAGCAAAACCACAAAAGAAGCCTTACAAATCATTGAAAACAAATCCCAGGTCCGCCCTTTCCGCACAAAGACATATCAGACTCAGTCTAATGCAGGACCTTCTACTTCATCTCCTGTGAGTACATCTAGCACCGATGCTAAGATTGACAAACTCACAGATATTGTTCAGGCTTTGGTTCTTGCTAACCAGAAGAAAGTCACTTTCACTCAAACACCATCACATGGTGAAGTGAAGAAAGTTGAAGTTTGTGTTACTTGTGGTGGTCCTCATGCATACTACAACTGTACTGCCACCGATGGTAGTCCGTTTGAAGCAAATGCTATAGCCGGTACTTCAAATCAAGGAGGTAATCAATACCGTCCTCAGAATGAACCAAACTACCGTGCTAACACTTATCAGGCACCACCCGGTTTTAACCAGAATCCTAACCGGAATCAGAATCAACCTATAATGAACCAAGGTTATCAAAACCAAGGTAATTTCTATCCTGGACCCAATCAAGGTTTCCAACATCAGGGGAACCTTCATCAAAACAATTTCAATCGAGGGAATCAATTTCATGGGAATGTGAATCCTAATCAAGGGAATTTTCAACAACAAGGTCCAACTCAAAACATCCGACCTCAGAATTTCCCTCCACAGCCTCCAGTACCATCATCTGATGAGTTATTGAAGCAGTTCATGAAATCCCAAGATGAAATGAACAGGTTGTTGGTCAGCCAGATTGCTGATCTCAAGAAGTCTTTAAATGATCAACCCTCGGGCTCAGGAAAACTTCCGAGCAACACGATCGCTAACCCGAGGGGCGATGCAAAGGCGATCACAACCAGAAGTGGTGTTTCATACAATGGACCCACTATTCCTACTACCTCTTCTTCTTCTCTCCCGAAGGTAGTGGACAGTGAACCTAGGACACACAATGGACCTTCGACTCCAATGCCTCCTCCACTAGGAGAAATGAGTCAAGTTACAAAGGCGACAAAAGACAAGGAACTTCCTATTGATAATGGAGGTACCAACAATGTCCAGCCTCAAGTTGTCCAGAAACCCAAGTCTAATCCAGGAGTTGTTTTTGAACCACCTGTTGCTCCCGTTGAAAATACCAAATCCAAATCTTCTATTCCTTATCCATCACATTTGAATAAGCAAAAGCTCCGTGAAAAAGCTAGTCATCAAATGGACAAATTTTTTCAAATTTTCCAAGAACTACATTTTGACATAAGCTTTGCGGATGCTATCATGCTGATGCCCAAGTTTGCATCAACTCTCAAACACATGTTAAGCAACAAGGAAAAGCTGTTTGAAATGGCTAAAACTCCTCTTAACGAGAACTGCTCTGCAGTTATCCTGAAGAAGCTTCCAGAAAAGCTTGGAGATCCTAGAAAATTTCTCTTACCTTGTGTATTTCCAGGAATGGTTGAATGCTTTGCCCTAGCAGATCTTGGTGCAAGCATCAACCTGATGCCTTATTCAGTATGGAAGAAACTTTCTCTTCCGGAACTTACTCCTACATGCATGACTCTCGAGCTTGCAGATCGTACAATATCCCATCCTCTTGGCATTGCCGAGGACGTATTTGTGAAAGTAGGAAAGTTCCATTTTCCAGCTGACTTCGTGGTTGTTGATTTTGATGCCGATCATCGGGTTCCTCTCATTGTTGGTCGAGGATTCCTGAGAACGGGCCGTGCTCTCATAGATGTATTTGAGCAAGAAATCACATTACGTGTTGGTAATGAAGCTGTAACCTTTAACCTTGATCAAACTTCGAGGTACTCCGCAAACTATGATTCTGAGTCGGTTAACCGAATAGATATCATTGATGTTGCTTCTGAAGAGTACTCTCAAGAAGTTCTTGGTTATTCTCATAATTCTGTAAGTGGGGATCCCACTACATCTTCTCAGCCTATCATCGCCAATTCTACTCCTTCTCTCACTCCGTTTGAGGGAAGCAACTTCATCTTGGAAGAGATTGAAGCATACTTGGCTAGTGATTCTGTTCCATGGGAAATTGATCACGCTCCAATTGACATTGAGGGGGACATACTTCTCATTGAGAAGTTTCTTAATGATGATCCATCATCAGCCCCTCACACTAGTGATTCAATTCCTGATAAGATTAATCAAAATGAGATTAATCTGGAGGGAGATATTCTTCTTGAGAAGTTGTTAAATCATGACATTTCTCCTCCACTACCTCCCGTCGAACTTCATAACAAGGAAGTCAAGTCAGTTGAGAAAACTGAAGAATTTCCTGAGGTTGAGCTTAAGGACTTACCACCTCATCTCGAGTATGCATTTCTTGAAGGTGATGATAAATTACCAGTCATTATTGCTCGAGATTTGAGTAAAGATGAAAAAGCTGCTCTCATAAAAATCTTGAAGTCACACAAGCAAGCAATTGCTTGGAAACTCTCCGACATAAAGGGTATCAACCCTGAGTTCTGTACTCATAAAATCTTGATGGAGGATGACTTCAAACCAGCAGTTCAACATCAGAGAAGAGTAAATCCAAAAATCCATGATGTTATCAAGCAAGAGGTTATCAAACTTCTTGATGCAGGATTAATTTACCCAATCTCAGATAGTCCTTGGGTTAGCCCAATTCATTGTGTTCCTAAAAAGGGTGGCATAACTGTTGTTACAAATGAAGATAACGAGTTAATTACAACTCGTCTGGTTACGGGATGGCGTGTGTGCATTGACTATCGTAAGTTGAATGACGCCACTCGTAAAGACCATTTTCCTCTACCCTTTATGGACCAAATGCTTGAGAGATTAGCAGGGAATGAATACTATTGTTTCCTTGATGGTTTCTCGGGTTACTTTCAGATCCCCATTGATCCAAAGGATCAAGATAAAACTACATTCACCTGCCCATACGGAACTTTTGCCTATAGACGTATGCCTTTTGGCTTATGTAATGCTCCTGGCACGTTCCAACGATGTATGATGGCCATTTTCCACGACATGATCGGGGAAACAATGGAGGTGTTTATGGATGACTTCTCGGTCATTGGGGATTCGTTTCAAACATGTCTCTCCCATCTAGACAAAATGCTCAAACGGTGTGAAGACACCAATCTTTGTCTAAACTGGGAGAAAAGCCACTTTATGGTCAAAGAAGGCATAGTCCTTGGCCATAAGATTTCAAAAAATGGGATTGAGGTAGATAGAGCAAAAGTCGATGTTATTGCTAAATTACCTCATCCTACTACCGTTAAAGGTATTAGGAGTTTTTTAGGTCATGCCGGTTTCTATCGCAGATTCATACAAGATTTTTCCAAAATCGCCCGGCCTATGACTCATCTTCTTGAAAAGGATGCTCCTTTTATCTTCTCACCCGAGTGCATCATAGCTTTTGAAACATTGAAGAAAAAGCTTACTGAAGCACCCATTCTCGTTGCTCCCGACTGGGACTTGCCTTTTGAGCTCATGTGCGATGCAAGTGATTTTGCTATCGGTGCAGTCCTAGGGCAACGTAGAAACAAGCATTTTCAGCCTATCCACTACGCAAGTAAGACTATGACTGAAGCTCAAACTCATTACACCACCACAGAAAAAGAGCTATTAGCCGTGGTGTATGCATTTGAGAAGTTTCGGCCGTACTTAATCTTGACCAAATGTGTAGTGTATACGGATCACTCGGCTCTCAAATATCTCTTTGCAAAACAAGATGCAAAGCCGAGATTGCTCCGTTGGGTTCTCCTTCTCCAGGAATTTGATATCATCATACGTGATAAAAAAGGAGCTGAGAACCTAGCTGCTGATCATCTGTCCAGATTAGAAAACCCTCACCAAGATGTTTTCGAGAAAAAGGAAATAAATGAAACATTTCCTCTTGAAACACTCAATGCGGTTTCTTTTCGTGGAAACTCTTCTACCCCATGGTTTGCTGACTTCGCAAATTACCATGCGGGTAACTTCATAGTGAAAGGAATGTCGACCCAGCAGAAGAACAAATTCTTCAAAGATGTTAAACATTACTTCTGGGACGACCCCTTCTTATTCAAAATCTGTGCGGATCAAGTCATCCGACGATGTGTTTATGGACAAGAAGCTCTTGACATTCTCAAAGCTTGCCATGCTGGACCCACCGGGGGCCATCATAGTCCAAACTACACCGCCAAAAAGGTGTTTGATTCCGGGTTTTATTGGCCCACAATTTATAAGGATGCCCACGATTTTGTCAAAACCTGTGACGCTTGTCAACGTCATGGAAATATATCTCAAAGAAATGAAATGCCACAAAATGCCATTCAAGTTTGTGAGATATTTGACATATGGGGTATTGATTTTATGGGGCCATTTCCATCTTCTCGTGGTAACAAGTACATACTCGTGGCTGTTGACTATTTGTCAAAATGGGTTGAAGCAAAAGCTTTACCTACAAATGATGCCCGAGTAGTTGTGAAATTTTTGAAATCTCTTTTTGCCAGGTTTGGAACTCCTCGTGCTATAATCAGTGATCGTGGTACACATTTTTGTAATGACCAATTTGATCGTGTCATGCAAAAGTATGGTGTTACCCACCGTCTATCTACTGCATACCACCCACAAACAAGTGGGCAGGTGGAAGTTTCAAATCGTGGTATTAAAAGAATCCTTGAAAGGACAGTAGGCGAAAATCGTGCATCTTGGTCGGATAAACTGGATGACGCACTCTGGGCCTTCCGTACAGCTTACAAAACACCCATCGGGTGTACTCCATACAAGCTAGTGTACGGAAAGGCATGTCATCTTCCGATTGAACTAGAGCACAAGGCTTACTGGGCCTTAAAACATGCAAACTTCGATATACAGACAGCTGGTGATCACAGAAAAGTTCAAATGAATGAACTAAATGAACTCCGTGATCAAGCTTACGAGAACTCTTTAATCTATAAACAAAAGACAAAGAATATTCATGACTCTAAAATCAAGAACCGCGTTTTCAATGTTGGTGATCGAGTCCTTCTTTTCAATTCAAGATTGAAGATTTTCTCGGGAAAGCTTAAGTCCCGTTGGTCTGGTCCATTTACTATCACTAAGGTTTACCCTTATGGCACCATTTAGTTATCTCAGCCTGATGGTCCAAATTTTAAAGTGAATGGTCATCGATTAAAGCATTACTTTGGAGAGGACATTCCATCTGTGGTTGTCCCGGATTTACAAACATTCCCCATGAACCAATGAATGCGGGGATCGAGTCAAGCTAGTGACTCGGGAATCAAAAACAGTAGCACACACAATATGGGTTTTCACCCATGTTTCTGTCTTCTTACCCCCTTTCTACCACCCTAGTGTGGGGGAGTTTCCCCACAATGTTGTATATATCAATCTTATCTAAAAAAAAAAAAAATGTGTATATATCAAAAACAAAATAATGGCCGTAATATTTCCCTTTTATGTTCTATGTTTCGGCATAACCGCCGGTACTTTGAATATTGAGGGAAATATTCATTTCTAAGTGTGGGGGGGAATTCTCACGAATTTTATCATATAATTATTCCATCAAATTCCCCCGTTTTTGGCCAAAATTTTTTTTGGAGTAAGTGTTTTTCACTTACTCAGCAAATGGTAATCAGTCCGCCATGTCTAACCCACATAAGGATTGGCTAATCCAGGAGCAAACGGCTCTTGGTAAAGATTTATCAAATCCGTTTATGGCTTGCAATTTGCCCAAAATTGTATGGTGTTCAACTCACCATATCTTTAAACTAGTGAAAAGTTGGCTAGCCCGCAAGGTTATGGCTTGTGGTAAAGGCAGTTGAAAATCCATAATTGGTAATCAGCTCACCAAAGATAATATTGATAATTTATCTAAGAGTTGGCTAGTCCAGAAGCAAACGGCTTCTGGTAAAGACAAATCAAATCCGTTCACAGCTTATGATTTGCTCAAAATCATTTGGTTATCATTGTACCAAGGTTCTTACTTGAACTAAAACAATTGGCTACTCCAGAAGTAATGGCTTTTGGTAAAGAGATGAAATCCATTAATTTTTCTTAAAACATTGCTAGGGACTAGCAATATCTTAGTGTGGGGGATTGATGAGTGTCTAAATACTCATCATTTTTGTACTATCTAAACTGCAAAAACATCTGAAAACACTCAAAAATGCATCAAAATGATGAAAATATCACAAACAAGTGTTTTATGTGTTTTAAATGCAAAAACATCAAAATCTGGTGAAAAACGTATCAAGTTTGCATTATTGGCAGTTTTAATCCCCCAAGTTTGAAAAATTGTCAAAAATAGTCCCTGGTCATTCCAAAACTTGTAAAATATCACAAAAGGTCCTTAGGGATTCATAAGTTGTCAAAATTAGCCCTTGAAATATAAAATTGCAAAACTGCAACTTAGGTCCCTCAAGTTTTGAAAATCACAAAAATAGTCCTTGGATTTATAAAAAATGGAATTTTATGCATAATGGTCCTTGTACTATTCACATATGGCAGGAATGGTCCTTGTGTTAACTTTGGGAAATGGGCAGTTTCAAACCTTCAAGATTGGTGGAATTACACAAATGGTCCTTTTGATGTTAAGCTTAAACAAACGGACCCTATTATTAACCAAATCCAATCCAAATCCTTTAACCCGGCTGGCCCAATCCCAAGCCCACTCCCAACCAAACCCAACACCCGTTATTAAAACCCAGTCAAATAAGGTCAAACACCCAAGAAACCCGCCTTCCCTGTTCACTCCCCTCTCCCATCCTCTGCAAACCCAAAACCAGGTGGTTTTCACCACCACCTGGCCACCACCTTTCCACCTCACCATCTTTCCAGCTAACCCCCCTCCTCACCAACTAGCCCACAACTAATAAATGCTTCCCCACCATTGAGTTTCACTGTAGCACTCACATAAACCTGTTTATGCTTTCCAAATCATCCTAAACCCATACCTACTTCCCAACTTGTCCCCTACACCTCCACAGTACTCCAAACTTCCTTAATTGGTTTAAAACTGTCTCAAGCAACCGTTTATACTTTTGGCGCCAAAAGTAAATTTGATGGCTAGGATACGTTTGACTGAATCAAAGGTCAAGATTGTTGATGGGATTTGATCAGAAGCATGTGGGAGTCTCAAAAAGTCTATAAAGAAAGCAGAAGAGGCAATGTGGAATCTATCTAGTTTTTAATATAATTTAGCTTATGTCGTTTTTATTAAATTTCAAGTTCCAGTGTTTGTTTAAGCTTTAAGCTCTGTATTTCAAGTTATTAGTGTGAAATAAAACCTTTGTTAACATCAATTTCAAGTTTCAAGTTCTGTTTTCAAGTTATGCAATTTTTTTCAAGTTTAAAAAATTTCATGAATGTTGAATGTTGTTAATCAGTTGCTGTCTTGGACTCATAAGCACACATAAGCTCCTCAGAAAGCTTATTGAAGCTTTTAGATACTCTAAAACTCAGTTTAGAATCAACAACCAAAAATACCAAAAAATTCACATAAATTAGATAAAAATCAAAAATCAATGAAGAAGATGATCAAGACATTGGAGCAGGGTAGCTTTTGGATTGCTTTATGGTTTAGAGGCTTAGTGGTAAGCTTATAGGAATGTTCTTGGTTCTTTGTTCATGACCCTTGGCTGGAAAGAAGTTGTAAGCTTTTTATAAGCATTTTAGCTTTTACTGTTTCATTTACTTATAAGCTTAAATTTGTGTTGGATCATGTTTCTTAGGTGTAGTTAAGTAAAAGTGAGCATTAAAACAGTAGCTTTGTTTTTTTAAATTTGTTAATTGTTAAGTTTCTTAGTTTAACAGTTATATAAGCAAAATTGTCATTTCTCAAATTTATGTTGTTCTTGTTCTTATTTAATGCTTATTCAGTCTCATGTTATGATAATAAAAGGTTTTTAATCATTTTCATGCTCTGAATCTGTGTTATCCTTTGAAAAGTTTCATAATCAGTCATATTAAAGGGTGTTTGGATATGCATGTTAATCTGTGATAAAAGTCATTTGAGTTGATTTTTGTTGTTGTTCTGTGTGACTTAAGTTCCTAATACCTCAATCAAGTCATAAAAATCAGTCCTTGTTCCTGAAAAAGTCAAAATCATCTTGATTTTATCATAATTCATCACTGTTAGGAAATTTAGAAGATATAATCATACATATTAGCTTAAAAGCTGTTTATCTAGCTTAATATAGTCTCAATATAGTTTAATATAACATATACAATCATTAAAATCAATCACAAGTTCATATAAGTCAAACTTTCTTTTTCTCAAAAAGTCAAAGAAGTGCTCTGTGCACAGTTGTGGTACCCCATTTCACAAGCTCTTAGAGAGCTTATTAATGGCCTCTAGCTTATGTGTTTTAGCTTTTTGAGAAGCTCATCTAGCTGACTCAAGGTTCCAAGTTTTATTTTTTCATTTGTAGCTTATTAGGTAGGGCTGCACTCAGCTTATTGTTTTGTCCATTTTGACTCAGTACACTGAGTTATACTCAGTGGTTTTTCCATTTTTTTAAAAGCTCACCAAAAGTTCTCTAGTGGACCCCACTGTGAAAACCTCAACTTTTTGGATAGCTTATCTGGTAATCTTGATAATCCAAGTTTATGTGTTTAGTTTCTAGCTTATCTTAGTGCTTAAAATTAAGCTATAAGGTGCATAGTGATTTAAAGAGTGTCCTGTGCAAACAGGTATACTTGTGCTTATTTGAGCTTATTCAGAGCTTATTTGTCAATCCTTAAGCTTAATCAGTTTTCATATTAGCTTATCATCAGTCCATTAGCTTATTTCCATTGTAGTTGTGCTTATTTAATAGCTTAAAGCCATTTTGGCTTAAAACTCTTTAGCTTATTTCCATTTTCTTGCCACTGTTGAGAAAATAAGCTCATACTGAGCTTATTAATCAGTTTCATAAAAAGTCACAGTTATTAAAAGTGCTTATTTTTAGTGTCTTAACAACTTTGTAAAAGAAAAATCAAAAATAAAAATGTTTAGCAAAAAGGGGGTAGGCAGGCTCGAACCTGAGACCTCCCCCTTAGGAGAGTGTTAGTGTGTACCTGGATACCATTGCGCCCTTGGGTCTTTGACTGTCATAACTTGCACAAAATAATCTCTTATATACGTTTTGTCAGTTTAGCTTATTAAGTTTATTTAGCTTATTTCGAGCTTATTTAAAGTAGCTTTTTCAAGTTTTGTAATTTTCATAAATTGGTATTGTGACAAAGTATTTTTACAAAAAGTTTCAGATTTTTCTCATTATTTTTAGTATTTTTAAACATTTAATTAGTGTAGAATCTTATTTAATTCATAATAAAAAATATAAAAGTCTAAAAAATATAAATCTTTTTTCTAAAATTTTCTTTTGTTATATAGTACGTAAAAAAATTGTTTTTACACTTGTATGACTTTTATTTCATAAATTTTACGTTTTTGCTTGCGCACTCACGTAATTTTTAGACTTAACGTACGTTTTCATTTTAAATCTAGTTTTTAGATAATTTGAGTTTACGTTTTAGTTAAAATAGTTTATTTAAGATATTTTGTTTTATAAAATCACAAAAACATCATTGTAAAAATAGTGATAGCGTTTATTTAATATATTTTAACTTTTTAATTTCTTTTAATTTGCATTTAAGTCGCTGTAATTTGTAGATCTTTTCTTTAGGTAATTATCCATCAATATCCTTACTGATCACTATCTTTAGTGATCATTCTATCATTTGATCAAGTGTTTTTACACCAATTCATCCTCCGTGGGACTTAACGACCCAGGAATCCATTATATTCCTCTGATCTTCATTGTATTAGTGTTTGAGCTGTTTTAAGTTTATTACGGTTAGCCATTCACAAGTGGTTAGCTTGTGTAATTAAACTTGACGGTTTAGCACCAATCAGTGGCCAAACATGAAAGCCGACATTGCAACATATGTCAGCCGGTGTTTAACCTGTTCAAAGGTTAAAGCTGAACATCAGAGACCCTCAGGTCTACTAGTACAACCCGGAATCCCCGAGTGGAAATGGGAACGCATAACAATGGACTTTATCACTAAGCTACCCAAAACCTCTAAAGGCTACGACACTATTTGGGTAATAGTTGACCGTCTCACCAAGTCAGCACATTTTCTACCGATGAAAGAAAGTGATGGAATGGAAAAACTTGCACAACTATACCTGAAGGAGATCATCGCACGCCATGGTGTACCAATTTTCATCATTTCAGACAGAGACAGTCGTTTCACCTCGAATTTCTGGAAATCACTTCAAGATGCTTTAGGGTCTAACCTCGACATGAGCACCGCTTATCATCCTCAGACCGATGGACAAAGCGAGAGAACCATTCAAACACTGGAGGACATGCTGAGAGCATGTGTGATAGACTTTGGAAATGGCTGGGATAAGCACTTGCCATTAGCTGAATTTTCTTACAATAACAGCTATCACACAAGTATCAAAGCCGCACCATATGAAGCACTCTATGGTCGGAACTGTAGATCACCTGTGTGTTGGGCCGAAGTTGGAGAAAGTCAACTTACTGGTCCGGAGTTAATCCAAGAAACTACCGAGAAGATTGTACAAATCAAAAACCGACTGCAAGCAGCTCATGACCGTCAAAAGAGCTATGCAGATAAAAGGAGGAAACCACTTGAGTTTCAAGTGGGAGATAAAGTTATGTTCAAAGTTGTGCCGTGGAAGGGCGTGATCCGTTTTGGAAAACGTGGAAAGTTAAATCCTCGTTATATTGGACCTTTCAAAATTCTCGCTAGGATCGGACCGGTAGCATACCGACTCGAATTACCACAAGAACTCAGCTCTGTACACAACGTGTTTCACGTATGCAACTTAAAGAAATGTCTTTCTGACAAAACTCTTGCTATCCCTTTGGAAGAAATCCAAGTTGACGAAAGGTTGAATTTTGTCGAGGAACCCATCGAAATTATGGATAGAGAGATCAAACGGCTCAAGCAAAGCCGCATTCCTATCGTCAAAGTCCATTGGAACTCTCAAAGAGGTCCAGAATACACGTGGGAGCGTGAAGACCAATTTAAGCGCAAATACCCACACCTTTTCTCTACTTCAACAAGTAATCCTAACTGAAAACCGAGGACGGTTTTCTCTTCCAAGGCGGGGAGGATGTGACACATGGTAAATTTTCACTAAAATTTAATTGATAATTAGTAATTTATTATCACTAAGCATGAGTCATGAAGCATGCATAAGCTTCGCCTGATCATTTGAGTAGATAACTCGCATACAGTAAAAATTTCACCACTCTTGCATTCATATTATTTTATGAATATTTCATTTTGTCTTATGATTTAAATTGTAAGACGAGAGGTTATCTCGTTTTCCCCAGTGACCAACACTGCACGCGTACCGACACTATGATAAGGGTTGATAAAACAAATGACAAACACCCGTAAAGAAAGATATTACAAAAATAATAATATCTCCGATACGTAACCATAAGATATTACATCTAAAAGTTATCAAACAATGATACTTTGGTCACAATATGACTTCGCGGGACACAAAATATTTAACACACTATCACTTAAACAATAACTCTTATGAGACTCAAGTACAATTAATACCTAAATGTAATAACTATACATACATTTTCACAACTTATAATATAAGTATAATACATTACACAACCACATTTAAAAGTAAACTTTTTATAAAGTATTGAGATAATGTATCCTTTGTCTTTCTTATCCCACACACGACAAAACCTCACAAAAGCAGAAAAGGAAGAGATACCAATCTTCTTCAACCCCTAGACCTGCTCCTCCTATCTGCGCTCCATATAGGCCGAATCTCCCAAGACAGAAAACCAACACACCTCTTCCTAATATTCCTCATCTATCCTCACCAAAACCATGTAAGTTTTTGGTTCCCAAATCCCTTCTTGATGCGCCGACTACCATTCGATGGAATCCAAGAAGAATCAAGATAAACCATCTAAGAGAAACAAATCTTCACTCTAATCTATCTTGAGCCAATACCCAAGATTCGTCTAGTTTTGGAAGTTAACTAAATTTGGCTTCAAACCAAGTTACAAGATGAGAAAGCTTGGTAAAAAACTCCTCTTGTGTTTCCCTTTTTATTTCAGTCGAGACCCCCAAGATGTGTCACACTTCAAATCCCACCACAAAAAGATAAAGAAGCTCCAAAGAGTGAAGAACATCATTTGTGTTTTGCTCTAGATCGATTGGGATTCGTGGAGGTGATAAACTCTTGGGTTGGCCTTCGGATTCATTGTCATCAAGTTTGTTGTAAGAAATTTCTAAACCTCATCTTGTTAAGATTTACCATTCGAGTTGTTAATAAAAATGAATACTTGATTATGAAACTAAGTGTCTTGATATGTATAAGTTTTATTTCTTTTTGGTAAAGGTTATTTCTTGGTGTAAGAATTTATTTGTTGTTGGGTCCTCTTGTGTTGTTCCTGTCGAAAGCATAAAGCAAAGAAACTGGACAAAGATGGACTTTCATAAAAACTACTAGTGATTGTTTTATTGAGTCTAGTAACTAGATGTTGTTAAGGTTGCTATTCGTTTGAGTTTTTTGTTTGCCGAAAGTATGAACCAAGAATTTGGAAGAGTTAAGTTATATAAAATCTACTAATAGCATAAGTATCGAATCTGGGAAATTTGTGTTAGTTGCAAGCTTGGTCAAATTTTCAAAAACTTGCGTAAGCAATGTTAAGTTTTGATGTCTTGTGACTAATCCATCCTTGTGACTTCCTATTAGTGAAATCGTCATCATCCTTTAGTGTTAAAGCTGTTGTTTGACTCGAATGTGACCCACTTCGAGGCTTGTTAGGTCCATCAGTCGACCCTTATAATGTTCACCTTGTGTTGGTAAGTTAATCAAGTGAAACCGGGGTCAAGTCAACCCGAGTACATAGTAGTGTATAAACCTTGTGCTACCTGTCGAACTTCCTTCATTTCTAGTAGTCGGACTAGTGACGATGATGTGGTAGTACCACGATGTAGGAGTCAAGCTTAGACTAATGTGACAGGGGAGTTGCGAGTAAACTTTGTGATAACATGTGTCAAATGTCTCTTTAACAATGTGATAATAATACTTCGAGTCGAAAAGAAGAGAACCTCCACTGTGGTTATCACCTGGATGGTAGGATTCGTTTTCTTAAATGGTTTTGGTATGTTATCATGGACCTTATAAGTCTAAGCTTTGTCAAGGAGTCTCGACTTCACAATCCAGTGCATGATATGATCGAGTGTGTCTCGAGTCGAAACAGTTCATGTTGAAACCTTGCGTCTAAGAAGCGTACGCTGACACTAAAACATGAAAATATAATGTGTTACCTAAAAATTGTTATTAACCTGTTTGTAAAAACTAGGTTGGGCCACAGCCCAAAATACTTCCTAAACCATTAATGGGCCGAAGCCCTTTTCTCATACATGTACCATTTCGGGCTACAGCCCACTTGAGCAACGAGAGTGTTGTTTGAGCGTTTGACGGGTCAACAAAATAGGACTCGAAGCGTAAATCGGAAGTCAAATAAAAGCCAAGCTCAATCCCACATATACATCGTAGTTCTCTTCAATATGTGCTATCATAAAAACAAGTGTAAATTCCTAATTCATGAAACAAGCGTTAAAAAGCATAATCAGTTACACATCAAAGTTCAACGTCAAGGGAACTCGGATAAACAATTATATGTCAAGTAATTCGCTAGTCAAAATTATAAATAGTGAGAACCAATTTCTTGATAAACAATCGAAAACCGCTACTTTATTTTATCACTTAATAAATTTGATAAGTCTTCAAATTCAACTCAAATATATTTTCTAAGTACAATTAGAAAATAAATTAATTATATATATGATTTTGACAATACCATTTGTGCCAACTTAAACAAGTATATATACATTTATATACTTACTAGTGGAACCTTGTAATTATTTTTCATATCAAACTTTGGATATTAAAACCATATTAATGTCAACATAAAAAGTATATATATATTTCGTATACGTACTAGTAAAAATCATTTTTACAACTTTTACAAACTAAAGTTTAGCTTTAATACAATTAAACTATTTTGAGTAAGCTATACTTAAAACAATGAACTAAAACATTGCCCCTTATCTAGGTCGCGTGTCGGTGCCGCTCCACAATCATCACTAATCCCACATTTGGATTGCACATTTGCAGGTGAGTTTTCATAGATCCTCTTTTACTTGATAAACTGTTTTAAACATTTTGGGGTGAGAAATATGCAAAAACCTTTTTATGGACCAAAACTATTACATGATTACTATTACGTGGTTTAGCCTAAGCCCTTATGTCCCTAGAGAGTGCTCTTTTTCATGAACCGTCAATTCCCCATCGGGAAACGCGAATGTTATAAATAGATCTATTGAGGGTGACTCCTCCGTTCGGTTGGCCATGCTTGGGCCAAGGCGAAACGTATACCATGTCGGAATCAAGTGTTGAGGGACAAAACACTTGCTATGGGCCCTTATATTGTATGACATCTTTTAGCATACAGAAACTGTCGTAGTATCGGTTGCATGAACTTAGAGCTAACGTAATAGACATTCATACATATATCATTATATTCGTTGTAATGATTATATGACTTTGCTTATGGTCCACACTTACTATTTTAACTTAAACCTATGAACTCACCAGCTGACCTTTTTAGCATATTTTCTCAGGTGTTTAGTTGTGATCATGGATGCAAGGCAAGAAGCGGATAAATGGTCGTAGTAGTATTAAAGAAGTGTTTTTACACAAAAATAATGTTTTTACTTTGGGACCACTAGAAATTATGGGAAGTGCCCATTTATCTAAAACAATATTGTAAGATAATGGTTTAAAATATTTTATGAAGTTAAACGGAGTATGTATTCCGTTCTTTATTACTTGTGTTATGATCCACCAATCCCGTAACGCTCCCGAATGACACGTATGCTTCCGCTAAACAAAATTTGGGGGTGTTACAAATGCCGATTTACTTTGTTATCTAAGGTTATAATCTTATTCTTTTCATAACTTACAGACTACTGCACTATTGTTGTAAGACCATTGCTCATAGTGTTGATTACGATTATATATTTTAAAAGCCGTTCATAACTATACATGTAACTTTACTTTTTGCATTTCAGGGAAACACATGGCCTGCTGTTAGATGGAAGTTTTATGTTGCATTTTCTCTGTTCCTTGGTGCATTGATTTAAGCATGAGTCAACACACACTACCTCAGCTTCTTCAACAACCACCGCAGTAACTGATAAGAATGGAAACTTGCTATTGTGCCTCTGCTCTTAGGACTCTTTCATGGCACCTTAAGTCAAAGAATTAGAGCCGTGGCCTCTGACAGGTAATACTATTGATATGCGTAATAGAGAAAAGGTTGATACCCGGTTGTTTTTCTATGGGGTTTGGGTCAGATGTGATCAGGCCTTCAATGTTTTGACTAAAAACTTTTAATTTAACACCGTGATCTTTTTCCAAACTTTATTTAAGTTGCAGCCATACCCTATGTTAATATTAACCATCCCGGTCAAACAATGTAGTGTCATTAAAAATTAAAACTATTAGTTAGTCTTTCAGATTTTGAGATGTTTAGGGGTATTTATTTGACTGTTGTTTTGTTGTTTTACTATTAATTTTGCTAATATATTGTTCTCATCTATTGTGAAGTAAGACAACACTTATGTTGTATATCTATTGTAGATATCCTCAAAAAGGATGTTGGTTTACGGGGCATTTGGGCTATCTTGCTCATCAGTTAAGTAATAGCAACTAATAATAAGGTACGTTATTATTTTAATTTTTGTCTACATATCATCAAAAATTTTGTCCGTATTAGTCATTAAGTAATAGCGATTGTGCAGTTGGTTTGGACATATATTTGTGCTATCAGATTTATGTTTCCCATTATCTACTTAAGGTTCTGCTTCGATATCTCTTATGTGTTGTGGGTCATTTTAAATAAAACTAAGTGGGTCATTAAGAAGTGGTTGTCCGTAACCCCAAACCAAACACACCCTTAATATTTAAAACTATGTTGCGTCACTTTGTCTCATGACGCGAGGGTTGCACCATTAACATATAACAATGGTAAGTACCAAACTTGATACATAACTGAGTCAGTAGCACACAACAGTCGCAATTTCGGCTTATAATATTTAAAAATTATATACATTTGTAATATCGTCAATCATGTAATATTTCGAAAAGAAAGCTGTTTTTTTGGGTAAAAACATTTGATTTAGCAATAGTAATTGACGGAATACCTTATGGAAATAAGTAGTGACTCATTATCATAAGGCCATACATTTAAAAATCTAAACCTAACCTCATATACTAATACACCCTATACTTAACAAATCAGCTTCAAACTATTTATAGAGATTACTACTTTAATGCGCGCATGATATGTAGACCACTAAAATTCAGTTACGTTAGTACCAAGTAATATAGTAGTGGATGTAAATGCTTCAAAGGTATTTGGCTAGCACGTTACTTTTTATATGCTATTAAACTATTTCTGCTGTTATAAAACATCTATGGCACAAGCATATGTAAATGAAAAAAAAAAGTCCCATTTTATTGAACATTTTTTATGTATGTCATCACTTCAAATAACCAAACGAAAACAGATGTTACAGCAGTTGATCCAAGGTGCATGAACCAATTACTTGAGATCTGCAAACCTCGATGTCTTGCTAGAGACAGGTCGAGTATGGATGTTCATTGTTTGGCTTGGTCATCTCGGGTCTACCATATCTGTCAAAGGCTGAACTATACTACAAGAAACCAAGAGGTAACCATGGTATAGCTGACAAGGCAAGTGAGGTGTTCTATAAACCCAGCAACACAAGTATCCAAATCTAGGCGTATGTGTTTGATGGTAAAAACAGAAAACAAATTACAGATACGCATTTTGATGTTCCTTTTATTTATAAATTTTGTGGTGTTCTTTTTCTTAATCTTTGGATCATTTATTCATATTTTCTTCATAGCTTAACAATGTACATGTGCGTATTCTTTATTCCAGTTATAAGAGCCAAGTTAACATGATCGAATTGCTACTTTCCTCTATGCACGTTTGTTATTTAAATTTGGTTAAAACGTTAAGATATTTGTGGCTGTCTTTTTTCTTGGTTTACTGTGCAATAATCAACGACATGAAATAACACCCCGCCGCAACGCGACAGCATCGTAGCAATCCTTGTTAAAAAAGGCCATTGGCCCATTTTAGTTTTTGTGGGCTTATCCTAAATAGTACTTACGTAGTTGCACGTCTATAAAACTTACATACAATACAATAACTAACATTTGTAAGCTTGAGGAAGTTAAAAGTTAAAGAAAATTACGAACCATTTTAAAACATACTTTACAAAAACGAACTTTTTATCTGTGTATTACCAAAACAACTACACATTGAATACATTGCACGCTTCCCATTAACCCAATGAAATGTTGCCATATGTACTCTCTTTTTCTTTTTGTTACAGTGACTTAGAGGGGTGGGTGTGGTGATACACCATAACCTCTTCATCACTGCCACATCAGCATAACAAACCTCCACAATTAACCACAACAAACCCCCCTCTCTCATAACAAACTTCAACCTCTTTATTTGTGGTCCACCACTACCACTTTATTATTTTTATTCAATTTTCTAAATAAACTAAATCCATTTCATTAAAAAAAATACATAACATAATAATAAGAAAAAAAAAATACTAATAAACACGATACGAAAAAAAAACGACACGGGTAAAAAAAATACAACACATACTAATAATACGAAACCTAGTCATCTCTTTCGTGATATTTCTTGACTACTCGTTCTTGCCTCTTTCGGATGATCTCTGCTTTTACCGGGCCAGGATTCAAATTAGGATCTATCATCAGAAACTCCATCTCGATCTTCTCTTGGATAGCTTTTTCCTTCTCCCGCCTCGCCTCGTAACAAGCCCTTTGAGCGTCGGCTTTTCGAGCATATATTTTGGATATATGTCCCGAAAAAGTACTCGATTGACTCCCACCGGAGCTCGCAGCGCTTAAAGTTGAAGTCGACTTTTGTTTCTTTGCGGCTCGCTTGCCGCCATCTCTCTCAGGACGAGCTCGTCTGTCCGGGCCGAATATATCCTCGAGACATGTAATGTCAATGGGATCTTCGGCATCCCACTTCAGGTAATTTTTCAAAATCTCCCAACATTTTTCATACACGAACTCCTTCCCACCATAACGTTGCGCAAAGCTAACTTTCGCATTCTCGACATGATCGTGGTCATTTTCACCACTTCGACGCTGCAGATGTTTGTAAATAGCGTTGAACTTCTGGCAATCACCGTTAATCCTCGACCATTTACCAGTTATCATATTTTTGTTACGCTGGTCATTGGTAGTCTGAGCATTGAACATGTCGAGAATGTCGTTCCAAAAGAAATCTTCGGAACGATCATTTCCCATATCTCGATCTTGGGAAATTTCTATCCAACATTGCGCAAGTAACCTTTCTTCAGACTTGCTCCACTTTCTCCTGTCTGCCTGGGCTATGACTTCCACATCTTCGTCGTCGTCTGCGTCCAAATCCACAACTTGTTATTTTGCCTTCGTCTTTTTCCCTACCTTTGGTCGGTTCACGTGGTTTTGGAACTTTGAATTGTGAACCGGACGGTTGTGATTCCATTTGGGGAAACTGTGGAGGTTGTGACGGGTTAAAAAACTGTGGAGGTTGTGAAGGGTCAAAAAACTGTGGTGATTGAAATCGGGCGGGGTAAGTTGCGAATCCTTGTTGAAACGCATATTGTTGGTTAAGAAATATTTCTTGTGGAGACTCGTTGGAATTTTGCGAGGAGGGGGTAGACGGGTTTGGAGAACCCCCGTATTGTGGTGGGTTTGAGTTAAGTAAGTCTGTGAAATACCCTCCGTCATTTGGAGGAGATGAAGATGATAAAAATGGTGGATATGATATGTTATTTATAGGGTTGGTGAGTTTTTTTTTTTTTTTTTTTTTTTTTTTTTTTTTTTTTTTTTTTTTAAAAGAAAAGAAAAAAAGGAGTAGTATTCGTTTAATAACGGATATATTTTGAAAATCAAATATATCCGTTGCTTTGTCAGACTCACAGCTTCGTCGTCACCACGGCGATGGAACTCACGGCGAAGGACGCCGGTGTGGCGGCGGGGCACGGCGAAGTGCCACATAAGCTCACGGAAAGCCATGATTTTGCCACACCCTCCGCTCTTATGACAAAAAAAGTCACCAACCATAAATGTAATTAAACTTTTGGGGTTTTTTATTGAATGAAAATAGAAGATAAGTATATCTTTTTAGAGCATTCGCAATGCAAAAACCAACAAAAACTTTTTATTATTCTAAACAGCTTTTTGAATAAATTTTTACAAAGACTTCAAGTCTTTGATAAAAGCGTTATCTCTTTATTCCTCTAATCATTAAATGCATTAAATGCATCAAGTCTTTAAAGACTTAAATATAGTACACATAAGTCATAACAGCTCACCTACTATCATCATCTATTTTTTTCTTTCATCCATTTCATCCGGTGTATATTTCTTTTACATCCCTACTAACACCATAACAAGTCACCTACTATCATTATCTCTTTTTTCATTTCATCCATTGTTATCCTTTTAAAGACCATTTTACAGTTGACTTTTTAGTATTATAGATTTACTTACGCTTTACTACTTGAAAATTATTATTATAATAGTTTGTCTGTTTGTGAAAGTTTAGGTTAAATAGTTGGAGGGAGAAGAATTTTGTGAGTGGTGTGGTGGTATGCTGGTAATTGAGTGTGACTTTCATGGAAGGTATATGGTTCAATTCTCAGCAACTTCTACATTATGCTTTTTTAATTAACTCTGTAAATTTTTTATTTTTATATTTTCACTTTCAGAAAAAATCATATTAGTTTTCTTCTCTAAAAGAGTGAGATGTTAACAATACGAGTCATATAGTAAGACATCAATATGCACCTTATTAATGGGGAAATTCCATATTTACCCAACTTAAACATGATAATGTCATATTTACCCAAAACATGCTTTAACTGCATTGTAAATCATGCATTCAAAACTTGTATTTTGGGTATATATGACATTTTCATGTTTAGAATGGGTAAATATGGAATTATCCCTATTAATAATTGGGGCTTCAAAATTTTCTTTGAAAAGAAATATACAGTGGATGAAATGGTGTCACATAACCATTGAACCACAAGGCTGCCGCGCGGCGCACATGGCTTGCCGGGTGCGCCCGGGTTTGTTTTGTAAAAAGCTTGAATTTGGTTCATTCTTGTAAATTGGGTTGAGTATTAATTCCTTTCGTAATTCTTTTTAAAAGTTATATTAATCAATCAATTCTATTTCAGTCACAAAAACGAAATTAACTTAGCTTTAGAAAGTAAATGTACCTATTGCACACCTTTTCGAGACCCCTCTGCTACTCTAATTGGTTATCAGACTCATTATCTTATCGTAAACTTGATATCGTAGTAATCGGGTTTATAACCCCATATTTAGACATACTACTACTAGATGTTTCGTATTATATGATTGTCTTTACAACTTAAATATCTATCCTATAACTATTTTAGACTTTTAGTTATGTAACGTACTTTATATTATTTGTTTGGATAAAGCATTCTCACACATAAATCATATAGTAAAGATGAGGTAAACACTCGGATGGTGGCGAGTAAAAAACACCCTTTTTACTCGCAAAATCTTCATTTATGTTTCTGGTTTGTTTTTCACGCATTTACAAGTTAAGAATATTCTAGCAAATATTTCAAAGATTAAATTTGCTAGCATGTTGTGCTACCGTTAGATTCAATTGAACACGTCAAAGTTTGATTGAATACTTCTTTGTTACGCTGATGAAAAACTTAGTATAACACTCACATATACTTATGAATTTGTTAATTTTGTTTTAATAACAAACTAGTTTGATCTCTTAGGAACTATTGGATTTTGAGACCATTTCCATCTCTTTTTGTAGCTTTTTGTGTTTTAGTTTCGTATTTTGATTTGTTAGGAGTTTTGCTTTTACTTTTCGTTTATGGTCCGCTTTTCGGAACCGTTGTTATAAACAGTGTCATAGCTGAGAATCTGAAGGCCGTGTGCAAAATACTTATGCGATAACTTAATATGACTATCAAATATATAACATGTCTTGTAGTATTTAATAATCCATCTTCAATTTAACAAATAAAACTTAAAATCATATATCGTTAAAACAATTTTTCTTTTTAAAGTAAATTTTGAGGCCCCAATTATAAAAAAAGGTACATTTTGATGCCTCACTATACGGAAACTTACAAAGTTAATTAAAAAAAGCAAGATGTTTGCTAAGAATTGAACCACAGACCTTCCATGAAAGTCACACTCCAATTACCAGTATACCACCACACCACCCACAAATTTCTTCTCCCTCCAACTATTTAACATAAACTTTCACAAACTTTTATAATAATAACTTTCAAGTAGTCAACCGTAAGTAAATTTATAACACTATAAAGTAAACTGTAAAATGGTCTTTAAAAAGATAACAAGTAAGGGGCCGTTTAGTTTGTTGCTAGGAATCAAAATGGGTATCAAATTTATTATGGGATAGAATGACAATTGATATAATTGAGTTTGTCATTACCATTGTTTATGTTTGGATGACAAAATATGGTATGAAAAAGTGTATAGATATTTGAATTTTGTAGTGGAATAGAGAGGGGCCCACAGAATGGATTTCATAAACATCAAATTGGTGGTTAATGAGTCTACCAAACACGCACACCTAAGTCTCCCTAGCTACACTTTCTTATTTCACTTGAAGGTGATGTTTTATGGCTTTTTGTCAAATTGTCTATCATAAAACCATTGATCACATGAATCTTCTTATAGACTAGACATAATTGGCCAAAATGGAGTCACTAAAGTTACTCATTATAAAATTTACCCAATACATCAGTACATTCTGTTACAACAACCACATATATGGTTCAGATAATATGATAATATTACCCTGAATGATAGCTGAACACCGCAAAGTTGATTATCGAGACTGTAGGTTCGCAACACATTTGAGCATTCCTTAATTTGCTTGTTCAATCTATTTATACTGTTAACAAAACCTGGTAGCATTTGTGAGATTGTGAGTTCGGATGTCACATTGTTTGCATCATGGTTAATGTAATGGAAGCATTATGTGTTTTTATCTTTTGGCAATGATAGGATTAGTGTTGTAGTTGCTTTTCTAGTCAAGAAGTTCTATAGGTTTCAGCTAGCTATTGGTCACAATGGTTTCCTAAATTAGCGAAAGTTTCCATCACATATTGTCGGTGAATGGATTGCTAGTGTTTTTTTGTCTTTTAACCAATTTTCGACGATCATCTTACTGTACTTCAGTACATAAAACTTGACTGTTTTGACATTTCTGTTAGCTATAATGATGTTGTCCAACACTGTCCAGCTGTAATAATTATGTCCAGCTGTAAAGTTGATTATATGCACCTATTTATGATGGTGTCTAGCGATGTACAATTGAGACAATCAATAAAACACATAAGACATTCTCTCCTATATTCTCTCTTATATTCTTACATCTAACATGGTATCAGGCCTAATCGGTCTTACCTCAAAACCTTAAACAACACTGCTTCCGCCGCCTCCGGCCGCCGGCAACACGCTGGAGGTTCGGAGGGCTCCCTTTTAAACCTTTTATTTTCTCTTCTGACTGTACCAGGTACCCTGTGCCACCGTCTTCATCTTCTTCTTCCTTCTCCTCAGCCTACTTATTCTTCTTCCTCTTCCTCCGTCCTCATCGGATCGTACATCTCATCCAACCGGCTTCTTCTACAGTGCTCCAGCTAGTCCTATCCATTTCATGATATCATCATCTTCCTCAAAAGCAAAAGGTTCCGGTAACTCAACGTAACAACCTTCCGGACCTTTCGAGTTTGCTGAAACAGAAACATTTTAGACCAGAGATTCTGGTTGGTGCCTTGAAAATAATAGGGGGCGATGAATGTGAAATGTGGTGTTGCTTTTGATAAAGCAACTTTCATAAAAGTGAAGCAATAAAGTGAAAGGCAAAAGCAACCATTATATTAAAAAAATAATAATAATAAAAAAATGAAAAATAAAAAATGGATGTTTATGTTTTTCTATGGAAAAACACGCCCCATTGTTTTTGATAAAGCAATAAAGTGAAAGGCAAAAGCAACAAAGTGAAAGGCAAAAGCAACCATTATATTAAAAAAATAATAATAAAAAAATAAAAAATAAAAAATGGATGTTTATGTTTTTCTATGGAAAAACACGCCCCGTTTGTTCGGAAGGTTCTTTGGGGGTTGAAGTTTTAGAACCAACTTTTGTTTTCTTATCTTTCCGTTCATTTGTTTAGTTGTAAGGGTACTTTGGTTTATCCCATTTGGTAAGGATACTTAGGTTTATCCTATTTGGTAAGGGATACTTTGGTTTATCCCAATTGGTCAGGATACTTTGGTTTATACTGTTTATTTCGGATACTTTGGTTTATCCGGTACAAAAAAAAAAAAAAAAAAAAAAAAAAAAAAAAAAAAAAAGTTTGTTTTTTATTTTTTGGGTAAAGGGTTTTACCCCGGTAAATATATAACCAAAAAATAATGTTAAGTACAAATGGAATGTGGCTGAAGTACCACATTAACCTCAAGCAAAAGCTTGATAAACTAGTGTTTATGACATGCCATAAACACAAAAGACCTAGCTATATTACATCACCTAACTAGTCATAAACAAGTAAAAAAACTTGTAACAAGCGAGCATCCCGCATCCAGCCAATCTACAAAGGGAGCAAGTTAACCCAGGAAGTCTGCCTCCTTAAAAACCCTTTCCAAGAAAAACCCAAAGGGAAAAACCTTGGAGTAGGGAAAAAGAGCACAACCCTTACCCGACACTCCCTTGGTGAGAAATACAAATACTTGGAATCTTCCATTTATCAAGGATCAAACGAGACCGCGAGGTTAGCTTCTTGAACTTGAAAGTAACCAGCTTCAACCGAATAGTAGAGACAATGATGCTAACCACTTCAGCAATAGTAGACTTCTTGCACTTGAAAATCCTAGCATTGCGTTCCATCCAGATAAAGTATGTAGTAGCTGCAAGCAGTACCCGAGAAATGATGCTACCAACCGACCGCCCCTTAGATATAGGAATAAGAACAGTAACAATACTCTCCAAAGAAGGCGGGACCGCATCCATGTCAGTTAAAACCCGGACCTTAAGCCAAACCTGCATAGAAAACTGGCACTCAAAAAATAAATGAGAATGAGAATCCGGAACCAATTCACAAAGCGGGCATCTAAGCGAGTCCAAGTCAACATTAGGACCAACATCCCATTGTCGCATCCTATCTTGAGTCTTCAGCTTCTGCTTAATAGCGAGCCACAAGTGTATTTCATGCCTCGGGATACAATGAGAGAACCAAGGAACATTACACAAGTCAACCACATCAGCCTTAAGACGCATAGACTCCCATGCACCCGAGAAAAATCACTAAAATTACCGTCCAACTTGCGCCATAATAATCCATCGACAATATCATTAAAAGTAGGAACTGATATTGTAGCTAACAATGGAAAACGAGATAACCAATCCACCGGCCATCGCCAAACACCATTAGCAATCAGATTACAAACCGAATCAGATAAATTAAAACCTGCCCGGGCAATATCTCTAGTAGTAAGCAAATCACGAATTGGGCTTAACGCACACCACCTATCAAACCAAACCGATGTGTCCTTTCCATTATTAATCTTATGCCAAATAAAGGAACGAATCTTTGGTCGAATCATAAGAAGCTTGCGCCATCCCCAGCTAACATTCCCCAAACATGGGATATCCCAAAAGCTTCTCCCATGAAGTTTATAAGAATGAATCCATTGAACCTATAACGACTCTTTATGTGTCAAAATACTCCAAATATGCGTAGTCATGAGGGCGATGTTAAAATCCTCCAAACGTCGAATACCAAGACCACCTTCCTTCTTTGGCTTACAAACAGATTCCCAAGCAACCTTAGCCTTTCCCTTTTTCATTTCACCTTGACACCACAGGACACCCCTCATAAGCTGCTCTAACTCATGTATAATACGATTAGGAAGAATAAAGACTGAAGCCCAATACAGATGCATCGATGATAACACATACCTCACCAACTGAAGCCTACCCGCAAGAGATAGGAACTTATTACGCCAATCATTCACACGACCTTCCAACTTTTCAACCAGCACCTTACAGTCCCTATAAAGAAGTCTCGAAGATATAAGGGGAACCTCAAGATACCTGACAGGGAGAGAACCTTCTGCAAATGGCATAGACTGGAGGATAGCAGCTTTAATAGCATTAGGCACATTACAAAAGAAAGTTGTACTTTTAGGGATACTTGGGACAAGACCCGAAAAGTTCTTGAAGTCCTCCAAAGCCTGCATAATGACATTAACAGAATCCTGATGGCCTCTAGCAAACAAGAAGAGGTCATCTGCAAAACAAAGGTTAATAATTTTCTGTTGTTATTACGCCAATCATTCACACGACCTTCCAACTTTTCAACCAGCACCTTACAGTCCCTATAAAGAAGTCTCGAAGATATAAGGGGAACCCCAAGATAACTGACAGGGAGAGAACCTTCTGCAAATGGCATAGACTGGAGGATAGCAGCTTTAATAGCATTAGGCACATTACAAAAGAAAGCTGTACTTTTAGGGATACTTGGGACAAGACCCGAAAAGTTCTTGAAGTCCTCCAAAGCCTGCATAATGACATTAACAGAATCATGATGGCCTCTAGCGAACAAGAAGAGGTCATTTGCAAAACAAAGATTAATAATTTTCTGTTGTTCACACAAATGATGAAACTGAAAATCCACTGCATTAGAAACCTTTTCTGCAATATAAGCGTTAAAACTTCCATAACCAGAGTAAACAAATAGGGAGATAACGGGTCACCTTGTCGAAGACCCCGCTTACCTTTAAACCAGCCATGAAGATCCCCATTAATACATATAGAATAAGATGTAGATGAGATACATACCATGATCCATTCAACCAATTTATCGTGAAAACCAAACCCAATCAGGATGGCTTTAAGAAAAGCCCAATCAACCGTATCATATGCCTTCTGAATATCAACCTTAAACGCACATCTCGGAGGAGCTCTCCCTCTATGATAATTTCGCATAAGCTCTTGGGTAAGTAATATATTATCAGATATACGACGACCAGGAAAAAAGGCATATTGATTAATACTAACCAACTGACCAAGGCCTTCTTTAATACGATTAGCAAGGATTTTGCTAATGCACTTATACATGACATTGCAACAAGAAATAGGCCTATAGTCATTAATCTTAGACGGGGTAGACACTTTAGGAATCAATGATATAATGGTATGATTAATCTCCTTAAGAAGCTTACCATTCATAAAGAAATCCCGAACAGCAGATATAACCTCAGCACCCACAATATCCCATGCTTTTTTAAAGAAAGCAGCCGTGTAACCATTGGGACCAGGAGCTTTATCATCCCCATAGAAAATATTGCCTCCTTTATCTCCGCATCCGTGACATGACGAACCATCGAATTAGCCAATTGGTGTGAAAGAACATTAGAAAATATACCGTACTCATCAAAAGAACTACAATTGCCTTCAATACCAAGAAACTGTTCATAATGAGCAACAAAAGCACCTACAACCTGATGACCCTCATACAAGACATTGTTTGCATCTCTCACCAATTCAATTCGGTTACGGGCACATTTGCTTTTAACAATATTATGAAAGCAAGCCGTATTAGAATCACCTGCATGAAGCCATTGAACTATAAATTTCTGCTTTAAAAACCGTTCTTCATCTAATGTGGCCTCCTTATAAGCAAGAAGATAGTGAGCATGATCATCACGTAGGTCTGAATTAGACGGATCTGTATCAATAGCCTTTTGAACCTCATCTAACTCCTTCCGAATCCTAACAACCCGCTCATGCAGATTACCTTGACTGTGCAAAAGCTTACGAAAAGGAGATTTCAGCCCCTTTAAGCGTTGAACCACACGATACATAGCACAACCATGAACATTAAGATTCCATCCCGCAGTAACCGTATCAATAAACCCATCTTTATGAACCAAGAAGTTAGAGAATTTGAATGGTTTAGGCTTAGGCTTAGTTACCTGGGGAATACGCAAAACACACGGAGAATGATCTGAAATACGATAAGGTTGAAATATAGCAAACGAACCTGGCAAATTTCAGATTACCCATCACCCTATCAATTTTCTTCAATGTACCAAAAGAGCCTCTTGGTTTCTGATTCCAAGTAAAGTGAAGACCAGTATAATTAATATCCTCGACCTCCATTTTCTGAACACACTCTTTGAATTCACGCATAGCAATATCAGGCGCATAACTACCACATGAATGATCCTCCAAATTAAGTGCCGCATTAAAATCACCCAACAATACCCAAGGCCGACTACGCATAAATCCAGCATGGCAAACAAGGTTGGACCAAAGGGCACGCCGATGAACATAATAATTATCTACATACACAAATGAACAGAAAAAAGTTTTGCTGTCCGTCCGAGTATTTACCTGAACATGCATAACCTGGTTAGTTTGAGACATAATCATAACATCAACAATATCATCATTCCAACCAAGAATAATACGGGACCCCTTATCACACAAACTACCATTTGACGTCCACTTCCACCGACGACAAACATTACGACATGTATCATACACCACCGATGCATCAACATGAGATTCCAAGATAGCGCATACACTAAGATTATTATCATTTACCACCTGTTTAACCTCTTTTTGTTTAGGGTAATGGTTCAAACCCCTTATATTCCAAGAGGCGATACTAAACATCAGGGACTTTCAGAACATGAGTGCTTGCCCCCGATTTATCAAACAAATTACCAGTTTCATCATAGACATTTTCAACCTCATCATCATCCGCCAAACCATTAGTCTCATCAACATCATCATTAGTAGCCAAAGAACCAAACGGGTTAGATGTAGATATATTAGGAGCCAGAATTGGATTATTTACCTTAGGTGGAGCATAAGCAGGTTGACTACCCTTAGTAGACACATCTGTAGGGTCATTAGATGTTGAGTTATTAGGTGAAACAATATTACCTACCTGATTAGGTAAAGGACCCGTACTAGTACTAGCAACGCTTGAGAGGGTTTTCTAGTGGAAGGAGTGCTAACAGCTTTGGGTCTATACTGCATATTTTTACCAACTGGAACCCCGTTAAAAACCGTACCACTTTTATTGTCCTTAGCATTCCTCTTAGCTTTACCCTTTTTCTCAACAAGTTGAAACCCATCATTTCTATCCTCCACAACCGGTGGAGTCACAATTGTCTTGGGACAAGAGTCAACAGAGTGGCCAAAAATCAAACAAACATCACACCTAGGAGGTTTCCACTCATATTCCACCCTAATAATTTCAGAAGAAAACCCAGGTTGATCCAGATAGGGTACCCCAATAGTAATAGATTCCTTAAAGGGAACATGAGAGTCAATTTCAATTAAGCAACGGGCAAAACTACTCCTACCCCACGATTCAACACACTTAGAACTAGTATAAGAGTCAAGCATGATAGGCGTACCAATATGTGTTGCAATAATACTAATTCCATCTTCAGAAAATGCCTGTAACGGAACATTATGCACTTTAACCCATACCGGAATGCGGGTTAACTCCTCTTTCGTCAAACTAGTACTCATGGTCCACTTTTTAAGAATAATAGGACTATTCTTAATCATCCACGGACCTCCTTCAAGAATAGCCTCCAAACCAACCTGAGAGTCAAACTTAAAGAAAAAGAAGCCTTTTGCATTCATCATGATCCGTTTTAAACCATACTTAGCCCAGTTGTTACGTGTAAAATACTCAACTACAGGAAATGCAATTCGCTTACCAATGAAGTATCCATACAAGGTGTTATCAAATTTAGAGCTAATATTTTGTACCACCTTAAGGGGAATGGACACATCAACACCATTAAACATATTATCAACTTTAAGTGCACGAAAGTTAGACATACCTTTAGCAGGGGTAGAGTGATTATCTTGGGTACACGCACTTTGTGAACCACTCGCCACTCCAACATAGGTTGAAGGATGCACAACTTCAGCTGATTGAACAATAGGAATCTCCTTAGGTGAATCATGCGTGATCAACCCTTTTAGTTTTCCAGCTTTGTTACCAACACTAATCCCATCACCTTGAGGCAAATTACTATCATCCAAATTGATAACATTACTTCCCGATATCTGTATAGCGCCCAATGAAATCCCAGCAGCCCCTTCGACTTGGTTACCAACCTGATCATCACTTTTTTCACCCCCAATAACCTCCTCAAGAGAAGGGAAATCAGATTGGGTATATTGATTATTACCATTACCATCCTCGCCCCAAAATAACGAGTCTTGCACGTTAGAGTTATCATCATTGTTAAGCACACGATAACGAAGACCAATCTGTTGGTACGAATCAGAAACAACAGAACCCCCAGGAGCAGTATTGGCATCAACATTAGATGTAGCAAGATTAGGGTTGCGTAAAATTCTAACAGGTAACCTAGGTTTATGCGCAACCTCAGAATCAGCTTCGTTCCCTTTCAACCTTTGCATACGAGCATCCAAGGCATCCAAATCCACGTTAACCTTACCACTCTTATCCATGAAACAATCAAACAGTAGTAGCAAACAAAACCAGATCCAGAAAGAACAATACGACCAAAACGAAACCCTAAAAAACGTTAAACAAAAAAAACCTGGAATACCACGTCAATCTTCCACAACGAAAGCCTTAGTTCGACTAAGGCATGAATTGATGCGCAAATAAACTAACCAAACTCAGCCATGAAGCACAGAAGATTAATAGAATCGATTTATATATAGCGAAACCCTAAAAAATTAAAAACCGACAATAACAAAACCCTAACTCCAATTGCTTACAAAAATCAGGAACAATTACGTAAAAACAAGAATGTAATCACCTAACTGAAACAAATTAGAGTAAGAAACAAGAGATTAGAGATTGCATGATGTCGAGTTTTTAGAGTTGAAAGGGATTCGGTTTTTCTTTTTTTCCGCCAGAGCAAAAATCAAAAAAATTTGTTTTTTAGTCGACCGTTCGTACGGATTTGTTACCAGTCGACTAAAGTTGACCATTGGTACCAGTCCCTAATGTTAACCATTGGTACAAAAAGATTACCAGTTAACTTAGCCGACCGTTGGTACCAGTCAACTAAAATCGATCGTTGGTATAGTTTTGTTACGAGTCGACTAAAGTTATGCTTTTATTATGTTAATATTTTGTTTTTTCTCTTCTGGTTTTGCTACTCCAGTCCGAGCTTTCGTGATTTCGCCGCTCGGACTGCGGGGGAGTGTTAGCTATAATGATGTTGTCCAACATTGTCCAGCTGTAATAATTATGTCCAGCTGTAAAGTTGATTATATGCACCTATTTATGATGGTGTCTAGCGATGTACAATTGAGACAATCAATAAAACACATAAAACATTCTCTCTTATATTCTCTCTTATATTCTTACATCTAACAATTTCTTGTTGTAAATACTAAATAGTTATTAATAAAATCAAACCGAATCTCTTTGATAAGAGTGAAATTTGGTCTTTTCTGGCTTTATTGATTTTACTTTCTCAAGTGGTTCCTTCAGAAGCTTGGTCATGAAGGTACATAGAATAATCTTTATGTCCTATTTACCTTGTTGGTTTTAATGTTTTAAGTCTTTTGTACAATATGTATATAGTTATGCTTGTATAGTTTAAAACGTAATTTTGTAGAGTTTTGGCAAGCCTGGAACATTTGTATGGGCTTTGGCCCAAAACGGGTCATAATGGTCACTGTTAACCCATTGTGACTTTTAGAATTAGGATACGACTCTTAGGTTTTAAAGAAACGTGATAACTGCTTTTGTGGTGACGTTTCAAAACGTATAAATAGGGAGAGGCAGTGTAAACTTTGTATCATCCATACTTGAATCAATATACATCGTTTATACAATTATAATGTTGTTTCTACACGTTGTACACATATCCATACACCCTTTTATTTTTCTGCACATACAAAAACAAGCAGCTATGTCAAAGTTTAATCGATATGCAAAAGGCACTTGGCCACATGGAACCTGTTTCCATCAGTGGCATCAGAGCGAGGCTTCAAAGTCTTGGGAAAGGCCAAGTGCAAGTGGTTCATTGCCATACAAACCACGAAGGAGAATCTCTTATGAGACCAAAGAATTGATCAAGAAAAGGTTACTTGAAATCGAAGCACACAATGCTTCAAAGGGATACGAGGCTGTAACAAGGAAGGAGAAGAGAGCAAGGTGTTATGCCTGTAGAAAACGTGGTCACTATTTTTGGAAGTGCCAAGACAACAAAATCCCAAACCATACGGAGACAAAGCAGGAAGAAGCAAAACCAAAGTTTCCTAAAAACGTCCATGTCAAAACATCCTACATGATTAAAGGGACGGACTACGAAAATTGGAACCATATATGGTACATTAGCGACACATATAACAACCATATGTGCCCGAAAAAGTCATTATTCAGGAAACTCAAACAGAAATTTTCGATGGAAGGGAAGGAGGAAGATGAGAAAAAATTTATTTTCTCATACGGTATAGGAGAAGCGTTTATTGAGACAAACAAGAAGAGAATGGTAAACCCATGTGTTTCGTATACACCGGAGGCAAGTTTAAACGTGCTTAGCGCCAAACAACTTTTGGCACAAGGTTTCGAAATTACCTACGAAGACAACTCGTGTAAAGTCTATTGATTTTTAAGTACTATTGACATAATCACATTTCCTAAGAAGTTTCTAATTAGTAGTCTCTATTATTTAAAAGAAATTGTGAATGATGGTAAAAAAAAAAAAAAAAAAGTAGTAACTATTATTTTAGGGAAAACCGCACAAAAATATACTATACATTAGGTTAATTAAATTTTAAGTATTCAACTTTTGTCATTTCCAACTTAAAATATCCTAGTCAACTTTTCTATGTAACACAAGGTCTTATTGAATTTTTGAAAGTTGTTACTTGGCATATCTTTTTAGTTGGAAGGGAATATTAATGTGATGTATTGTTTTAGTTGAACATTTAAAAATCATTCGGTTAAAACTATTCATAACACTCAAATCGAGTATTTTTTAGGAGCTATCATGGTTTTTGTACATGTTATCTGCTTAATTTAATGAACTTTTTGGTACTTATATGCACAAAGTTATGTTTTTATGTTTGTAGTTAGCCAAGACAAAAAAAAAACCAAAGAAAAAGACAAAGAAATGATCAAGAAACGAAGATTTATCCATGTACGAAGAATTCCTGACAAATTCAAGTCTCGTGGAGTATATTTGAGAAGATATAGTCATAAAGTTAGTGGTCCAAAGACTCAAGAATAAGTACAAGACGGGAAACGAGAAAGAAATAAAGAAAAGAAGCTCAAACGAAGAAATATTGGAAGACTCGTTGTTCCTGACACACCTCCACCATCTTGGTCATATTTTGGGCATACGAAATCCATTTGTCCCCCCGTTCACGGCCATGAAACCGGAAGAGAAAGATCTAAAACTTTCATAATTATCATTTTTTTTCCAAAGTGCTCCAGCCGATCAGTATAGGCCCGCAACCAATTAAGCTGGAGAAACTTTTCAGTAAAACCGATCGGAATGACCCCGTGTCCAATCGGCTGCTTGGACTTGACCTCCCAAACTTAGTTATTAAGCTTTCAATCATGTACTAAATGATTCTAGAACTTTCCCACTCAGTTTCTAGTCCCTTCTAAACCACTTGGTCCCCAAGAAATGCATTGAAGACCCCAAGCCTTGAGGGTACTTTAAATAGGACCATTTGGCTAGAGTTTTCATCATCCCATCTTTCCCAATCTTCCTTACACCATAAGGGTTGATTCTCACCACCATTATCACTCCCAAAAGACCAAGAAACCTCTATCGTTTCCAGGAATAGTGCTCAATGCTAGATAATGTGTTTGGGTATAATTGTTCGATTGGTTAGAAGCTTGTAGTTGATTAAGGCCCAATGATTGCTCTATTCCCTTCCATTGCCTATTGTAATCTTACTTTGGTAATTTACTTTTACTTTTCAAGATGTTTGTTATTGATATGATTATTGAGACTTTGTGTTTAATTGTTGGAATCACTCCTAAACTATAATTCAAGTGTTAGTTATTCTTATGTAATAAGTAGCTTATTATGGCCTTTATGTTTGTTTAAGGTCTAGCTTATGTAGAAGGCCCATAAGCTTAGGCCCATGTCCAATAAGGAAAGGATGGAAACTAGGAGTGTTGCCCTAGCTTTCCTCCTATAAATACCTCATGTAAACCCGCACTTGAGGGTTGGTTGTTCAATGCATTTCTTTCACTCACTCTTCGCCTAACCATTCATAGCATTTACGTGTGTGTGTTTGTGTGTGTTGTTCATCCGCCACTCTATCTCTTCTCTATTTCTTTCTATGTTGCTTGTGTTGTAAAACTAGTGACCTATCAGTGGTATCAATCGCCTACTAGTTGGGTGAATCGTGTTTTTTTTTGAAGTGGGTTTTGGTCCTACGCTTAAAACACACGTTTGATACTTTGGTTCGCTTAAAAACGTCTTTTTTACACTTTTGAAAATCCAAGATTCTTGTACTTTCAATGTTTTAAGGTGTTAAAATACGTGTTTTTGGCAAAAAGTTTCAAACTTTATGCGTGGATCGTTGTTTTTAAACTAGTTTCTATATGACGGTTTCATCCTACGCATAACTGTTTTAAGAGCTTTGGATCATCAAGTTTCATACTTTTGTGTCATTTTGGTGTTATTGAAGCTATTTCATCACACAAAAACTGGTTTAGAAACATCTTTGGGCAAAATCAATTTTACGAGTAATCCTACGCGTAGCAAAACCCTAAAACTACGTGTAAGTTATTTCGTGGTTTGATCTTCATTTTCGTGGTTTACACTATGTTTTCTTGCATGGATAAGCCTGAAAATACGTCGACTTTGGATATCTTTTGCACTGTGATAGTGTAAAAGATCATTTGGGCAAAACCCTAAACATACGCATAAGCATAAAGCTTACGCGTAGAAATCCTACGCATAAGATTCATCTTAAGCCTAAGCCTAGTCTTACGCATAAGATAATCCTACGCCTAACTTTGTGTCTACGCATAACTTTAGCGTCTTTTCCCTACTTACGCGTAATCTAAATCTACGCGTAACTCTTGATTGTTACGCGTAACTTTTGTGTTTTTACGCATAAGTGCTACTTGGCTATTGTGATTTCTACGCCCAAGGATACATCATCAACAAAGATTCATTCGACTACAAAGATCCATTTTTATCAACACAAGTTTTCAACATGTCTCAACCACCATACTCTAACTATTTCCCTTACACATATCCTCAACGTCAACAACAACAACAATTAAGTCCCCAACATCAACAATGGAATCAACAACAAGCAATTTATCAACAACAATTTAATCAACAACATACCCCACAACTTGCTGCAATTCCCCAACCTCAAATGGTTTAACCACCACCAAGTCTTCAAGTTCAAACCTACACAACTGATTTCAATCAACATCCATCAAGGAACACTATGAAGGAACCCACTTGGTTTGCAAAGATGTGTGAAGCTTTAAGCAGCCAACAATCAATTCATGAGGCTGGATCACATGATAGACCTCCAATGCTCACTCCAGGGAACTACGATCAATGGGTGATAAGGTTCTTTAGGTTTTGTGATCTGAAGAAGCCACATGGAAAGTTCTTAAAGAAGGTTATCTTGGAAGGTCCATTTCAGATGCCTAATGTCATTGTACCTGGAGATCCTAATGCTAATCCACCAAGAGATGAACAAACGAACATTGCTACTGTTGCAGACTTAAATCCTCAAGAACTTCTACACTATGAAGCAGATGAGCTTGCAATGGAATATATCCTCTTAGGATTACCAAACCCAATTCTTCGTAGTGTTGATGCTCAAAAGACTGCACAGAAGATGTGGGCCCATATTCGTCTTCTTATGGAAGGATCTGTACTCAATCAGGAGGATTTGGAATCTAAAATTTACTTGGCTTATGAATACTTCATGATTGAACCTAGAGAGACACTAGAGTCTTATCATCATCGATTTTCAAACATCATCAATGATTTGGATAAACATAACATCATCATGCCAAGAATTGCTGTGAATACTAAGTTCCTGAGTAGTCTTGGTCCTGAATGGGAGAAGTATGTCATTTTTCTCCATCAAGCGAAGAACATGCATCAGTCTACCTACGGATTGTTGTACGATTACTTGAAGCCTCATGAGAAGGAAGTTGATCGGGAAAGGATTCTCCGTGCTCAAATTGCTCCACCAACACATCCGGAAAATCAACAACTTGCCTTATATGCTCATCAACCTTATCCTCCTCAACCAGCAACTCAACCAACTGCTTCAAACCCACCACATGAACCTTCACAGCAACAATCTCAACAAAATCAATTGGTTTCATACAACAACAACAATGCTCAAGCACTTGTCAGTGAAGCTAATGAGGACATTGATCCGTTCAAAGCATTGCAACAAGGATTTGTTATGATTGCTAATGCTTTTGTCCGTTATACCAACAAATCCAACAATCGCATTCGTTCCTCATCAAACACAAGGAATCAAGCTGTTGTGAACAATGGACGAGTTGAAGTTCAGAATCGTGGTTATGGTCGTCAGATGAGCGGTGGTCAAGGGTTCAATGTTGTGGGTAGGAATAACAACAGAGCTCAAGTGGTGGAACATGGAAATGCTCAAAAAGGGTTAAATGGTCTTCGATGCTAAAACTGCAATGAGAAGGGACACCTAGCTAATGCATGCCCAAAGTCGAGGATTAGGGGCAGTGCTTATCACAAAGAGGCTATTCTTTTGGCTCTTAAGGATGAAGCTGGTGGAACTCTCACAGACAAAGAACAGAGCTTTATGGCAGATGCAGACTCAGATGATGATATGGAGGACTTACAGACCAACTCAGCAGTTATGTTGATGGCTAATATGCAAGAGCTACACATGAGTGAAATAGGCCCAGTGTATGACACTGATGGCTTATCTCAGGTACCCAAACAAACCATGTTTATCTCTGATCTAATATCTCCGCCAATATCTGAATCCGGCAAGGCTCAGAATGTTCAAAATGAGTCTTCTACATCTCATTCCGACGATTTTCAAATAGACCCCGTAGTTACATTTGACGATCAAGATGACCTTATGGTTTCCCTTGATAATCAAATTGACTCCGTGGTTATACTTGAGGATCTAAATAATGATCATGTTGAGACTCACGTTGAACAAGCCGAACTTTTGCCTCATCCAGATTTTGCTCGTTTAATACAAGACCAACAAACCATAGTGGAAGAATGTCGTGCCATTAATGAGGACTTAAAAAGCAAAAATGCACTGTTAACCAAGGATTTTGAATGTTTAAATATGCAACTCAATTTTTTCAAAGCTCAAGAAAAACGTGAAAAAGGTTTTGAAGCAGCTTTTGCTAAATCTCATCAAAACGAAAAATATTTAGAGAGACAGATGCGTGATCTAGCCGCTTCGAAAAATGCTTTGTTGTCTGAAATAGAACAACTGAAACATGAACATAAAAAGCAAATTAACGCTCTTACCTTAGAAAATCAAAAAGCTAAGGCTGAGTTGTTAACTTGTCAAAAAACGTTCTCTGCATACAAAAAGCATTCAACGAATCGAATAGATGACTATCTGGACGAAATTGTTGATTTGCAAAACAAGCTTAAAGAGTTTAAAACCGTTGTTTATAAACATGGTGAGTCAGTAACAGCTATTGAAAAGTTTATTTTAAAACCAAATCCAAAAGGATATGGATTGAATCTTGCTGATTACAAACTTAAGCTTTCTCTCAAAACATTCAAACCAAATCCGGAAGTTTCCAGTGCAGAATATAAAATTGATGATTCTGTTATGACTGTTTTTGAATATAATCGTCAAGAGGAATTAGATGCTGAAGACGAAAGTCGATCAAAATTCGAAAAAGTTGTTTATAACAAACCTTTTACTTATTCACAAGCGGTCACTTTCATCCCGTCAAAGGATTCTTCTAACACACCAAGGGTTATCATTAAAACACCCGAGTCTTCTCATGTTAATCCTAAACCAGATTATGCACAAATTTATGGTCCTTTACCTTTCATCAGTGAAGTAAATTCAAAACCTGAAAATCGCAAAATTCTTAGATATTTTGACATTTTCATGGCCGACCTCAAAACTTTGGAACATGAGATAGAATATCATTCTGAAATCAAAGTTCAACATTTTCAATCGCCTCTGGCGCGAGAACAAAGAGACATTTTTCAGAAATATCTTTTACCTAATGTTAAAAATTTGAAAAATTGTGCATTGTCTTGGGAAAAGGAATTTCATAAGGAACTTGGAGTGATGAAGGTCGTTTTCAAGAAAACAGAAACATCTATTTCTAATACTAAACGTAAAAATAAAATGTTGAGAAAAGATGTTGATCGACTCTTGGAAGATGTTATCTGTGCTGATATCCATAATGTTATGTTACTTCATGCTTTGCCATATGCATCTGATTATATCTCTGCTGATATCATTGACAATGTTGTTACTGTTGATAATTATGATAATGTGCATCAGTTCCAATTTTTAAAAGTTGAAAATGAACAATTGAATAACGAGCTCTCAAACGCAAAACGTCATCTTCAATGGTGTCAAAAATATTGTCAAAATCGTGAACTTGCTTTGCAAAACAAAATCACTCAGTTGCAATCTAAATCGTCTAATCCAAAATTTGAGCAACTGGATGATCAAAACGTGTCTTTGAAAGGTCAAATCTTTAACTATGAACAAGAACTTGTAAAAGTTAAACAGGAATATGTTGTCATATTTGATTTACTTAAAAAGACTCGTGATGAAGCATCAAACGAGCTTGATCATTTTCTCAAACACACTAAGGAAGTCATGAATTTTTCGGGAAATCTTCGTTCTGAAAATCAAGAATTGGTGCACACTATCTTTAAGTTAAGAGAAATGTTAGGAAAGTATGAACATCTTCCCCCAACCGTCATTAAGAAGATAGCACCAGTCACACTTAGTAATCGTGAACCTAGAATCCCTACTGCCAAATCACAAGTTACTAACGTGCTTCCTTCTACTGAAACAGGAATAGTTTCATCTTTTCCAAACGTCCGCACTTCACAGCCTAGGAGCACTCAATCGAAGAATAGGAAGTTGCGACCTAAGAAAAGATCAATAAGGAATGCTAAAGTAGAAGAACACCCTAGGACTCTGAATAAGACTCATGTTGCTTCCACTATAGATATTGCGTCTTGCAAATGTAATAGAAATAGTGATGTAACGAATTCTAAACCGTTAAGTACTTTTGATATTCAGTCTGATGCACCTTGTGTTATTTGTTGTAAAAGTATGAATTCTGATTGTCATGAAAAATGTGTTGCTAAAGCTATCATCTCTCTTTTAAGGAATCCTAAGACTCGGAATACCTCTAGGCCCACTAATCAGTCTCATTCTGTGCTTGGTAGACCACCTTCTTTAGATTCGAAGAAACGCGTTGTTGTCCCTGTAGCTCCAGTTTCACCTCAAATGAATGTAGTACCACCTAGTGCATTCACTAAGACTAAAGCAAATATTAGTTATAGATGGCAGAAATGGATATATAACACACTAGGATTTAAATGGATGCCTAAAGTTATAGATGTGTGTATGTCTCTTACAACTGCTCTAGAACCCTCTAACTTTTCGGGTTCCACATCTACTTCTATTCCATCTGTGTCGTCTGTGTAATGTAGGTGATACAGATCATTCTCTGGATTGTTGATAGCGGATGTTCCCGACACATGACAGGCAACCTTAAACTATTAACAAACTTTATTGCAAAGTTCATTGGCACTGTCAGGTTCGGGAATGATCACTTCGCAACTATCATGGGCTACGGAGACTATATCAATGGGAACATCAAAATAAGCAGAGTTTACTATGTGGAAGGCCTCGGTCACAATATGTTTTCAGTAAGTCAATTTTGTGATGGAGATTTAGAGGTTGCATTCAGGGAGAAAACTTGTTTCATTCGTGATCTACAAGGAAACGACCTTATGTCTGACTTGCGTAATTCTGGTCTTTACACTATCTCTATGCAAGACATGGTTGCTTCTTCTCCCATCTGCTTACTCTCAAAGGCAACATCAACAAAATCCTGGCAATGGCACCGTCGTCTCTCACATCTAAACTTTCAGACCATCACCAACCTTGCTCGACACAAACTAGTTGAAGGACTCCCAAGATTTTGATATTCAAAAGATCACCTTTGCTCAGCGTGTGAACAAGGGAAAAGCACACGTGCTCATTTTCCTTCAAAGGTGGAACACAGCTCTCAGCATGTGCTTCATCTTCTTCACATGGATTTGTATGGCCCGATGCGTGTGCAAACGATAAATGGCAAACGCTACATCCTCGTAATCATTGATGACTATTCACGCTGGACTTGGGTCTACTTTCTTCGAAGCAAAGACCAAGCTCCACAGATGATTATCACCTTTCTCACGAAAATACAGGTTCAGCTCCGAAACACCGTCCGACAAATCAGAACAGACAGAGGAACTGAATTTGTTAACCAAACCCTTCGCGAATTTTATGAGAAAGTGGGAATTCAGCATCAGACATCTATTGCTCGTACACCTGAACAAAACGGTGTTGTTGAAAGACGAAACCGAACGTTGGTGGAAGCTGCAAGAACAATGTTAATCAATGCCAAACTCCCAGATTACTTGTGGGCAGAAGCTGTATCTACTGCATTCTATACTCAAAACCGTTCTATGATTACAAAACGCCACAACAAAACACCTTTCGAGCTTGTCCATAACAGAAAACCGAATTTAAAACACTTCCATGTATTTGGATCTCTTTGCTATCCGAATAATGATCGTGATGACTTTGGAAAGCTCAAAGCCAAAGCTAATATTGGAGTCTTTATTGGATACTGTGATAATTCTAAAGGTTTCCGCATCTGGAATCGTCGAACAAAGGAGGTAATGGAAACGATTCATGCTCATTTTTTATGAACTCACGGAGATGGCTTCTGAGTATAACAGCTTAGAACCCGGTCACAACCGCTTAAACTTTCCCCAAACCCCATCATCAGCTGAACAAAGCCCCCAGCTCACTCGTCAACAAATGGAAAGGTTATTTGCTCCATTGTTTAGTGACGATATGGATGAACGTGCTCCAGGTGTATCCGCTGTTTTCGCTGCACAACCTGATAATATTCCTATACCTGATACACCTGCGTCAACAACTATTGTTTAAGAAGCACCACCAGTTGACTCCAACACAACAGTTGAACAAACCACTTCCAACAATGATGAACCGGCTGATGATGTTCTGAATGAAGTACCCCACCTGCTGATTTTGATCCAAATGCATTCTTTAACCCGTTTGCTAATGAGACTGCTGCACCAGATGTCGCGGAATCTTCAACAAACCATTTGAATCCTCAAAATCTGCACAATGTATACCAACATCAACCCTCTACACATAGATGGAAAAAAGATCATCCTCTGGAAAATATCATTTGCAACCCGAATCAACCGGTCGTTACAAGACAACGTCTTCACTCAGATGGTGAACACTGCATTTATGCACTCACCGTCTGCTAATCTGAGCCCAAAAACATCAAAGACGCAATGACAAAAGACACCTGGATTGAATCCATGCAAGAAGAACTCAACCAATTCAAACGAATTGAAGTATGAGAACTGGTTGAAAGACCAACAGGGGTTTACGTCATTGGTCTGAAATGGATTTGGAAGAACAAATTGGATGCTGAAGGGAATGTTATTCGAAACAAGTCACGACTCGTTGCTAAAGGTTATCGTCAGGAAGAAGGCATAGACTTTGAAGAATCTTTTGCTCCAGTTGCTCGTTTGGAGGCTGTTCGAATATTTCTCGCGTTCGCGGCTCATATGAATATGACGGTCTATCAGATGGATGTCAAAACTGCGTTTCTCAATGGACAACTCAAAGAAACAATTTATGTCAGCCAACCAGATGGATTCGTTGATCCTGAGTTCCCGAACCATGTCTACAAACTGAACAAAGCTCTATACGGTCTTAAACAAGCTCCTCGGGCATGGTACGATAAGCTATTATCTTTCCTCATTGCCAATAATTTCACCAAAGGTTCAGTCGACCCTACTCTTTTTATACAATATCACAGGGCACATATCTTAATTGTTCAAATTTACGTGGATGACATCATTTTTGGGTCTACACATAAAAAGTACTCAATCGCTTTTGCAAAACTAATGAAGAAAAATTTTGAAATGTCCATGATGGGTGAACTTACGTTCTTTCTAGGACTACAAGTTCATCAATCACCCCGTGGTATTTTCTTGAGTCAGTCCAAATATGCCCTTGAATTGCTTAACAAATTTGGAATGAAACCTGTGATACTTATGCCACACCAATGACTCATACCAAGAAGCTAGACGCTGATTTAAATGGGAAATTAGTGGACCCTACAAAATACCGTAGTATTATTGGGTCTCTAATGTACCTAACAGCTAGCAGACCTGATATTGTCTTTGCTGTTTATCTATGCTCCCGTTATCAGTCAAGACCAACTGAAACCCACCTCTCTGAGGCTAAAAGAATCCTCCGATACATCAAGGGAACCATTAACTTGGGGATCTGGTATCCGAAGGATTCTGATTTTGAACTAATCGCTTTTTCAGACGCTGATCACGCAGGTTGTTTAGATTCACGAAAAAGTACTTCAGGAGTACTACAATTTCTTGGTGATAAATTGGTGTCTTGGCAATCCAAGAAGCAGGATTGTACATCGCTGTCATCAACCGAAGCAGAATTTGTTGCCATGTCGGCGTGTTGTGCACAAGTCATCTGGATGCGAACACAACTCAAAGACTATGGTTATGTATTTGACAGAATCCCGACGTACTGCGACAATCGGAGTGCCATTGCGATCTTGTGCAACTCAGTTCAGCATTCGAAATCAAAGCACATCGATCTTCGCTATCATTTCATCAAAGACCACGTGGAACAGGGTACAGTTGAATTATACTTAGTGGGTACTGAATACCAATTGGCATATCTACTCACCAAAGCCTTGCCTCTCGCTCGGTTTAATGAGTTGGTCCAACGGATTGGTATGAGGTGTTTGACTCAAGAGGAATTGGATGACCTCCTAAAATAGTCTTAAAAACCTGTCAAACACCAAAATCTCTTTTGTAAATAATTTTTCAAAAACAAAATACAAAAATATAAAACCTAATAAAACAACAAAAATATTCTTCTAGTCTAATATTTCTTTCAACATGGCAAGTACATTTCTTTCATCAACACTTTAATCTTTCAAAATTCAGTATTTTTCCGATCAAGTGTTGAGGGGGAGAAAATAATCACTTAACTGTTTCAAAAACATCTGTGTACTTACATGTTATCATATCCCGGTTGTTTCTTTTATCAATGGTGGTAAATTTTTCTGATTCAATGACACTCCTCAGACTAAAATTTATAACCTTTCAATTTATTAAGTCGAGGGGGAGTGTCGTCAAGTTTTTTTTCTTTAAATCTTTGTTTGGAAACCAATATGGAAGTTAAACGGCTTTGTATGAAAAAGGAAAAGGTGGAGGGACCGAAACTGTCAAAATGTTATAGTTATTTTAATAAAAACACTCTCCACATAACTCATCACTTCACATTTATTACTCTAACCAAACAAATCCTACGCCTAAGAATCACTCTTCCAATCCGTGTTTTTGATCATCAAACTGTAAGTGGATTAATGTTTCTAACATGATTTTAAACATTGGTTTTAATTTTCAACTGAATCCAACGGTTAAATTTACCTATATGGTTGATTTTGTGTTCTTCGCATATGCGTAAGAACACATGATCATGTGTTGTGTGATTGTGGTCAAAAAGATCGTGTCAAAACATTTTTAGAACATCAATGATATCTTTTTTATCCTCAAAATGCACCCAGATACACGAATTGATAGATTTTGGAAATTAGAGTTTATGCGTGGTTTTAGGTACTTTCAAATATGAAGGTTTTTGGTCTAAAATATTGTTGTGTGATGCTCATATCGTGTTGAATTAATGATTTCCAGGCCCTATAACAACCCAGAAACACTAATTAAGTCAGAATTAAGAATTAGGGTTTAAAGTTCTTGAGTTTGGGTATTTTTGATTCATCATGAATTGGGTGTTAAAACTTGGTTTATAGACTCTCACAACACCTTAGACCTACCAGAAATAGTTTGGTGCAATTTCCATGGTTAGAATTGTTACGCGTAATTCTTGAACTATTAGGGTTTTTGTTTACGCATAAGACTTTCTACGCGGTAAACTGTGAAATGTGCTTCATGCCATAATCTGTTTTAATATGACTATACATGTTAAGATTGTTGATATGATGATCTTATTTCAGGCTTGCTACACATAATACTCAGAATCAAGGTCCTTGTTACTCTACGCATAAGGATTACCTTACGCGTAGAAAGTTATACGTAAGAGAAATCCTACGCGTAACTATTACGCGTAAGGTTCTACAATGGGACTACGCGTATCCTGTGAAGGATATGCGTAAACAGTGATCTCTACGCATAAGGTCTACTCTTACGAGTAAGCCTTACGCGTAAGGTTTTTATACGCCTACGCATAAGCTTTACACATAAGGTCCCCTTTTTCCCTACGCGTAACATTTCTTACACGTAAGTTAGGATCCTACGCATAAGCTTTCGCCTACGCGTATAGCACTCCTGTTTACGCGTAACTTTATCATTTCTACGCCTAAGCCTGGATTGACCTTAATTTTGAATTGTTACGTGTACAAACTTGTAAATAAACCAATCATATCGTCATGAAACCAATAATGTCACTAATAAACTTAAACGTTTGATATGTTGTGAACTATAAGTGATAACATAAACTTTAAAACTTAAAGTTAACTAACTCACGAAACATTTCATGACGTCATTGGACTATTAGACAAACAAGTGACTTAGGACTCGTAACAATCTTTAACTATGTACATTCAATAATTAGACAATAAAAACCTTCTGTTGACTAACATTATGTCTTTCGATATGTTGGTTCTTTTGGCTGCACAAATGAATGTGGATGCACCAGAAATTCTCACAATTGCTGACATCTTCCCCAATGGCTATCCTAGAAATATTGGAAAGAACAACCTTAGGGTTGACTTTGAAACCCTCACATGTTCAGAATCTTCTTGTCTCATAGCTGTGGATATTCTAAGGAATCATCCCTACCAGAACATGCTCTCACACTCTGCCACTATACCAGAAGTCTACATTCAGCAATTCTGGAATTCTATGCAGAGGATCACAGGTCAAAGTGCAGTGACGGTGACACTTAATTACAAACAAGTTACCATCACTCCTGCAGACTTAAGGGCTGTTCTTATCATTCCAGACATTGTTCCAACTGACTTCTATGCTACACCTACAGAAGAAACAGTTCTGCAATTTCTCATTGACATTGGTTATGATGAAGCTTCAGGAATTATTACTAAGCATTCTCATGTGGAGCTGAAGAATATTCCTCAACCGTGGAGAACTCTCTACATCATCATCACTAAGTCTGTCTCTGGTCGTGACAGTGGTTATGAGCATCCCAAGCTCATGGAACTGCAAATCTTCTGGTCATTGATCAACAAGAAGGACATTGAAATCGAAGCACTGATATGGGATGACATGATGGCATTTCACAAGAAGCTTGGCTCAAAGATTCCCTATGTCAGATACACAAAGCTTTTGATCCAGAGAGCACTTGGGCTTAATCCTGATATTCCCAAGAGGCTCAATGACCCCGACAATCACGACTTGTTATCCGAACCTATCCTTTCTATTAGAATCAAGGAATCGACAACAAAGAAACAAGGTGTTGTGCTGCCTGATCACCTTCTTACAAATGAAATCAAAGGCTTGAAACGTACAAAAGGTATCGAGTAGCAGTAAGAGAAGGCAAAGTTGGCCATCTCGATGAAAAGGCTTCTGGAACACCTACTCGGAGGACCAGAAGAGGAAGTGCTGGAACTGCAGTAAGCATAGAGAGTCAAAGGAAGTTTCCCAAGAGGAACCCTTCAAGAAAGAGGATTGTTCCCTCAAAGGAAGCTATCCCTATCCCGATTCCCAAGTCTGAACCGCAAAGAAAGCTTGTGGACGAAAGCTCTGATAGTACTGAATCAGACGAGGAGGTCCACTACTCTGAATCTGCAAACGAACCACCTCCATCAGTAGCAAAACCTCCTAGTCCAATAGCTGAACATGGTAAAGGGAAGACTCCTGTACTTGTGTCATATGATGAAAGCTCGGAAAGTGATGAAGAGCCACTGGATACAACTTTCAGGAAGAAGATGAAACTCCTTAGACATCAACACAAAGATAAAGAATTTGCAAAAGACCAAATGGGTGGCCCCGGAGGGTCAAGTGGTGCATCTCAATCCACACCAACTCCTGATGCGGTTAATCGACCCGATAAGGGAGCTGGTGCCACCACTTTGGTACAACAACAAACGCGTGTGGAGGACATGATTGAGTATGAATTTGAAAAAGAAGAGGGTGTCAAAGAAAAGACTGAATCAGAAAAGTCTGAAGAGAAAGAAAAGTCTAGAGATGATGACGATTATGATAAGTTTCTTTTGGACAGTCCTACACACTCAAAGAAGACTCATGACAAGGCTTTGTCTAAGGAGGGAACTTCTGAACCGCTTAAGGACCCCGAGTCTCCTCATGTTTCCTCCTCATCAGACTCATCATCTCATTCTTCACCACCACCATCTCAGAAATCAACCAAATCATCATCCAAATCTGTAAAGAAGCAAACTCCATCTTGGATGTCTTAAGCTAAGAACCGAATAACCAAAGCTGTCAAAAGGGTCAGAAAGAAAGATATGCTATATAGAAAGCTGAACTTCATTGTTGATCAGATAACTTACCTTCACGATGAGACGGAAAAGATGCAAGAAGAAAGGGAATACATCCAAAATCTCAGGCAGGATGACCTACAAGGGAAAATGGAAAGAATGATCGAAGGCTACACTCACAAGCACCTTCAGGATATCACTTCTAAAGTCACAAAGGAATTGGAGAAGACGGAAAGAGAATATACTCACAAGTTTCTTCTCGACACTGTCCCCGGTGTGACTAGAGAAGTATTTTCCAGACAACTCACTCCAAAAATCGTCGCATTGGTTAAACATATAATGGCTAAAGAAGCTGATCTTTCTGAATCCGAGTTACTCGCTAAACTGATAATGCAAATGTCAAAGCGATCTGGAACGTTTACTTCGGATGAAGCTAAATTTTTTGAAGGTCTACTTGACTTTCAACTCAGATCATCATGCAAGGAATCAGCTGATCAACCCAAACGACCAAGAGATGACGATTATACGGACAAGGACTCTGCACCTAAACGTCAGAAGCAGTCTGGTGAATCTTCATCTATGCAACCTCCTCCTCTAAGGACTCATGCTCAACAAAGGTCGCCTCCTCCTTCTTCTACTGATAAACCTCAGGATTCTGAGTTACCGCCCCGGACTCAGAAACCGGTGATTATTTCGAGTATACGGGTGGTGACGATGAGGAAGTCCGTGAGCCCCTACAACAACCCACCTCTCCCAAACAAGTACAGAAACCAGAATCATCATCTAAGCCTTCGAAAAAGAAGAAGAAGATGACTCAGACTGAAGTCGTATCATGGCTAGATGACGATGATACAGAGGAATTTGAATGGTTCTCTACACTTGTCAACTCTACTCCCTACCCTGAAGAAGGTCAAGATTTGGTAGACGATAATACGTTGGAGCATGCTAAAATTCTACAAGAAAAGTTCCACGTGAAGAAGATGACGAAATCCGAGTTGAAGCGAATCAAGAATGAAGTATTTCAACTGTTAAAAGACAGCTCCAAAAGTGCCCTCGAGGTCGAATATCACCTTGACAACATTGCTCGAGCTATGTCTAACAACATGGATTGGCTCAACACAGAAGCAAACATTGACTTCACCAAACGGGACAATCCTCCATACTACATCGACTGGACTAAACCTCTACCCACAATTGGCCAACCAGATGAACCGAGGATTCCATTCAGATATTTCTTCAACAAAGACCCAGAATTTCTTCTACACGGTGGCGATGGTTCAAGGAAATACGCTACATCTTTGACACTTCCATTCCCAGCAGCTATATACTCGAACTGCATAGCCATTGAGGAACGTGTCAATCACTTGTTCTCCAACAAAGTGGAAGCATACGACCGAGATGCATTGTACGGGATTCATCATTGGCCGGAACGCCGAAGAATCTACTACCGAAGCTGCCAGGTTCAGAAGTCTCAACATGAAGTGTTCAGTTCTAAAAGTATCGTTGCCATTAAACACGTTGATCTATCGACCAAATGGGACTACACTTTCCTAAAGAATATCGTGGTCAAACGACAAGATGAACGAGATTATGCATTCTCTGAAGCTGATTTTGAAAATTTGTCTCTCAACGACATTGAAGACATGTACCTTGCCAAAGTACAGGGTCGCATGAGGCACTTTTCAACTGAAATACAACGTGAATTCATCAAGTCACTGCTCATCTTCATCAGACGCATAGTCATCAAAGAATGTGTTGAAGATCTCCAGCTTGCCATGGAATCTTATCAGACGCGTGTCAACTTCACTCCACCTCAGCTTGATCTTCCCGATATCAACCAGCTCTCACAATAGACACTCATCAGCAAACCTTTCAGCGTCGTTTACCATAGTGAACTACAAAGAAATTGCTTAATGGCGTGTGGTGAACTTCACAAATTCGGAGATCACACTTTGAAGATGGTTAGGGACGGATTGGCGTACAGGTTGAAGGACATACGTCAAAATGTTGGGTCTCCTAAACGGTGGAATTCTCAGGAAAGAAGGGACGTTAGAAGGATCATCAGAATGATTGATGAAAGGTTGTTTCGACGGGATCAGTTCAGAACGCTGGAAAGCTTTGTTGGTGGTCGACCCAGGATGAATATCACCGGCTATCAACGCCCAGTTCGCACTCCTGGGAACATCACTGGACTACCTGGTACTCCTTGATTTGTTTCTTTCATAATATTTTGGATGCATGATTATCTATGTCTATGGCTTGTGCACACATAACAGTGTACAACCCGTAATTGTAAAGAAAGGACCCTGTGGTACGCTTCAGTGCCACAATCCTTATAAAAGGAGCGAAAGCTTCTTACTTTTGAGTAAAACCTATCAAATCTTTCATTTTTTCAAGGTTTTGCTCAAAAGAACAAGTACTTCCCCTTATGATTTTCAAAAACTCAACCGTTTATATCACTTGTTGAGGGGGAGTATTTAACTTAAAACTTTGTTCAACAAAATGTTCTTTGTGTCAATCTTCCCGCAACACTCGAAATGGTCATATTTATTCTCAAACGTTTCAAAAATAACATTCTATATGCCATTTTTGAGGGGGAGAAAATATGTGATAAGAAATATGTTTGTTGATTTCTCTTGTGAAAAGACTTAACCACGATTTGATGAAATATTCAACTATTAGTAACTCGAAAAGACTTGTCCGGGACGGGTAATAATTTCAAGCTAGTTCGCTAGTGATGTAAACGTGTCTCGCAAAGGACTTGTCTGAGTAGAATGTACCATTCGAGAAACTCTTGGTAGACATGAACTTTGACGGGTTTGACAACCTTTCGAGGATTGTCTACACCTTCAAGATAGTTATTAGAGCTAGTTGTCACCTAAAAGCTGACAATGCAACTCTTTAACTATGCAACGTAACCGTGTATCGCGGGGGATTGTCTATCTTGAGTGGATCAATTGAAAATGTGTGCGCTCTTTCCTCACTGTGCAAATTTCTGTTAAAACTCTTAAGCACATGTGGAGGGGGAGTATTTATGCAAAACCCATCTCAACAGTGATACAAAACGTTTTCATTCACAATCACTGTGTGAGATCTTTCATGTAAATGGTTTTATGGCAACATAGGTTAGTCATGGAGTTATAAGGTGACTAAGGTTAGGAATAACCGTCCTATGATCCGCCAGAGCCGGATGGATCTACCCAAGGACACCACAAATAGTTAGAACTTAGAAGTCCTTAGGTATGACTGTAAAAAGGAAAAAATGAGAATGTGAGAAAGAAGGAGTTGAAGAATCAAAAAGAAATGAAAAGAAAAGGGTGAAAAGAAATAGCCCTCCAGATTATTCAACTTAGGGCTGACACCGGGTTCAATTCATATGATACTGGTTGTCACTTGATGACACCGGTATTGAAGATTAAAAGTCGTCATGGACCCAGTGACGCATGCACTAAACCTTCTTAGCCACTCAAGTTTCCCTCAACAAAAGCTTGTTTCATTCTCACTGGGAACCCTACATAATCTATCGGCTTTCTCTTAGAGATTGCTGATATTGAAGAAGGAGATCCTCTCCCTAGTCTCCGCTCAGGAAAACCAAAACGCACAATTGAGTCTAGAGCCACGAGATTCATCAAAAGATCTCTTAGGTACACTTGACATTTCATCACTTGCTGATTACCAAATAAGATCATCAGTGGTTCATATCGAGTCCTTCACAGATCTTAGCAATCTGTCGAGAACATTTATGAGAGGTTCACTTCTATGATCCTCAGTGATTGAATGGAAACTCCTGCCAGGGTCAACATCAAACAGCCTTGACAACAGGTCACTTCGGTAACTACCCGTGGATTACACTTAGTGTGTCTCAAACGGTCTACAGTCGTGAGGTGATGCTTCGGTGTACCTCAGCGACTCATCTGAACCGTAGGTGTACTTCGGTACATCGTGTTATCTCACTTGTCAGACTCCGGTTCAGGAACGGCCTTTGTGAGAATTAGAGTTGTGTTTTCACACTATGCTGTTAACACTCTCGAAGTTCAAACTTGTAAGTGCCGGAATCCGATTATTACTAACCGTTTTATGTTTACTTCTTATGGAAGCACTGCAGCAGAATGATCGTGTAGATTCTTCTCATGCTCACGCCAACATCATCACGAATGGAAGTTCTATCTCAGAGCAACACAACAGTCAGAATGATTCTTCGTCAAACCAAAGAATCTACAAAGTTAAAGACTTAAAGAACTTCCTCAGTACTGAAATCCAACGTCAAAGAGCGTGTGAGCATGTTGAAGAATGACGTGGAGACACTGGAGCAGCGAAGCAGACCTGATGCAGACTTGATGCAGACAACAACGACATACTATCACTTTCATCACAAAGAACAACGATCAAAGAACAAAGTTAAAGATGACGTCAAAGCATAACTGTTCAAAGAAGACAATCTCTCTACACTGGGGAGATTGTTCGTATCAAGGCAATTCTTCTCACAAGAATGAAGAATGTCATAAGACGTCAAAGCTACTATTACATCAACGCCTTCACCGTTTTTTTAATCACCAACACTTGAGGGGGAGATTTTTGGAATCACTCCTAAACTATAATTCAAGTGTTAGTTATTCTTATGTAATAGGTAGCTTATTATGGCCTTTATGTTTGTTTAAGGTCTAGCTTATGTAGCCCATAAGCTTAGGCCCATGTCCAATAAGGAAAGGATGGAAACTAGGAGTGTTGCCCTAGCTTTCCTCCTATAAATACCTCATGTAAACCCTCACTTGAGGGTTGGTTTTCAAATGCATTTCTTTCACTCACTCTTCGCCTAACCATTCATAGCATTTACGTGTGTGTGTTTGTGTGTGTTGTTCATCCGCCACTCTATCTCTTCTCTATTTCTTTCTATGTTGCTTGTGTTGTAAAACTAGTGACCTATCATTAATTGAAAAGCATGGAGTAGTTTTATTTACACTTGTTTGGAATGATATAGATATTGATATGGAGTGTTTGGTGTTTTGCAATATAGAATTATTGTTTTGTTTATGAGTTTGTTTGAATTATAACACGTCTAAATAACTTGTTAATGCATCATAACCAGATTTATTGGTCGAAAGGATTTCTTGTAATGATTTGTTTCAAATGTTAATGCACATACATGTTTGGTATTTCATAATTGACAACTATGAATAAACATGTTAAATGGAATTGCAATGATTGATTCAAAAATATAAGTCGAAGGGGCTATTATGAACAAATTGGTAAAACTCATATTTCTAACAAATGGCGGGCAATGAATTGGTTTATAATAACGTTCATAGGTCGGAAGGGTTCGTTAGTCCAAACCATGATATATATATGCAATTTCATGATATTACCCATTGACTTGGAATTGTATGCTTTTGGATTTTGTTGCTATTGCTTAAATTCTATCCAAACTTCCATACACTCCATTGATATTGATACTAGTTCCAAATAAGTAGTTCTAATTATATCGATTGCATTCTTGTTTAATTCCCATAATCATTATTTTCATATTATTTGCTACTTATTGTATTTTGGAATGTGACAACCATTTTACCAAATTTGTGTTACTTACATAGATTCTTCACAATTGAAAACACACAAATTCTAGTGAACGACCTCGGCTTACTAACCAAAACTAACTACATACAAAAGGGTCATACTTGCCCGTGTGTTCTTAGCTTTATCTGGTAATTCGTGTTATAAATTTAAAACTAGTAGTCATGAGACATATCAATTATAATAGTTATAAAATCCAATGAGTTAACATGAAGGCACCAGTGGTCTAGTGGTAGAATAGTACCTTGCCACATTATAGACCCGAGTTCAATTCCATGCTCGTACAATTTAGCTGTGATGATAGGTCTAGGCATTGGTTGGGTCCATTGCACTAAATCTCTTAGATGAGATGAAATCAAGGCAATTCTTAGCTTCATTTTTTTCCCAATGATTATGTTTGCAATCGTGAATTGCGTATGACTTAAGTTCCAAGGTTCGTTTTCCTTTTCTCTCTACTCCATACAGTATCGCCTAGGCGACCCAAGTATGTATAGAGAAATCTAAACATATTAGGGTACTATACAATGTTAATGGGTTAAACATTAAGTGATCCATCAAGTATTTCTGAACTTACACTGAAGCTGATTGAATGATGAAACAAATTTAACTGCAACTTATATATAGAAAAGTTACGAGGGTGAGGGATGTTGTGTGCATTATGTATAACTTTTGTTTGCATTATGTATAACTTTTGTTTGGACATGAACATACTAACTAGTATTAAACAATACAAAGGGGTTGCTCGGTTAGTTTACTTAAAGAAAACAAAAATAACAATACCCTGCCGGAGCGGAGTGTGATCCTTTAGGAAAAACTCGAGCGAGGTATAAGAGAGGTAGCTTATTAGTTTAAAAGCTAAATAAGCTCTTCCATAGTCCATACTGGGTCATGCACAAAAACTTATTTGACACAAATGAGCAAGTTATACAAGGTTGCTTATTGCATAGTACAATTCACAATGCTTATTCAACAAGTCCTAAAGATACATCACTCGATGCAATAAATCACAAGTGTATTGTTTCAAATCTATCGCGACATTTTGTATTGCTAGATGATCAAAAACAGCCGAACCAAGGAGACTGAATTCGTGATCTTGATCGTAAGATTCTTCAATCTTACAAATATCAAAGAGATATGGGTCAATGTAATATTGTTTTATGCATAAATTGTAGGAACAATTAGTTGATGATCGTTTTAAACTATTTATAATAGCCGCAATATAATGATTTCTTTTTATAAAATCTAACACATAATCAAATCCAATCATCATAATAAAAAAATTCACAACAAAGAAGTTGTAGAAAAATCCGTCATCAGTAAGTGAAGTCAATAAATTTTAAAAAATTTAGATTTTCATTTTTCTGAATCGGTTCAAATTTGTTTAAAAATTTGATTATTGGCAAGACATAGATGATTCTTGGTAAGAAAAATCTAGAAGGAAACTATTTGAACTCATTCAATTCTTCTTAGATTTTTATTTTTCTGAATCGGTTCAGATAGAATATTTGATTGCATAATAGCCTCTGCTGCTCGTAGGTTTATCAAAGGGGTGCATGACCTGAATGACTTGTCACTCCTGGAACTCGACCCGGTTTATTTATGTTGGTAAATTGCCTTATGACATCTAATTTTCTATAAATCATTTTCCGTAGATCAAATGGGTTTACTCTCATATTTTACGTTCTTTCTTATTTGAAAAAGTGGCGATAATGCACCTCGTTTTGTGTTTCTTGAATTTCATGCATGACATAAAGTTAATTAATTATTCAACTTTGCAAGTAGTTTAGTTTAAGCTTTTTATATGTTAAATATACTTTCCATGTCATATTGGTAAAAATCTTTGTGCGAGTGATAAACACATCCGTTGGCATCTTGTAATATAGAAAATGAAAACTACTCATGTTGACTTTTGCATTTTTATATATACGTTCATTAAGACTGTTTATACTTTGAAGTTACTTTGATCTTAGGTGCTGTTTGTTTGTTAAGAGCTTCTGAATCTGAATCTGATTCGCACATCTGAATCTGAATCTGAGGTGTAAACGTTTGAATCTGAACCAAATAAGATTGTTTGTTTTTTTTTCTTAAAACGTCTGAGTAACTTAAAGTAATAGTGTTTGCACTGTAAATGTTAAGCAATTTTATTCATGTGAAAAATGAATATGTATAAACATGAAATAGGACATTTGAGAAATATTTTAACATAAAGATAAACAATCAAATAACCAATACTTTAACATACTAGAAAATGAAAGAAATAGTGCATTAAAAATTAACATCAAGTCTATCTTTTATATAATAAAGGAATTGCATCATTTCAGAGTAATTTTGAAAAAACATTCTTATTAAAAATACAATTGGGCCAATCAAGTTGATCGATTTTGACACGTAGGCAAAATCGAGCAATTTCATTGGATAATAAAAGTCAAAATTAAAACCCAATTGGTCAAACTAGGGGTGTAACCGAGCCGAGCCAAGCCCGAGCTTGACAAGGCTCGAACTCGACTCGAAAACAAAACCTAGGCTCAAGCTCGGCTCGATAGCTCGTCAAGCTTTAACCATCTAGGCTTGAGCTCGGCTTGATTCAGTTTCGAGCAAAGCTCGAGATTTTCTTAAAAAGCTCGAATATGTGTATATGAATACATGATTACACATTTTCACCCCTATTCCAACTCCTGAACAAGTTGATTAAGGAGTTGAGACTTGAGACTAAAAAAGAAAGAACAAATACAATACAGTACCCAATGAATAAAATCATATAAAGACCCTACAAAAGAGACATACACTTGAACCAATAAATCGTATCTAACTTGGACAAAATGTGACTAAATTGTCACCTGATGCCACACATTCAAGAGTCAAGAAGATGAAACAAGTCTAACATTAAAATGAAACATAGTCAGTAAATACTAGTTAAGGTTCGAATGTTTAAAATAGCTCAACAAAATATATTCACGAGATGTCATAAACTTCATAGATCTTGAATACTTAGGCAAAATGATTTCCATAAATTTAATACTTATTTATAATTAGGTTAATATTCAAATTAACCCTTATTTACTTAAAGCTCGATAAAAGCTCGAGCCGAGCCATCAAAAGCTCGAGCTCGACTCATTATATGTTTCGAGCCAATATATTAGGCTTGAGCTCGGCTTGAGCTCGATAAAAGCTCGACTCGATCGAGCCAAGCTCGAGCTCGAGCTCGAGTTGCTTGATAAAAGTTCTGCTTGTTTGCACCCCTAGGTCAAACCTTAAAATTTTTGTTTAGTTTTATAGTATGACAAAAAAATTAACCAAACACATGTACCAAATATGTAAATTTTAATATTATAAGGTGAAGATGTTGAATTTTATTAGTTAAAAGGACGGTCAATTTGGATTCCACTGATAAGCTAAACCATCAGTGGAAACCATTGCTAAGCCAAAAGTTAGTTATAACTTTTGGCGGGAAAAGTCTGTTTACTCCTTCCTCCTATTTCTCCTTCCTCCCAACTGTATAAATATTCTTTCCCATTTCATTTGTAATTCATTCACGAAAAGACTTGTAATATTCCTCTCTCTTAATTCCATTACAAACTAAGTGAATCATTTGATTACAAATATGGTTTCATTTCTTCTTATGTGATTCCCTGTTTGTTTTCATCAACAACTACATTTCATAACTGATTTCTGGTTGTTTACAATCTGGTACGTATCAAGTGGTATCAGAGCTACTTTCTTGGCACCGGATAATATTCAAGATTGTTAAACCGACATTCTTGATTTCCGGTTATCTTCTCCGGTGAAATTCCGGCCAAAAAACAAGATTTTCCGGCAAAGAAATTAGTCAAGTAATCAAGATTCTTCAATGGAATCACTACAACAAACTGTTAGTGATTTGCAAAGAATTATGGCAGATTTGATGGCTGAAATGCAAAGAATGAAGAATGGTAAGGGCACCAGTTCTGGGCATCATGGTAACAATGGTAGAAATGGTGGTCAACTGGTAACACAATATGGAAGATTGTCTAAATTGGAGTTTCCAAGATTCAATGGGAATGATGTAAAGGGTTGGATATTCCGATGTAGGCAGTTCTTTTGTCTTGATAATGTAGATGATGAATTGAAAGTGGGAATTGCTGCAATGCATGTGTATGACAAGGCCTTAGTGTGGCATCATCAGTTCATTAAGAGATTTGATGAAAACACTTCTTAGGAGGTGTATGAGAAACAAGCCTTGCAAAGATTTGGTTCATGCTTTGAATATCCAATGATGGATTTGATGAATTTGAAACAAACTCGTAGTGTGCAAAAATATCAAGATTTGTTTGAAGATTTGGGTTATGGTGTTTCAAAAACAAAGGAGTTAGTTTCAAATGGCAGGAACAATCAAGAAAGTTCGTTGACCATGTCAGCCACTATTGGGAGTAAGTTGGGCAATCCACTGGTTAATACTCATACGTATGGTTTGACTTCTGGGGAAATTAGAGAACGAAATAGTGGAATTGATAATGGTATAACTGATGCATACAAAGTGTTCGATAAAACACCACCAGAAAAACTTCCCAAACAAGAAGGCTCGATTAGTGGTAAAGAAACTGATTATGTGGAAGAAAATGTAAATGGTAAAGTAACTGATCGTGTGGAGTTGGTTGTTCTTGATGAACTTTGTGAAAAGAATGTTGAGGATTTCAAAGAAGTTGATTGAATTGGATGACAAAAACAATGGTACAGTGAGTCTTGATAGTTTTGAAGATGTTGATAGGGGAGGTTATGATATTCAACTAACAACCGATGTTGGAGACAAGGAAAAGTTTGAGGAGGATAGTGTCAAGGATAGTGGAAATGAGGGTGTGGCCATGGAGTGTAATGATGGTATGAGTAAGAAATATGAGACATCAAAGCTTGATGAAATGTTAATTGCTGATATGGAGAAAACATTCTCAAAAGATATCAAGGTTAATAGCGAGAATGTGGTGGTTTTAGATAGTACTACAAGGAAGAAAATGAGTGAGATACAATGTAAAGTTGTAAAAGGTAAATGTAGAAGCTTGGTAGAAAATAAAGATAAGTATGGCATAGATCAAAATATGAGTAAAGAGGATAATGATCTTATTTTAAGCGACTTGGTGTTGAGAACATACTGTGATCAGAAGTGTTTTGAAGGTTAGGTAGATGGGCATAAAAGTTTTGGTGTGGCTACTTATGCATCTGATGTGACAGTTACTTGTGATGATCAGTTGTATAAACAGGTTGAAGGTACGAAGCAAGTTAAAATGAAGATGAGTGATAGAGAAGTTGTTGAAAAGAATGAAGATAAGGGTACAAAGGAGGCAACTTTTAATTTCTTAATATTTGATACATGGAAGGGGGTGAAAAAGAAAATGAAACACAATACGACTAAAATGGTTTGTTCATGGTGGGTGAACAAACGAAAAGGGAATAAGGCTCGTCCATGGTGGTGGGACAAACAAAGAAAGAATATGGGCAAAATGAGTTTGAGTTGGTACTAGAGAGGCTGTGAAAAAGGAAATTGACATGTGGAAATGGCCAAGAAGGAAAAAGGGAGTTGTGGGATGTTTCATGGTTACTAAAAAATTTGTTTACTTAGTACAATGTTTTGATCAAGATGGGTTATACACTAGCAGATTGAGTAGGGTAACTGGAAATGGTTTGAAGACCAAAGTTGTCAAGACTAGTGTGGATTTTGATTATTTTGAGGTTTTTCTGGTTGCAACTGGTAGATTACTGGAAGAACGGGTTGTTACTGGCATGGTGTTATTGGTGGATCAGTCACCTTTGATTTCTGGTGTTAATGATGGATCAACTCGAGTTTTGACACTTCTGATGGTGTTTGTTTTGAAGTGTGGACTGTTTGTTTCATTTCATTCATGGAAGAATAGATCAACAAAGGTGGCATCTAAATACTGTTTAGTTTATGTTCATCAGCCTGCACACTTGGTGACATGTTGGAATATTCATCAGCTTATCCACTTGATGACATTCATGGAGGATATATTATATGTTAGTTGGTTTGAAGGAACAAGTGAACAAGACATGTGGTAACTACTGGAATTGCAGAAGTTGTTTGCAGCTTAATTGTCGAGTAGCCGATATTCCACTTAAGGGGTGTTTGGGCTCAAGATTCTTACTAGCATTAGGAGTGTTTTGTTTCAATTCAGCGAAATGGGTCAGTTTTGTATGTTACTTAGAAGCCTATTGAAGAAGTACCCTGGGTTTTATCAAGAGGAAGTAACTAAAGATGCTATTTGACTGTGGAAAGTCAAATGTTAAGGGGAAAGGTTTGATACGCGCCAATTTGGATTCCACTGATAAGCTAAACCATCAGTGGAAACCATTGCTAAGCCAAAAGTTAGTTATAATTTTTGGCGGGAAAAGTCTGTTTACTCCTTCCTCCTATTTCTCCTTCCTCCCAACTGTATAAATGCTCTTTCCCATTTCATTTGTAATTCATTCACGAAAAGACTTGTAATATTCCTCTCTCTTAATTCCATTACAAACTAAGTGAATCATTTGATTACAAATACGGTTTCATTTCTTCTTATGTGATTCCCTGTTTGTTTTCATCAACAACTACATTTCATAACTGATTTCTGGTTATTTACAATCTGGTACGTATCATAATGAAGAGTCCAAAGGTATTAAGAAGGGATTGGTGTTAGAGATTACGAATGTTTCAAGATTTAGAGAAAGAAGTACATATTAGCTGAACCGTGGCAAGGAAGAGGGGTTACTAAGGGATTTGTTGCCAATGGCGAAATCGAAAATCAGGAGAGAAATTCCTTTGCATCGAGAACTTGAACATGAGATGTTCTTGCAGTTAAAAATTTAAAGGTTGTCACCATCATTGATTTATTCTACATTGGTAAACTATGTATTTTGGTTATCGAGTTTAGGATACAATGATGGTGGAGCTGTTTTTTAAGGGAAAGGAAATCATTGATACCATATCATAAATGGTAAAAATTACGACTCATTGTATCACAAAATTAGTTTTGTGGCACAAAACAAGACTATTGCAGATGAATGTATTGTTTAGTCTTCTTTATGATTTAATAATTTCATTAAGGAACACATTAATGGATTGATATAAGTGGTCATGAAACATATTAAACGACAACTCATACATTAATTATGCATTTTTCGCCAATATATGTTTATTGTTACAGATTATGGAGTAGTTCTTTGTTAATTTGATGATCACCAAGGTATTAATAACTTCAAGAGCATTGATATTCAAGCAGTCAATTTTGTCAATCTTGAATTCCCAAAAGATTAACAAACATATCCACCCATGGTAAGGTTGGTACGTTTAGTGTGTTTTGGTTAAAGGTCTATACATGCACTCTAACTCTGTAATGTTTCATTGCAATCTAAAGTATTTTGTACAAAACCTTTTTTTTTTTTTTTTTTTTTCAAAATCAAATATTGGATTGAGAGATAAAAGGAACATGGAAAAAGTATGTGAAGAAACAGTATATAAAAACTTAGTTAGAACGAGTCTTAATAACCAGTTGATTAAAAGACTTGGTTGGGGTAAAGGCTATCAGTTTCATATGGTGTTTACTGATATGCTGAAGGCTTATACAATGACACAGCTAGGAAATAGGAATGATGTGGCTTTTGAGGTGATGGAAGTCCTTATAATATATATTAATATGATAAATAAAATGTATAAGGGTAGTGGCAATGGCAACGGCATGGGCAAAGTTTGCCCTCATACCGAGCAGCAACACCGGCGCCACCGTTGCGGTATGGTGCGGTTTGGAAGGAGAGCGGCAAAGATTGCCGAATCGGCATGGTGAAGAGTAGCAAGAAAGAGCCGTTGGTTTCTATGGACATTGCTTCTTGCCATGCCCTGGTTTCTATGGACAGCAAGTTGGTACAATATATTCCATACCTGATTACTTCTTACTTCTATCTTTTAAAGTAACAGTCCGAATAGAGTTGCCAAACTTTTGCTTCACTGATAGAGCTCCAAGGCTCTTTTGTTGCACCTAAAGAAGCTGAATTTGCATAAATTTAAAATTTATGTCACTGCATGTTCTAAAGTAGATGTTTCTGCATCTCAAAGGTATTCTATTCGGTAAACATGTTATTATTAATGAAATATTATGTTTTTATTAAATTGTTTAGTATAATTATGAATATAAAAAATAAAAAAAATAAAATTAGGTGAGGTATGTAATCATGGTTGCCACTAGAAAAGTATGGTGAGGTATGGGTGAGGTATGAGATGAGGTGGAATGATATTATTGGTGAGTGGTGATGTATGGTTGAAGTATGGGATATGGTTGCCAGTACCCTAATATAGAGGAGGCAAGTTCGCGCGCATTTGCTTATGGTTGGTTTATTTGGGTTGTAGTTTATCATTAATATAAATTAACGAAAAAGCTTAGCTAAAACGGGAACGGGTCATCTAGGTTTTTTATTTGGATAACTAGATTATTAGCTATAATTACATGTTTTTGTTATCATATCAGATATGTAAAGTGTTTACAAGTAATGGACAAAACAAATGTTTAATTAAATTTTTTTGTCAAAGCCCCGTGCATACACGGGTATTAAAACTAGTTGATGCTTTGTATGGATTTAATCACAAGTATATCAATTTCATTATTTTTTATTACCCCCAAAAAAATCCCAGTTCTTCCTCCCCTATATTCATCTAATCATCTTCATCAACACCCAACCTTATTCAATGTCATACCCCTAGAAACAAATCGGATAGTTATTTTATTTACAATAGAAAACCCTTTTTCACTTATCAGTTATCACCATTGAAGATGTATTAACACCTACAAACTTTAGATCCGAGTCTGTAGTTGGCCGGCAACGGCATGGTGGCTACATGGTGGACGCTGACGGCGTGGAGGCCGGATGTGTAGTGGGGTGGCAACAGCTTTTTATTCAAGTTTGATTTGCTGTGAAAAAAGTAGTTTGTTTCTTTTTTACCAGTCAAGAGGCAATAAGATGTCTTTCCAAAGTCTAGATCAACCAGAGAATTTACCCTCTCATCATGTCTGAACAATAAAAAAAAAACAAATACTCTTTTCACTCAAAAGCTCTGACCGAATCAGATATGTAGTCCATTTAGAGCCTGTTAAGACTTTTTAAGAAAAAACAAACACCACCTTAGTGTCGTTGTAGATACAAAATATTAAGTGACAACGCAATTGGATTCGTACATCCTCGTGTGGGTTTACTCTCATACTTTCGTTCTTTTTTGTTTGGTTGTGGTCATGGATAAATCGGAAATAATGCAACTTAATTGTTTTGTAAAACAACAGTGGATAGAACATACAAAAATGTAAGTTACATTGTTATCTTCGTTAAATAAATTGGTTAGTTGTATTGTATGACTGAATAAGTGAATACACCGATCATTCCTGCATAGTTTTCGAAGGGCTGTAAATTTTCATCCTTAAAAGTGATACTTATAATTGTACTTGTTGATATGGCAATTGTAGTGTTCTACTCTACAAGTAGTTTAATACAAGCCATTTAAGAGAACATTTGTGAAATAATTCAATAGTTTGGTTTGGGTGAACATGACTCAAAACTATCCATTCAGAAACTTATTCACTCAGGTTAATTATATAACTGATCAGGTTAATTATCCATTCAGAAACTTCAACAGTTTGGTTTGGGTGAACATGACTCAAAACTATGTGGAGTTTTGGTGCTGACTCGTGAGTGCAACACATCTGTCCGATTTGGATAATTCTGGTGGATCGCATACGCTGGTACCTAGTGACTGATCGAGTTATACACTCGTATGACAAAGTTGTCACTCTGTCATCGCTAAAAATGAATGCAATCAAGAAGGACTCGAGTCGCCTCAAAGCCCTCAATTTATAGTCACATGGATGTCGTTAAACATCTGGATCAGTTTGAATGGCACCTTTTGCATGAGTGAATTGCTTAAAAGATAGCGTGATGAAGTTAAATATACCATATGCCCATTATGCAAATATTATAGTGTGACATCAACAGAATTTTTAAAACAGTTATCTAGTTAGCGAAAATACAGCTAAAAAATGATGTTTCATGAAAATGAAAAACAAACAGACCCACACTCCCCACATTACTAAACTCACCATACAATATTTATAACAAGACAACAGGCCCATAGCTTTCAAATCTATTCCATTTCATTCACTTGAGCTCGACTGTAAGTAAAATCATCAAATGCATTTGATTGGTTTACTTACGCTAATAAAATATTTAATTTGTTTTTATTAATTGATTGGTTTATTTAATCATTTTTAATAGTGCCAGAATTGCAAGGTTATTTCTAAAGAAAAAGCAAAGTTGGCTGCTATTCTAGGTACATACATTTTTTTAAGGTTTTTGAGTTTTTTAAGGTAATATCCGGCCATGACCGGTTAGACCCGGCTATAACCTGTCAACACCCAGCAATATTCGGTTAGACCCGGTCATATCCAGATAAGACCCGGCTATATCCAGCCAAGACCCATTGTCAGCTTCAAATGATTCCACATATTGGGTTTTTATCTTGTTTCGTTGTAGTGCATGGTTTGAATGTATGTATCAATTAAGGACCTGAACCTGAACTTAGTAGTTTCATAATATGGATGCAATACTCATTGCGCTTAGTAAATCAATTATCTCTTGAGCGAATCTAAAACGCATATTATTTGCACGTTATCGATATCACAAACACACATCACTTACAAAGGCATATGTTATGTAACAAAGCTTGATATGAAAGTAAAATGTAGTTTGTTTTAGAGTACATTCTCCATATTTTGTTTTGTTTGCAGGGTCTTACATGCAAGTCTCCCTCGCTGCACTTTCTTAATTTGTTTAGTGGCTTCATGTCAATTTGTCTAGCATAAAAGCATTGTGTCATAATTTAAAATCACTCATAAGTTTATTTAAATGTTGTTTATATACTTATATCAATCTTCTTAGAGAGTTAAGAGACTTATAATGATTAGCTGAAATTGTGTCTGTAAACTTATGTACAAATTTGATTATCTTACCCCTGAAACTTATCGGCTTCTGCTTCTAAGACGCTGATTATATTACTCCTCAAACTTCTGTTAAAATCGGATACCTGAACACTGATAAGCTGGTTATTGCGACATTAAGCTTACAGCACATTCGTACATCCCTTAGTATGCTTTTGTAATCTGTTTACATTGTCAACAAATTCTAATATCATGATGTAAGACATCTTTTTTTAGATCGGGAGTTTGGATGTCACAGAGACTTTATCTACTTCTTGGTTAATGTAAGGTTAGTATTGTAGACACATTTGTGGCCAAGAAGTACACCATGTTCCAGCTTGCTATTGGCCACATCGTTGGTTAGAATAGCAAATGGTATATTGATTGTCTTTTAGACCAATTTTACCTAATTGTCAATTGCTGGTGGTCTAATATTAGATTACATATGGATAATAAAGGAACTTACATTTCACATTTTAAAATTTCACTTCATGTATTCAAACCAGAAAAGATACGAACAAAAGCAACCTGTGCTTGGTCTTTGTTGTTACTCCACAAGTCAAGTAAACGTCATTTTATTCAGAGCCTGATCAATTGAAGTAGGAAACTTGAGCAATAAATTACAAAGAATTTAAATTCATTTTGCATGTATTTTTTTTGAGTATTAATTATTGTTGGTGAATTATACACCTTGATCTTGACGTTTTTCATGGTAAATAGTGCTGAATCAACCCAAAATGAGTGTCTTTTTCATGAGTGATGTCTGGGCTGACTTTATTAATTTACTTTCTTATGTGTGTTACGCATGGCAAATGCTAATCTATAGCAAGTGGTTTCTTCAGAAGCTTGGTCATGAAGGTACATATAATAATCTTTATGTCGTATTTACGTTGCTGAACAATATGTTGATGGCTTATAAGGATAAATCTGCCTATTCTCTGTGTGTATTTTCTTTTGCTATTGAGCCAAATCATGAACCCACTACGTTTGTGGTAAAGTCCCCGGTATACTCTATATTTGAATGAGTGTACTAGGTTTTGAATGATTGGCATTTCAAATAATTTTTTAACAGAATGTACCTTTTCAGGGGAAGATCGTCCTGCAAGAGGACAAAATGACTTCGGATGGGATCCACTCTTCCAACCTGATGGCTGTGATCAAACGTAAGGCCATCTGTGTTTCTACACGATCATCACCATAATACGTAGCAATTTCGACCAACTTACTTATAAACGGGTCTTGTCTTTTTCATATCTGATACGGGTCCTATGGCTCAAAACAAGTTTAGCTAAAAGAGGAACACATCAAATGGGTCGAATGGGTCAAACAGGTTGAAAGTCACATCAAGTCTATCTTTTAAGAGTACAATCTTATAAATTGTGTATATATTGTATTATTCATTAAATAATTAACTATTTTGTTTTGGTATTAATTGTTTGATTGGTATATTTTTGAAATAGTGCCGGAATTGCAATGTGATCCGGAGGATATCTCCAAAGAAAAAGCAAGGTTGACTGCTATTCTGGTACATACATTTTTTTTTATTTATTATTATTTATTTTTATTATTTTTTTTTTATAACATCACTTCATTAGAAAACCAAAAGAATTACAAGAAATTGGTGGGAAGCCGAGACACTAGTTGGGCTCCCACTCCTTTCTGAATACAAAAGCTAAGTCTGTGAAAAATAAAAGCCCCACTCTTGACACTATTCGAGTGGCTAATAGCAACAGTCTTGATACGTGAAATCGTGTCCAAAGCTTCCGTATCAAGCTCCCCAAATGTAGAGAAGGCAAATGGGATGAACTTGTAACCATTTTCTTCACATTTGGACACATATTTCTTTTTCTTCTTCTCCATAGCGTTATGTAAGGCCACCCCGGGAGCCCACGCAGACGCATCAATACCCCGCAAAAGGAGAGATTCCAGTCACATCTAAACAAGCGTCCTTACCTTGGATCCAGTTGAATAATAGCAAGTTTGCCTGGACGCAGCTCTGTCCCATCCCTCGAAAGAAACCCCAATGGGGCCTCCTTTTTCACCATAATCCCAACCTTGGAACATATGTCGACAAGAATATCACGCACCAAGTTATGTATGAATTTCACCCCCACTTCACTGGAACAGTGAACTGCATGATCCCCCCATTGGTCCATACGGTGCTTGCAGCTCGGGCAGGAGCTACCTTCAGAAAACATAGGTATGGTAAGCCTATAACACAATACCGAACGGAATTGGCGATGGTTCATCCTTTGGCCCAACCCATCAATAGGTATGGTGAAAAGGAAATCTTGTGCATGTGGAGCCCGGGTACAACTGCAGACAGCTACCTGCCTCGGGCTTAACGAATACTTAGAAACGAGATCTTTCTCGATGACACCAAAGTAACACTTTGCCAAGGTTTTCATCATATGGGGGGCAGGAGCGTCAGAGGCGACCGAGAACGTGTCTATGTTACAAGCACTGTTAAACATAGCGAGGGCATGTTGAAACGAAGGGCCATGAGAGTTGATGCATGTTTTAACCAGAATCTGGTCCTGCATATCACTGGTTTGCAAACGAGACGCAAGGAAAGCATATTGGATGATGTCGCTTGCCGCATGAATGCCAAGCCCGCCCATCTTGATTGGGAGGGTGGCAAGCCGCCACTGCCAGACCAAAACCTGGCCCGGAAGCTGTAATAATCTTCTCCAAGGAAGCGCGCAACATCCGGTCAAACTGGACTTGGGCTTCTCGAACGTACAAAGGGGAACAAGTCCGCAAAGTATAAGATAATTTCGCCACCCCGGCACAATTACGAAGAAGAAGGAGCTCACATTGGGGGTCGTTAAGTTTGAGGATAGCTTCCATTAGCAGTATAGTTTTAGAGACCCTTTTCAAAGCCAGCTCCTAACAAAAACTTTCATCCAAACTAACTGAACCACCTAGTAGTTTGACCCCTTCGACAGGGCGGGAGATATTCATGGGAAAAACACCCTCCACCCTGCTTCTAGGATCCTCCGTAGGCCAGAAGAGTTCAGTCTTATCGACATTCAAAAACAACCCCCGAGCCGGTCCATCTGTCATAATAATGTCAAGCGCCTTGGAAACCATAAGGGTGTCTCCTACAACCATAATGTCAAGCGCCTTGGCAACCATAATGTCAAGCGCCGTAGGCCAGAAGAGTTCAGTCTTATTATTATTATTATTATTATTATTATTGTTTTTTAAGGTTTTTTAATGTTATATCTGGCCTTGACCTGCTTAGACCCGGTCATATCTGAATAAGACCCAGCTATATCCGGCCAGGACCCATTTTCGGCTTGAAATGATTCCACATATCGGGGTTTTTTCTTGTTTCGTTGTAGTGCATGGTTTGAATGTATGTATCAATTAAAGATCCGAACTAATTAGTATTTTCATAATATGGATGCAATACTCAATGCACTTGGTAAATCAGTTATCTCTTGAGCGTTTTTTTGTAGTGAATCGAAAACAGATATTACTTGCAGGTTATCGATTTCACAAACAGGTCATGGCCAGATATAACATCAGAAAACCTAAAAATATAATGTTTGTTGAGTACTTGTATTGCTTTTGTAGGTCTGAACAATATGTTTATGGCGTATGAGGATAAACCTGCTTATGCTATTTGTATATTTTCTTTTGCTATTGGGCCAGATCTTGAAACCATTACGTTAGTGGGAAAGACCCTGGTATGCGTTAACTTATCCATTTTGTTTTTATACATGTAACATATTTTGTATGTGCTAATCACATCTCAAAATGGGAAAATTGTTCCTGCAAGCGGACTAAACGTCTTTGGATGGGACCCAATCTTCCAATTTGATGGTTATGATCAAACATAATCCTGTCCTTTCATCTATTTCTCTATGACCATCTTGTTATAGGTGGCAATTTTGACCAATTTACTAGGAATGGGTCGATTTGGGATGACAATATCTCAAACGGGTACAATGGGTCATATCAGTATTCCCTAAATGGAAACGGGTCGAATGGGTCACTCAGTTTAAGGTGGCCAAAGTCTGTTTTTAATGCATACAACCTTTTAATAATATTAATTGAAGACTTAGACTATTGTTTTAATTGTTAACGCATGAATTGTAAGTAAGAAAATATAGAAACTGGGCAAAAAGTGTTTTCATGTCAACCCGTTCTGACCTGACGTAGACCAAAATATGACCCATGTCCACCTGAACCCATTTCAACCTGTTAACTAACCCGCTCATCTTGCCATATAATATCCGGTTTAGATCCTCATACTTGCATAGATCCCAAATATCTGACCCAAAAAATGTCATATCATGGTATAGATATGCTGATATGCCCAAGGAAGAAAAGAACAAGATTTTTCATCGCGGAAGAGCTCTTGCATTGGTAAAATCCCACTTTGCTGAGGTTGGGTATGTATTTGACACATAAGATAGAAAATTATTTCTATTGGAGTATAACACTATAGATTCATATTGAACTTTTAGAAAGGTATCCACTTTGTATTTTGGGTTCAGAAACTGATTAATGCAAAACTACATTCATTTGGTTCAAGGATACAAATGAACTTGGTTGCAAAAACCGAATTTTATGACTAATGTTTGACCTAGTCTATGGTGACAGGACTCTAAATGTGAGTTAACATGATAAACCAACCAAAACTAGTAGAAAATGACAATATACAAAATTGCAGTTCCATTGTCAGTTTTTATTGATTGCAGACGGTTTGTTGTATCGTATGAGTGAACATACGGAAGGTAGAGACTCTAGCATTGCAAGATCCATAACCTCTCATTTATGTATTGATATATCAGTGTACATTGTCTTAGTATCAATTGCACTATTCTACGCTGCGAGCCCGCAACTAGTTATATGTTTTTTTTTTGGTGCAAAAGGTGAATTATATTAATATCTCAAACGATTACATCATAAGACATCAACTGAGTGAACACTCTCAACTCAGAAACATTCAAACTAAGAAACATCCGATATAGGATAGAACTAGACGGCTATATCAGACAACACTATATATAAGCACCAACAGACCAAACCGCACTATAGCATAAACCATGCCAGTTTGGTTAAATATACTTTCTTTAGGCAATCTTTGTGTGACTCGTTAAGTTACCCTTTGCGAAACATCAATAGTTTGGAATACGTCAAGCGGACTCAAACTCTGTCGCTTCGTGAGTGTTTTGGTATGACTCGTGATGGCGACACTTTTATTCATTTGGATAATTCTAATGACTCACTTGCGTTGGCACCTTGTGATGATTAAGGTGTATAATATTACGACAAAGTTGTCACCATGTCTCTTGATTTCACTAGAAATGTTGTACCACGAGTTGTCTCAATCCATTTAGTTATAATTGAGTTTGTTTAATCTCTAACGAGTTAAAATGATAAAAGAAAATCGCCTTTTTACCAGTCACCCAATCCGCCTAATCCACCTATTTTAAATCTATATCCAGGCATACAAGATGGAACCCATGTTAATATGTTGATACCTTGTTCTTATAATTGACACACATATGAAACTTGCAACAAATTTAAATGGAAGGAATTGAAGCAAATGAACGTATGGTAACGATAGCTGCTTTATCTCGGATCCACTTCGTACTTTTGGTTGTATTTCAGTTCCTTCAGAACAATTTCAGGAATAGACCTCAATACATATGTCTATGTAAAACCTGCACAGGTAAGGGGGTTCTTTCCAGAAGGTTATCTTAACCCTTTCCTTCTTATTGGTCGGACCATTTAAAAAACACATCTTAAAATGACTTACTAGTACTCATTTGGACCCATCCATTTAAAATTTTTGGTCTTTGACTTACCGTTATATTCTTTCTATCATTTTATATTAAAAACATTTTATTTATTGTACAAAATATAGAGTAAATACTCTGTTTTAAATACAAAAACCAATCAAATTTCTTATATTGTCTAATTTTTGTGAAATGTTGTGAGGAATTTGATAAAAGTATCATTTAGAATTGTCTTTAAATGTATTAATCACTTGTAACAAAAATAATAAACCGTAATTTAACTCTTCACAATAAACTTTATCTGCCAGAAAATGACAACCAAATTCGAAAATTGTTTCATTTTGGTCCCGATGGTTAAATAAATGTTTAAAAATGTCACAATACTAGAACAACATTTAAACTTGAATGGTTTATGTAATGAAAATAAAATTTGAGTTATGAAACAATAATAAAGCCAAAGTTTAAATAGAGATCATCTATGGAGTACAAGTTATATCACTAATCTAATTTGTGTTTACGCTCCTATTTTCGTTCTTTTTGTTAGTTGTTGTCGATAATGCATCTCGTTTTGTGTTTCTTAATTTACATGCTATGAAGTTGATCAAGTTTGTCGTTGGTACTGTAAAGCAATTTTACTTTGTAATATTTGTGAGGGGATGAAAAATGTTGATCGATAGTAAGTGGTTTCTTGAGAAGTTTGGTCATGAAGGTACTTGAATTACTTTTTTTACAAACTTATCTTGATGTTGAACCTAAAAATATAATGTTTGTTGAGTACATATATTACTTTTTTAGGTCTGAACAACATGTTGATAGCGTATGAGGATAAATCTGCCTATGTTGTGTGTATATTTGTTTTTTCTATCAGGCCTGATCTTGAATCCATTACGTTCCATTACGTTTGTGGGAAAGACGAAGGTATGGTTAACTTATCCACTTTTATCTATTTCTCTATGATCATCTTGTTATAGGTGGCAATTTTGACCAATCTACTATGAATGGATCGATTTGGGATGACAATATCTTAAAACGGGTACAATGGGTCAAATCAGTATTCCCTAAATGGAAATGGGTCAAACGGGCCACTCACTTTAAAGGTGGCCAAAGTCTGTTTTAATGCATACAACCTTCTAATAATATTAATTGAAGATTTAGACTATCGTTGTAATTCATTGCAAACTCATGAATTACATGTAAGAAAATTTAGAAACTGGACAAAAAGTGTTTTCTGTCAACCCATTCTGACCAGACGTATATCAAAATATGACCCGTGTCCACCTGAACACATGTTAACCTATTTCCTAACCCGCTCATCTTGCCATCTATAATATCCTATTTAGACCCTCATACTCGCATAGATATCAAATACCTGACCAAAAAAAGTATTATATCATGTTATAGATATGCTCAAATACCCAACGAAGAAAATGGAAGATGGAAATGGCCAACTAGTTGGAAGGCATTATTTCTTGTTCTAAATAGCATTCATGTTCCTTTATTACATAATAGTGATAAAGACTATACTGTGCGGAAATGCAATGATGGGAGAACTAAACATTTTGTTACTAAGCAAGTTTGGCAAGATTATATGGAACAATTGCCAACTGTTCCATGGTGTTCTTGTTCTAAATAGCATTCAGTTCTGCCTTCTTGTTTTTTAAGCTGTAAAAATATTCAAAACAACTAAAACATTGCAAAAATACAAAGAATTGCAATATAAAGAACAGTTCGAGATCAAAAGAACTATATGATCATATAACTTCATGGGTCAAGTAGTTTCCTGCATTTCTATAAAACAAGTATGCTCTAAAACATGTACTCTCTAAAACAATCTTAAACTCTAAAAAACATTAAGAAAAGTGTTCCACAATGTATGCTTCATTATTGTCATGCTCAAATGATTATAGTTACATCCTTCTCAGCAAATAGTACCTGCTTGCAAATAGTTAGCTTGTGTTAAATCGCTGATGGGTAAACTGATAATAATATAACTTCATGGGTCAAGTGGGTAATGGGTCAAACAGGTCATTGGTCTAATGGGTCATGCTTAGAAAATACGTCGGACGAGTCACCACTTTGTTGATACATCCACATATCAGATAATGGGCAATCTAAAAATTGTTTTACATAAAATATTTACATGTAGAGTAATGGACTTACCGTCTCAAATCAGAGAGGTTTCGCCAAACGGTTTTGTTTGCAGCATCCTCAATGATACCTAGCTTAACTGATTTGCCAAACTTATTCCAGAACTTGGTATATTGGGCTATTGGCCTCTCTTCTCATCATTAACCTTTGATTCTTCGATCTCTGCAACAAGTAAATTAAATATCAAAGTCAATAAATATGCATATATGATAAGAGAGTTCTGTAATAATGACTTAAGATCCATAGTTCAAATATTTGCAATGATTAATTGTTAGATAGAGGTGAGAGCAACAAATGTTTAGGATGCAACATGTGTACCTTTCTTTTCTTTGTCGTGAACCTCATCATGGGTCCTCTTCAGCAAGTTTGCGGATCATGTCAAGGGCCTTCCCGATAAGTTTCTTTATTGTTTTTAAGCTGTTGTGTTGTTGAAGCATGTCATGAGAAACATTGGTGTGAATCAACAAACCCTGATGGAACAGTAAATGTTAGCAACCATGTCCAAAGACAATTATCAATTATGACGTATTCCTTATACAGCCAAACACATTATAAACAAGAACGATAAAGACTTACTAATAAGAGCGATAGATATATACTCTTCTAACGTAGAGCTTGAGGTTAGATTTGTTGGCATTGTAGTAGCTCTCATATAGATCGGTAGGAGCCTTGGGAGGCAAAAACAGAACGGCCTTGAACTCAACATCACCTTCAGCGTTGAAGTGGCTCCATGCCATTGGCTTCTCATCACCAAAATCCTGACATACGAAAACACCCACTAGGCCACTACTGTTACAACTGCATGGCTCAAAATTCATCTTATTTACTTATGTATGGCACGTGATTTTAGCTATATTTTATCCTTAACAGTTCACACGGGTTTAAGCTTTTAGATTTAGAACAAATGGAGTCGGCCCAGCTTAAATTGTTCCAAAATGGACCTTTTGACCAGAACCCATTTTGCACATTAATTAACCCACCCGAACCCAATTTTGAGCATCAAGTAGAAATTATCAGTATTCACCTTAGCAAGAGAGTGATAGAAGTTTGTGTACTATTCTTTGGCAACCTCGGGATTTCTTAACCAGATAGCTTTAACATCGTTCAAGCGTTCCCATTCGTATGTTGTTTCCTTGATGGTTTTGGTCTTCAATTTTTCTTCATATTCCTCCTTGTCAGAACTTCCTCTTCTTTCTCTTCACCCTCGGTGGCTTCGGCTGCTCAAACCATTCAAAGGAATTATTAGTTATTAGAGTAAATAAGCAACAAATATCATAAGTTCAACAAGGCTCTCCGACATACGTTTTTCTTGCTCATCAATGGTGTCATCCAGGCACCTCAACATCAAAAAGTTGTAAATTCGTGCGTCTACAAATATCCAAGAGAAGACAATCGTATACAGCTACAAATGATGGAGAAAACATAACAACATCAAGCAGCCTCATGATTGCACCACCGAAACAACCATTTTGCACCAACACAAAATAAAATCACCACGCATATCTCATACTTTTAGCAACTCTTCCCATTTGTTCAGCAGATGCCCCCATTTTCTTGTTACGTTTGAATTGGTTACTGTGACAAATGTGGACGATAACTGCTGTTTGGGCACGTTCATACCCCCCTCAAACTCCTTTGGAACAACAAAATGTACAGAATCTGCTTGTCTAAAACTGACTTTTATGCCCATACATCCCAAGAATTTAGGCATAGCATTATGAAGACCACCAGTTGCAACCTCTGAATTTTCTGCAAAAGCACACATTTTGTAAATATGAGAGACAGAAAAAGGTAACCGTCAGGAAGAAATTTAGGTACCTAATTTTGGTTCATGACGATACAAAAATTTTGGGGGAAATTACTATAGTTCAAAGTCATATTGCCCACATAATTATAACTCGAGTAAAATTACAATTTGATCTCTATCATCGGTGTGTTTGTTTTTTTTAAAAAATAAAAAAGTCTTACTAGCCCTCTTACTCTTACCAGTAAGAGGAGGGCAGACGTTTTGCTTGTTTGGTTTTTTCATTTGAGTCAGACCCAGTTAGACATATATTACTCAGTAAGTGGTGGGGGACTTGTCTTACTGCCTCTTACTCGTTTTGTAAACTTTTATATAATATATTTGATTGTTTATTAACTATGTTATATTTATGATAAAAAGTTTTGTTTCATATTTACATAAGTTACTTATTATCGCATTGCGTTGGTTTAATAAACAAATTGCAAAAACGAGCACTTTAAATCATTCGGACACTTATACAAAAACAAACAACATTATTTCGTTCAGATTTAGACTTTCTAGCCACCTCTTACTAGTAAGATGTGGTAGTCAGATTCAGACCCAAAACATCTTAATGAAACAAACACACTATTGTGACATTGTCATATTTTTATACGTGTCTAACATTTCAAGTCTAATAATATAACTGGAATATTTCTAAGACAAGGATGTTAATCACAACTTGATTCACTAGTTTACCACGGAGTATAATCAAGTCAGTAGATAAGGTTGGTACAGAACATCCCCTAATATAGGACGCTAAAGTAGGTGCTAACTACACGTTTTCTTTACAGTTAGTAGACTTAATTCGTTAAGTCCCCTCCTCCCCTGTTTCGTTTATCTTGTATCTGGTACTACACGTTTTCTTTGCAGTTAGGAAAAGGTTTGAAGCCTATATCTTGTAACGAAAGGTTGCCATTCCAACTCTAAAAGCAAGAAATTATCCCTAAAAGAGTAAAGGCACACTTTTCCAACTTACCAAATTGTGATATTCAAGGATCAAAACAAGATTTTACGATTACTACTTTCAAACACATAAGTTGCTAAAAGTGCTCCAATAAACTAAAAACATGATTTTATTAGAACATGAATCTATTAGAATTCAAAATATATGAATCACTAACACACCCACATTGCAATATCCCAATCAAACTATACAAACACTAAAGGTGGTAATTTGAGACCCATTGGTTAAAGATGGGTCTATTTGGGTATTTGATAGAAAGTGCAATTATATAATAATTACCCAACGAATCTAGCGGGTCAAAAAACATGTTACTTTTTTTTTCACTTTTTTCTTCTTTTACTCAAAATAAACATAAAAAATTTCTCGTTGACCGGAGCAAAATTTCTAATTACCTTTTATCCTATATAAATTGAGTTTATTACGCAGATACAAACATAAATCGAACAACTTGCCTGAAAATAGATCTAGTGATCTGAACATCATCGGTAACTGGCGGAGTAACTTCCGGTGCCCGTAGCCGTGGCAGTTGGCCTCAGATCCTGATTCTGCCGGCGTTTCAAAAATGAAGGAGTTGTGAAGCATAAGAACAATAACTTTTACAGATTTAATCCCTCTTTCTTATGGTAAGACATTTTTTCACCTTTTACCCTTTGGTAAAGTTTTTATGACGGAGTTCAGCCTGTTGTGCATATTATACTTCCTACCCTCTATACTAATTGCATATAGCTTTGGAGCAGACAAATCTCCCTTGGTGAAAACCGTCATTTCTGAACAATACCGAATTTCCAAGGTATCCAATGATGGAAACTCAAAAGCTTCCTTTCCTATGCAAAATCCCTCGAGACTTTCAAGATCATCAAGTTTTAAGGACTTCAGACAAGGGAACTCAACAGTAGCATTCACTATGGCATCACATTCTTCTTCTTCTCCTCCCTTCACAATTACCTTCATACTTCTGCAGTTACTTATATGTAGTTCCTGGAGTTGCAATAAACTACCAACCATGGGACATGTAAATACATATTCTAAACTACTGCAATATCCAATTGACAACCTTGTTAGGTTTGGAAACTTTATTACTGTCCCCTGCTTGCTCTTCCATATATACTTGAGACTATATAACCTCTTCAAGTCCACTTGTCTCAAGTTTGGAATTTCAGCAACAGTCTGCTCAATGTCCCGACAATAGCTACAATGGACAGTTTCAAGCTTTTGCAGTTGTAGCAACTTATCGGATGAAAAAAGAGTATGTCCACCACTAGGGTTATAATCCATATCCATATCCACTTCGATCAAATTATGATAAGACCAAGGCAACCGTTCCACAGTAGCAGGGCGGTATGAGCTTTTACTTTCATAACACGGTAATCGGGCCTACAAGGTAAAAAAAACACAGCTTATGTCACAGATCAGTTGGTTCAATGATTAAATAAAAAATAATAAATAAATAATCATATGCAAGTAAAATAAGCCAAAAGGCTCTACATGATTGTACAGCCGTTGGGTATTGGGGATCACATACATAACCAAACCGTTGATATTTGCTAATAATATCACTTTTGATCTAATAATTACGATTTAATTTTGATAAGAATACAATTATTAATAAGGTTAATTGACTCTAATACTAGAAGTTTATGCACTGTTTCAAATATTAAGTTAAGGCTTGAGTCTAGAAAAGAACCTGACATGTGAAGGTTTTTTCTTTTTTTATTAAAAATAAAAATAATACCTGATGCGAGGTGGTCGTCACATGAAAGTTAAGACCGCATTCAACACTATGTTTTCCTAAGCTTGAATTTATGAAGTTAAGCTTTGGAGCTGTTGACTGTCCATAAGTGAACACCGTTATTTGTGGGCATTCACGAATCACAACCTTATCCAATGCTGGCCATCTGAATTCATTCTTCCCCAAGAAGAAACCCACAAAGTTTGGAAGATCGACTAGAGAAACGGATTTTAGATGACGAAAGACTACCACAACAGCCATTGTCTGCTCTCTATTTTCTTCCTTAACAATGACTTCCAATTCCTTGCAATCCTTTACCTCTAACTCTTCGAGTTCCGCGAGGCTTTCAATAGTGGAAAATGTGAATATATGTTTCAAAAGTTTACACCCTTGAATTTTCAGGATCTTTAGTTTTGGTAGTTTAAGGATCGTAATATATTCTATCCTTGGAAGTGGCTTTTCAGTATCAGCATTAGTACCACTCTTGTTGTTGATCTCTTTAGTTTCAAACACCTCTGTCATCGATTTGCAATTTACTATTTTCAGCACCTGAAGCTTTTGCATTTGTCCTACAGCATACCATGGAACCACACTTGACAATGCATGACACCATCTTATGCTTATCTCTCTAGCATATTGGCATAAGGACCAAGAAGATAACTGAAAAAAATGAGAATTTAATTATAAAATTAACAGAGCTAATAATATTAACAAAATTAACAAATCTTTATTTTAGTCACTAAATATATAGGAAACATACCTTAAGCTGGTCATGAATATCAGTAGATATACCATTGTAGCTACCACCAATACACTTGAAATTTCTGAGGCTTTTAAGCTCAAGAATGTCTAAATGAGGGAAGAAAGTGGTGGTTGTGTGGCTATCAGTAGACTGGTCTCTGTTTAAAACAACCTCTTCAATACCATCACAACGCCATATATCAACTTTCTTTAGGTTGGAAAGAAGTTTTGCCATGAGAGGTGAAAACAAGTACTTGATGCTATGGCAGTCCTCAATTGTTATAGTTGTGAGGTTATGGAATGACGACTGTGACTGTGGTTTATGAAGAATTAAGAATTCATTCCAATCGCACTTCCACACATGACTCATCAACCCCATCTTAAATAATCTTAATTCTTCAAGATAGGAGAGTATTGGTGGTTGTTGAGTATTCTGAGGTGATTCTCTAGTACTTGGAGTCGTTATCTCAAATACCACCTCCGCAGCTTTATAGTCACACAAATAAAGTTCATGAAGCTGATAGAAAGTGTGTAATAGATAGAACGGGAGTGCCACTTTAGGTACATTATCATTTGATTCTTTCCCATGCATAGATACAACGTCAATCTGCATCATCATTTAGTAATAAATTCCATGGACTAAAACTGGATAGAGTTCATAACAACAAACTTTTGACAAATATATAATTTTTGAAAAAGTGAAATCTAAGGAATATTGTAGTAAAAATTAATGTAACCATGACCTTGCTTTTGAAACTAATATCACCTTTCTCAATTTCAACTGACTAATAACAATTATTTTGTGATCACTTGTCACTCCACCCACTCGTATTGCACATGCACCTTCTTAACGTTATATATTAACGAATGATAAAGCTAAGGACCAAAAGCATAACTAATATCAAAAGTAAAGACTATAGTTGCCATTATTTAATACTTAGAGAAAAAATAAGCAAGTTTTGGCAAATTATAGGACCGTATATGTACATTACTGAAAAAGGAGGTTGCAATCAGTTACCTAACAAGTTACAACAAAACAAAATTTAGGGGTCGTACCTCTAGATCTTGGTTACTCTCAGCCGATTCATTGTTTCTCCCACTTTCTGTGCCGCATCTAATAATTTTAACATCTTTAAGTGCTCTCATATCAAAAGTGGTTGTGGGAGGTGTGATTAAATTTTCAAACCTCTCACAACCTCTAATAAATATGCTTTCAACAGCTTCAAATCCATGAATCAAGTTATTTCCATCATCTTTTATCCTCCACACCTCTCTAAGCTTCCCTAACCCCTCCAACCAAATGCTTCTCAACCTGCTGCTGTTAACTTTATCCATTTCCCCAACACATCCCATGTCGATGTCGAATATCACTTCAACAGAAACACACCTTGCAACTTTAAGCTCTTGTAAATTATTGAAGAAAGGAAACGGATTGCATGAAAAAAGCTTCACAAGACTATCACAACTCTTCACTTCCATGCTTAGCAAGCTGCTGGTAGGTTGTTCAGTTTCACCAAAATCCATGTTGAACAAGACTTCAATGGAATCACAACCCTCGACCGTAAGCTCTCTCAATTGGCAAAGATTACTAATACTAAACTGAGGAGGCCATATCTCCTTCAAATTCTCCATATTAGAAACAACCAATTTCTCCAGCTTAGGAGCCGCATCCTGCAAATTAATTATGATCTGTCATCCATTAAATACTTTTAGTTGAAAAGCTTGTTGAAATTATTTTATTTACATAGAGTATATACTTACCTCTTTGTTAAAGAGAGATTGAATGCTGGAAATATCACTCGAACAATAAATGCTTGTAATTTTTGGAAGGCCTTCAAGTTGCAACTCCATGAGATGTGGCAACTCAATTACATCAACTTTATTGCAGAAATGCAATAACTCTGGTAGCTTAGCCAACCTGAGATACTTTAAGTTGGAAAAGACATCAACGTAATTCTCAGTATGTATGACTGCTTCCATTTTAAGGCATCCGGATATTTCCAGATACTCGAGCTTTGACAAACTTGTTGCAACACTCGGCGTGAAAAGGTATTTCAACTCTGCACATTCTGAAACTACAAGGACTCTTAAATTGTGAAACGAAGAGTATCGATGAGGATGTGGCGGATGCGGGGATTCCACATCAACATCTTCAAGAGTATTCATATCATTCACTCGTAAATAAAGTGCATGTGTGATTTTAAAGAGCTCGTTGATTTTAGATTTCAGTATTTCTTCTTTGTTGGTGACCAACTTCAAGCTGTTTTGATATGAGTGTGTTTCACCTTGAGATTTGTGCAGCCAGCGACCTTCAGTAAAATAACAACCCACTGAGAGCTTGAATCTTTGAAGTTTCTCATAAGACATGTTTTTCATATGAGCATTGTTACCAGTAAATTCAAATTCTAATGCACAAAGTTTCTTTGTACGCTCTGCAAGTTCACTACAGTTGTTGTCTGTGAAGCAGCATGCTTTTTTATCAAAAGGTATCATGTAAAGCTCTTCAAGTTTCACTAAGCCTCCCAAGACACCGTCATCTATAACAAGATTGTAACAACCTGTTACATCGAGTAGCCTTAGCTTCTTCAAATTTCGGAATGTGGAAGGTAGGATTGTAACGCCAGAATTAGCAAAGCTAAGCACTTCCAGATTCGAAAGATTTCCAATACAAGCTAAATCAAACATCAAGGAGCATTCATGGAGACAAAGAGTTCGAAGGTTGGTGGAGCACTGAAAAGATGTTGGAACTACTGGATACTCCAACTTCTCAAATGCTATAAGTTGAAGCTTTTGCATTCCTTCGTAAAAGTCTTCAGGGAACCTTAGTGACTCATCTCCTTGCATAAGTTTCAAAAGTGAAAGGTTTGGAAACTGAAATTCACTAGGAAACTCAGAGATGCCCTTGCATGTTAACGAAAGTTGCTTGCAAGATTGGCTCATACTATTAGCTTCACTCCAATTTGAGGAATCATCTTCATGGTGAATGATCCAACATCCGTCCTCACCACCTTTAGAAACAGTATTTACCACAAATGCAAGCACAAGATCATGCATTTTCACACACTCGTAGTCATCACTATCACCATCCATCAACAAATATGCATTTTTGAGATTGCTCACACTTGTTTGAGTGCTGTTTCTAGCTTTTCCCATAGCAAAAACTTGTTTTAAAAGTTTTAGTCCCCATGCGTATCTTGCGAGATCTTCTATCGGGATATTAGAGTCCTCGGGGAACAAGCCACAAAGCAGAAAAATTTCTTTATCCTCTCGTTTTAAACTCTCGTAACTTATCTCAATAATTTCTTGGACGTTCTCATTAAGATCATTTATCTTCAAACGATCGAGTGTACATTCCCATACACTCCTGTTCTTTTCAGATTTAACAGTTGCAGCAATAATTTTGATGGCAAGGGGCAAACAACCACATTTTTTGACAATTTTGCATCCTATTTCATAGAGATCACGATCATGGTCGGCTGAAATCTCTGCTTTTTGACAAAAGAAATCCTGTGCTTCATTTTCCTTCAAGACATCAACCTCAACTACTTTAAGAACAGAATCAGCATCATCTGCAATCTGTTTGCAAATATTTTTATCTCGTGATGTGAGCAGCAACTTGACCCCATTTGGAAAAGGATTCGCTAATCCGATATCTTCGAGTTTAATCATGCTCTCCTTCCACACATCGTCCAAGATAACCAGAGTCTTTTGTTTTTGCTTTGAAAGTACTTCAAATCTTCTGGAAAGATAAGTTGCCATTAGATCAGCTTCGGTTTGAGGGTCGCCTATTTGCACTGCTATTTTTTTCTGAATGGCAAACAAGTTGGAACTTTTCCCAATAGCTACAACCACGATCCAATGAAACATCTTGTTATCATGTGCAGCCTCTTTCAGTTGTTTCATCAGCGTGGTTTTCCCCACACCACCCATTCCACACAAGGCTATCACTCGAGCCGTATCATCATCATCTTGTTGAAGGAGTTTCAATGCATCATGGAATGTCTTTACTCTTGAGTTGAACATACTTGCACCTGATGTTGATGTTGATGTTGATGCAGGGTTTTTGGAATCGACTCTGCCAAGACATCCTTCAGCTTCACGCCAGAGGGTGTCATCAGAGATCATTTTAGAACCATCTCCGATAAGACCTTCGATAACCTTGGTATGCCTTAATGCATTTCTTCCGGCTAGAAACTTCTTTTTAACATTAAAGCAACCAATGTTGTTGCTTGGAATGTTGTCAGCATCTTCCTTTATCTTTTTAACATCTTCCAACCACACTGGTACATGAGCAGGCATATTGGGATATTGTCGCTTGAGGCGTTCTATATCAGCACTTTGATCTTCCAAAACCTTCATTCTGTTTTTCATGCGCTCAACATGTTTAGCGTATGAAGTGAGATATCCCAGCTTTTGTTTAATATGACCCGTCAAAACATTCACAACAGGACCAACGATTGCAGATACAACATCCATTTTCCTGAGACATAAGAAATCATGTAAACAAAACTAGGGGTGGCAATATATGAAAATAAGCAAGTTAAGCTTAGGTCTAAACAGGGTTAGTTCACATGGATGGTTTGTTGCGATCGAAACACGACTGAACTACCAATAAAAGGGATGAGAATCTTATTACAGTATTCATACTTTTGGATTGCTTATTATTTTCTGCTTATAAACAAGTACTTATTTAAGGTACTTAAAAATAAGCACTCGGGTTATGAAAATAACAATTTGTTTCAAAATTTCATTCAAATCAATCTATCAAATATAAATAAAACAAAAACATGCATACCTCAAATATAAAAGCAAGCATACCAAAGCATGCATACCAAAAACTAATTATTAATTTTACCTCAAATATAAAAGCATGCATACCAAAAACTTGTTTATTTTAACTAAAAATAAATAAAACAAAAACAAGTTGGTTGAAAATTTCAGGAGTGTGAAATGAAGCAAGCATTAAATGTGGTAGATCGATTAAAGGGAGTAAATAATGAGAGAGATAACTTGTTAAATTGGAGCTAACTTTAAACATTATCATTGTAGTGTTTGCAACCGAAGATGTATTTTTGCATCCCACACGTGGCTCATTTTGCCGTTTGTATTTTACATGGAATACTTTTTATCTTTTCCATATTTATTATCCATATTTAAGTTATTCCAAATTAGTAGTTTATTTTCAATAATAAATAAGAAATATAAATTAAGTTCATCATATTGCTTATTATTATAAACTTTAGAAAAGTTAAAAATTAATTAATTAAAAGTAGAATTGATATTTTGCAAAAAAAAAAAAAAAAAAAAAAAAAAAAAAAAAAAGGAGGCTATAATAATGATGTTATTAAATTGTGTATTTTTCTCTATAAACAATTATTTTAAAATGAAGGGAGTAATACTTTGTATAATTACAGATACAAAGTTAGAAACACATATATATTTGCTAAACATGTTACACACATCTTTAGATAATTGATCGTCATATTGTTACTGTAATAATAATAAGGGTTTTTCTAATTTACGCCCTAAAGGCACAAGTTAAGCATATCAAAAGGACTCACAGAAAAGTTATATTTTTTTGTTCTTTTTGTGTGTGGGTCCCATAGTCTCTTTTCGTGAGTCCATGAATTATTTTGGTGTGTTTAACTTGTTTTCCGAAGATACAAGTTAGAAAAATCCTAACAATAATATTTCAAATGAAATTTTTGATATTAACAAATCTCTCGAAAGGTTTAAATTAGCGGGAAAGTCTTGACATTGAACAATTTTTTTGGCGACTAACTTCTTCCTTAGCACTCTACCCCAAAACAATAAATACATGTTTTATTGATCTTTAACTAGAAGTTGAAACTGAACACGTCACCTATTTCCTCAAAACTATCATTAACAATTAATTGAACGTTTGCGATGAAAAATGATGAATACATCAATAACAGTTTGATGTAAAAAAATTTAGATAAGAAATTATCAATATGTCACTGTTGGTACGTATAGATACGTTCTATGACCTACGACTAAGAAACAACATGTTCCAAATAAAGAAAAAAGACCTCAACTTCGTAACGATCTTTTTCCACCTTTGCACGTCACCTATCTATCAAAAGTTGCAACGAGCTGTCACTACTACAATAAGTAGGACGGGCGAGGAGACTTTCGCCGGGTACACTCATGTCCTCGGTGAAAGTGTCAGAATGTCCCCTCCAAATCTATTCAATGTTGTAGTGTGTGCGAACGCACAACTTATGTTTCACCTTGTCATTCTATTAAAAGGAGAAAGCTTTCAAATTGTTCATCTATAATTAAACCTTAAAGTATTAAAACTTTTAATAAAACATGAAGAATATTCTTGCTTATTAATAAGCAACCATATTTTTTTATCTTCACGCACATTTGCACTAATTGTTTTATAAAACAAACTTTAATAAGGCTTAATTTCTATCTTTAAATATATAAAGCAACCCCTTAACTCTGTTAAAGGCTCTATTTGAAGTACACGTATACATATCCTAAGTTGACACATCATCATTTATACGCACTAATTACTAAATCATATAAATTATATGCAAATCTTATATGATAAGGGAACTCATTTTAGGCCAACTAGAGGGATTCGATTAAATAATGAGAAGGTTCAAATTTTCAATTGAGCTTCTCATTGATTAATTGGATTTTTAATTGGGAAAAAAAATGGCCGCTGTAGGTGTTTTCTAAAAGGCTCCCGAAACATAGATGTGTCGAAATTGCAAAGAAAAAGACTTTAAAAAGGCGGGGGTAATTTATAAAACTCCGGTGTCGAAAAAGTAGGGCTGAGCATTCCGACCGGACCGAAGGACCGGTGGTCCGTTCTCGGTCTCGATTTTTACCTTATTTCGGTCTCGGTCCGGTCCGGTCCCGGACCGATGCTCACCTTTACGAAAAAGTATAAAAAATAAATTCGTCCAGTCAGAATCATGTTTTCAAATATAAAATGCAGATTCTAGAAAGTTTTAGTTATCTTCGTCTATCTTTTCTACATTTAGTTACATAGATATCTTTTAGAATACCAATATGAAACCTTAATTTAGAGCCTATATATACTCGCCCAAAAAAGGCGCTCATCATTCATTATCTGCACAAAACATTCTCATTACTATTTTATTAAAAAAAATAAATAAATAAAGGGGGAAAAAAAGCACATCGTGCATGCATAATTATTCATTCGTTGCACACTGAGTGAAAATATGTTTTGATTTATATATTAATTGATGTGTTTTCTTTTATTTAACCTTAATCTAATGTTTGTTTTAGGTACTGAACATCAGAACTGCAGGGATACATCCTTAGTATGTACTGTGTAGTGTCTATCTCTTTTAGTAGATGAGGTATGTAACTTTTTCTTTTCCATCCATTGTTTAACCTTTAATTGTAAAACTATTGTAATATTTACGATCAATGGATCAGGATGTTAATTGATATATAGGCTTTAGACACACTATCTATACTATTTTATAATGCATTTAGGCCTTCTAAAATTAGAAGGCTTAAAAATTCAGAATTTTTTACTTGCTTATTATGGAAATAATTTTTCTAACCAAAAATTAAAATAAGGAGCTCCAATTATGAGATGGCATGTGTCACTTCTTAACAAACTCCAAGCCTAACTTTTAATAAACTCCAAACCTAACTCCTAACCACTAAAAATTAAGATAAAGAGCTCCAATTATAAAATGACGTGTGTCATTTCTCAACTAAAAATTCATCTTTATTTTTAAATTAAAATATCTTTTTATCTACTATTTTTTTTATAATCTAATTTCACCATATTTTTTAAAATTTTATGCTCTTTAATTCAACATCTATTTTGATATATTTTTATGAGTTTTGAGTTTTTATATTTTTAATGGGTTTATTTTATTTTAATTCAAAATTTTACAACTTTAACATTTATTTCATTTATTTCAATCAATATAATCTTGATTCGTCAAAATCATATACTTTTGGGGTAGTGTTTGACGCGTAAGAGATTGCGAGGGTATTTCTATATGCGGGAATAATGATGTCGCGGGAAAGCTACGGGAAAGTTACGGGTAACTCAAACAAACACTTACAACTAACACATATACATTCGAAGTGTTGTGAAACAAATTCACTAAACGGGTAAGCAAACACATATAACTATACTTATCGCCGCCGCTGTGCGCGGGTACCCGGCTAGTATATATAAATGAATGCAAACATGCCTTTTTTTTAATACTTAGACTCAAATCTTTAAGTGTTGAATGAAGATCTATAATATGTGCATGAAATTTGTTTAAGGATGCATACAATTTTTGCTGATCATTTATTGTTTAATGTTATGAAATTGTGTTGTGACTTATTATGTGTTGATCATCATGATGATGTTAAGTTTGTTGTGTGACTAATTTGTGTACATTCATGTACATATTATTTTTATCTATTCAAAACATGCAGAGAAGTCGGACAAAAGCATAAGTCTTCAACAACATTAGAGTTTCCGAATCGATCCAATAGAGTAATTCGATCTCATGTAATTGTTTATATATGATAAATGATTTTAGTAATTGTTTATATATGATAATTTTTTTTTTTTTTTTTTTTTTTTTTTTTTTTTTTTTTTTGCGTGTGTTTAGGTGATGAATTAGTTCGATATGTCTGATTTTGTTGGAAGGCGAGGTCATCATGATAAGGACCCTAACCGAAGAGATAGGGCTACGTGTAAAGAAAAAGAAAGTTGTGAATGTATCTCACAATACATGTAATCTAAATTGCTAATAACTTTAGTATGAAATATTGAATACGTAATTGTCGTGTATTTGTTCTCATTATCACCACAATCTATATGCATCAATATCATGGATCATAATTCTTATAATATAATATGCATCATTATTTTGTAGCAAAAGATGAATGAATTTGTATTAGTATATTTCTGATAGTTAAATATGTTTCGGATACATATTAATTCGTATATTGAAAATAATCCTAACTTTTTAAATTTGTTGAGACAAAAGTTATATTATGTGATGATGATGGAGTACGAATTGTTACGACCAAAAATATAATTGTTTATGATGAGAAGAATGAATTTTATTAATATGTTTTTGATGGTTAAATATGTTTTTGATACATATGATCCTAAGAATGGGCTAGATTTATTTTTTTTAAAATCACATAAGTTTTTTTTAGATGAAAAAGTGTTACATTAAATTTTTTGAAAAAATATATACCATAAAAATTTAAAACTTATCATGTGATGTTATTTAACTATAGAAAATATATCGACGAAGATAACTATGATTTTTAAAACAATCTATAACATGCATCTTATATTTAGAAACAATTTATATGGGGTGATTTTTTTATTATATTTCTGATGGGTTAATGTTATCAATAAGTTGGTTTCTTTATTTCTGATGGCTTTAAGTTGCTCAAAAAAATCAATATGTTAAAGTTGAATGACTGGTTCTGATTTAAAACAATAACAGTTTCTGATGATCAATGAGTTGTTCATGTATTATATTTCTGAATGGTTTAAGATAATTCGTGTGCATGATGTTGTTTGTTTAGAAAGTATGTATTTACTTTCAATTATAGGTATTATTATCCTAAAATGTGTTAGATTTAGTTTTTAGAAAATCACATTAATTTCTTTAGATAAAATAGTGTCACATTCAAATTTTGAAAAGATATACTCCCTCCATCTCATATTAACTGTCCAGTTTGACTTTTCAAAATATTTCTTTTTTAACTTTGACCTTGAATATTTTTATTTGTGTTATATAGTACTTGATGCAAAATATATAAATAGAATGGGGGTTTAAATGTATTTTCATTGATATAACTTTCATCAAGTATTATATAATATAAACAAAAATATTTAAAGTCAAAGTTGACAAAGAAAAACTTAAAAAAATCAAACAGGACAATCAATATGAGACGGAGGTAGTATACCATAAAAATTTAAAACTTATCACGTAATGTAATCTAAATATAGAAAATATATCGACGAAGATAACTATGATTTTTAAAACATTCGAAAACATACATTTTATATTTGGAAACGATTCTCATGGGCGAATTCCTTTTTACTGTATTTCTGATAGGTTAATGTTATAAATAAGTTGTCTTCTTTATTTCTGATGACTTTATGTTGTTTATTTAAAAAATATGTACAAATCAAATTTTAAATGTTTTACGTTTAATTATAGATATTATTATCCTAAGATTTGTGTTTGATTTAGTTTTAGAATATCAACTAAATTTCTTTAGATAAAAAAGTGTCACATTTAAATTTTGAAAAGATATATACAATGAAAATTTAAAACTTATCACGTAACGTAATTTAAATATATAAAAGATATCCACGAAGATAAATATAGTTTTTAAAACATTCTATAACATGCATTTTATATTTGGAAACGATAATGATAGGGCAAATTCATTTTTATTATATTTCTGATAGGTTAATGTTATAAATAAGTTGGTTTTTTTTATTTATGATGGCTTTAAGTTGCTAACAAAATAATTTTATTAGTTAAAGACACTATCACGAAAACAATAATAGACTAAATACAAAAAATCACTATGTTTAACCATTTCTTAATCATTTTCTGTTAAATGACTGGTTTCTAATTTAAGCTAATAATGGTTTCTGTTGAACAATAAGTTATTTATGTATTATATTTTTGAAGGGTTTAAGATAATCCAAGTGCATTGTTCAACAAGTTATTTATGTATTATATTTTTGAAGGGTTTAAGATAATCCAAGTGCATGATGTTGTTTGTTTTGAAAGTAGGTTCAAATCTAATATTGAAGAGTTTACTTCTAATTACATATATTATTATCCTAACAATGTGTTAGATTTTAATTAAAAAAACACACATAAGTTTATTTTGATGAAAAAGTGTGAGATTCAAATTATATAACATATAAATTTAGAACTTATCATGTAACATAATTTAAATATAGAAAAGATAAGATAATTATTTTTTTTAAAACATTTAATAACATGCCTATTATATTTGGAAACGATTCTGATGGGTTAAATTTCTTTATATTATATTTCTAACATGTTAATATTATATATGTACTATGAAAAGGTTTTAGTGTCTTTTATTTTGTATAAATATATAAAAGTTATATATATTTATGTGAATTTGGTTTTCGATTCGGTTCTCAGTTCATTGTGCCATAACCATATTCGAATCGAGAATCAAATATTTACTTCGATTTTTGCAAATTCGGTCGATTACAAATTCTGTTTATGGTTTTTCGGTTCAGTTCGGTTTCGATTTTCGATTTCTGTGAGTGAAACCTGAGTTCTGCACACCCCTAGATTGTTCTCAAAATTTCTAAACTTTGATAAAGTCAACAATAAGAGCCCATTAAAGTCTAACATTCCAAGCCCTCTATAATACAATCTTACCCTAAATTTGAGGATATAAATAAGACATCTCAAATACGACCCACGCCTCCTTCTTCTCTCTTTCAAAGCACAGTCACCAAACTTCAACCTAATAACCCCATAAGGCTAAATACAATGGTGACCTAGGTCACCTCTGTCACATCACCTTTCTTTCTACGTCGACTTGACGACGACCAAGTTTTCATAGTAGCGACCAAGTTAATTTTATTTTATTTTTATTTTTATAAAAATAAAACAAAGTATTATATATAAATTAATTTTTATACATTCTCTATGCCAAAATGTTAGAAAGTTAAAATTATAGGGTAAAAATGACAATAAAATCAAACTTTAAGAGTTTAAATTGTAAACTAATTATTTATATAAAATATATAATTTTTTTTTTTTTTTTTACTAGCTTAAGTCTTCTTCTACCTCCAGATCTCAAAGACTCCACACACTTTTTTTTCTTTCAAAAACGAATTAAAAAATAAAAAAAAAAAAAAAAAAAAAAAAAAAAAAAAAAATAGAAAAAGGGTATAGTGAGAAAAATGTGTTTTGTGTGTATAAAAGTCGGTCGGATTTTTTAGCAAGTTGCACATTTTGGGGACCAACGACCGATGGGGTTCGAAGCCCCACAACTGCTACAACCGACGAGGATCAAGGTCGACCGATCCTTGGTGACCGACCAATGTGCCCAGCCTAACAAAAATAAACGCCACCCTTATTACCCCTTTCCAACGAAACAAAAAACTACCATTTTTCTCCAAATGAAACGTAGTAGTAACACACTATTACCCCTTTCAATAAAATCCTATATAATGCATCTATGTTCAATTTCATCACCTAAAATGTCTTTATACTAGTTAAAATTTAATAGCCTAATTAACCTAACATATATATTATATAGAATCATGATCAAATAAGAAATTCTTATGCATTGTAAAGAGACTTCTAGAACCGATTATTTTTTATAGTCAATTTAGATTTAAAAACTAATCAAAGATTTCTCATAAAAAAATGCTAAAAAATTAAATTTTATATAAACGACTTTTTGGCAAATAACTTTGATAAATAAAAGCCCCGTTTAAAATCTTTGCTTTAGGCCTTGGTAAAAATTGAGCAGCGCCTGATGCTAGTGAAAATTTGATAACCTAGTTAATCTAAGATATGTAATATATAGAATCATGATCAAATGGGAAATTCATAAAATGAGAAGTGGTGAGATAAATGTGAGAAATGCATTTAGTCGCATTGATTCATAGTTTTTATACGAAGATTATTATTATTAATTTATTATTATTATTATTATTATTATTGGTGTTTTGTTTAATTCAAACAAACAAGTGATATGATTCACAATAGCCATTTTAATAATTTGTAAGTTGCTTCAAAATTTTGTGTTTATATGATATTTTGCAAATAATATAAGTATAAGGTTAAGATATTTAAACTTTGAATCCCGAATTTGTGTCTAATCAACTGAAGAAACACTTTTTTCGAAAAAGATATCGCAAAAAGACCTTATTAAATGCTCCTTTTTAAATGGTGTTACAAAAGTGCAACCATGATTCATGACATTATAAACTGAAAAAATAGTAGGAGTGTCATTTTTTCTTTTAGACGCATTTTGTTGGTTCAAAATAGTAAGTAAACACTTGCTGGATCAGTCTAGAAAAGCAACGCGAATATATAGTTTGAGACGAAATTAGTACATAACTGGCATGCAAAATAGAAAAGTAATGGAGCGTGCAATTTATATATCAACAAAGAGTCTGCAATTTATATATCAACAAAGATCTTGATGCTTACCAATACAGCGTATGAAGATGTCACCGGTTGTGAAGGAGGATAGAGAACAAAACCACACTGATTATTGAAGGAACTGCTATATCAAAAAATAATAAGTTGGTAATTAATGATTTGATAATAAACTTTAAGCTATTGCAAAAAGCTTTCCCCCTCTTTCATTCTTTATATTAGTTAATAGCAAAACGTCTTTGAAGACTTGAGCGAATGCTCTATAAAGTAGGAAAATAAAAGGTCTGCAGTTAATATATCAAAGACTTTAATGCTTACCAATACAGATTGCAAAGATGTCACCAGTTGTGAAGGAGGATAGAGAACAAAACCGCACTGATTATTGAAGGAACTGCTATATCAAAGTTACAAAAAATGATAAGTTGGTTAAGCTCGAGATGACTATTAATAACCAGAAATGAGGAGGTAATCTTGATCTACCTGGCCCTTCAATTCATTACCCGGAGGAGGTGGCACATGTAATTTAGTCAACGTATGGGAGGAGTGGGTGAGGAGTTGCCTAAACAAAATATTATTCAACTGATTATAATATGATCATATGGAACATGTGTCCTGATATTATGGGATTGAGTGTTTGTTTAAGGTTTTTTTTTATCGGAGTTGATACATACACATATGCTTTTGATTCCCACACATACAAATTTCGGTATATTGACTATGATGCCCCTACAAACTTTTTGCCCATTTTGTGTGTTTTGAAGATGGTACAAGGGTATTATAGGCAAGACACAATATTTTTATGTGTGTGAAGTAAATTTCTATGTTTACATATCATTTCCTTTTTTTTTATAGCCAAAATGCAAGATTGAACCATAATGCACTTATTTTAGGAGAATGGACTTTTTCTTATTTTCTTACCAAAATATATAATTTTAAGCCGGCGGGTTGAATAGTTTTTACTATATTTATATAGTTAATTTTTCATACGATAGTGACTACACTATTTTAAAAAAAAAATTCTCAACTTATGATTTTAGTAAATCTAACTCTACCACAGTTAAAAACTGCCAAACTCAAGATTCAAACCTACAAACCACATTATCACTCAATAAAAACAACATACAACTCTTCAAACCACAACCAACCTAAACAAAACAATATAGTCATGTAAAAGTCAATCACCGCCTTTTAAGAGTTTAAGGACCCGTTTGGTTGGTGGGTTTTGGATTTGAATTTAGTATATTTTGACAAAGTTCTGATTTTGTCTTTTGAATCCTTTTTAGAAATGTCAGCAACCAAGAAGGGCGCGGCACGAGTCACTTTTTTGTGTACCAAAGTTACCTCATATATGTGCTCAATAACTTGATAACTCAACCTAAACTGTTAAAGAATGAGAATGCGATGAACATACAAAAGTGCAGTTACACTGTTGTTCTTCTTTATTGCAATGGGATTTTGGTATCGTATGAGTCATGAGTGAACATATGGAGGCAGAGGCTCTAGCCTTGCAAGATCCATAACCTCTCATCTATGTGTTTATATATCAACGTACACTGTTTTAGTGTCAATTGCAGTGTTTTATTTGTTAATGTCAATTGCAGTGTTTTATTTGTTAAACATACTTTCCTTAGGCAATCTTTGTGTGACTGATTAAGTTATCCTTTGCCTCATATCAATAGTTTGATTAAGTAAACCGGACTCAAACGCTGTAGTATTGTGAGTATTTTTTGGTAGGACTTGCGAGGCTGACACATATATCCATTTTGGATAATTTTGGTGAACCACGTTCGCTAGTACCTAGTGATTGATTGAGTACATTGGTAGGACAAAATTGCCACTTTTTCTCTTGATACCTTCACTATAAATATAGGCAACCAAGAGGGCTCAAATCACCAATGTTATACACTAGTTGGTCATATCTTAGTCATATGGATCAGTTTCTATTGACAAGATCATTTCATACTCTAAAAAATTCTCTAGTTAAACAGTAATTTAGAATGATGGTATAATTACGGTTTTGTTTTAGTATATAGATAGAAGGTAGACGAGGTCAAAGTTATATCAAGACAATCAGATTCAATTTGTGTTAATAGAGCGGTAGAGCTCCATAGTTATATGATCATTGTTGTAACTCAAGACTTTATCCGATAAAAATACTCATCATTGTGGCGGGTAAAAAGCCATACATATTTACGCACGGTAGAGAGTATTTTGTAGCATGTATTTTTCAAAAAAATTCTAATTAATATGTTTAAATATTCGTCATAACGCTTTTAATTAAAAAGAAGAGGCAAATTCAAGAGTTAAGAATCGAACCCAAGACCATTTAAATGAATAAGAATACACTTCCCAACTCTCCCACTTGCCTCTATAGTACTCATGGCCCCAATTGATGTCACACACAAATTTTTTTGAAAATGCCCTGTTCTTTTGAAACCTCCCCGGTTCAACCGGTTTTTCAGCAAAAACCAAGGTCGACCCGGTTAAACAATTCCCGCCAGCCAAGTTTAACATTTTTACACTAAAGGTAATTTTGAGTTTTTTTTATTTTAGCTGAAATTATATGATAATATTGTTTGAAATATATAATGATACGTACAGTAGTATATTTCTTTTAATGTTTTTTTAAAGGTTTTGATGTGGAAGTGTGTTTTGTGTTTTTCTATAGGGCTTAATTATTTTCTATGTTTTTTTCTAGGTTTTATCACTTTGATGTGGAAGTGTGTGTGTTTTGTGCGTAGGTGAAAGGACCGGTGTTGGTCATTTTACTATCTTCACTCTTGTTCGTTAAATGAGTCAGTTTAAAAACCGGTTACTCAGTTAGTCATTTTATTATTCTTTTACTAAATCATATTGTGAATTTATCGAATTGGAACAAAACTTTTTACATCTATCTACATTACTGAATTTTCAGCAACCATTCCGTTAATGTGTTTGTGCACACTGACAAATTCGTTTCTTATCAAACAAACTCAAACACAACTTAGAAAACCTGTTCTTTTAGGTTTCATGTTCTTAAATTTGTGGTTTAACCTCAAACGAACAAGTTTAGTTGGTGCTTGTGTGGTTCATTTAAGATTAGCAATCTCCAATATTTTGTTTGCACGGCCTTACATGTAAGTCTCCCTTGCTGCACTTTCTTATTTCACTCGAAGGTGATGTTTTATGGCTTCCTGTCAATTTATCTCGCATACAAGCATTGCGCCACAACTTAAAATCACTCACAATTTTATTCTAAATGTTGATTATATCAATCTTATAGATATGCACAAATCTGATTATATTGACCCTGAAACTTAACCACTTCTGGTTCTAAAATACTGATTCTATTACCTCTCAAACTTCTGTTAAAACTAGATAGCTGAACATCCCTTAGTATCCTTGTGTAATATCTGTTTAAACTGTTAGCAATGAACAGTATCATAATTTAAGGCATCTTTTTTGGGTTGGTGTGTTTGGATGTCACACAGAACTTTATTTGCTTCTTAGCTAATGTAATGGAAGCATTATGTGTTTTTATTTTTCGGCAAGAATTTGGCTTGTATTGGCCACATCTATTCTTAGATTAGCTAAACCTCTAATCCCCCTTTGTCAGTGAAAGGGGCTTGTGTTATGTCTTTAGACAAAGAGAAGGGATTCACGGGCAGTGAATGTAACCAAGAGAGAGGAACCATTCCCATCAATTCCTCACTCCACGAGTCAAGTAAACGTTATTTTATTTATAAGTTGCTTCAGATTGACATATACCTGATTATTTGAGCTACTAATTACAACAAACTTAAATGTTTTTAGCCTGTTTTTTTAAATATTCTTTGTGATACATACACCTCGATTTTGAAGGACTATTAATATGACATTTTTCATGGTAAATAGTACCGAAACAACCCAAAACGAGTCTCTTTTTCATGAGTGATATTTGGCATGTTCTGACATTATTGATTTCACTTTGGCATGGCTGTTACTGAATGACATATAGCATCTATAGCAAGTGGTTCCTTCAGAAGCTTGGTCATGAAGGAACGTAGAATCATCTTTATGTCGTATATACCTTGATGTTAAACTATAAAAACATAATGTTAATTAACCACTTCAATTGCATTTTTAGGTCTAAACAATATGTTGATGGCTTATGAGGATAAATCTGCCTATGCTCTGTGTGTATTTTCTCTTGCTATTGGGCCAAATCAAGAACCCGTTACGTTTGTGGGAAAGACCCCGGTATGCTTTATATTATTCACTTTGTTTTTTACGATATCAAACGATTTAACTGATCTTTTGTAGTCTAAAATTTGATTAATTGACATTTCAAATAAATTTACACACCAAATGATTTTGGATGGGATCCAGTCTTCCAACCTGATAGTTATGATCAAACGTAAGCCTGGTTCTATACAGTCATCTCCATAATATGTGGCAATATCGACCAATTTACTTATAAACGGGTCTTGGATTTCTCATATCTTAAATGTGTCCTATGGTTCAAAGCAAGTTTAGCTAAAAGAGGAACACATCAAATGGGTCGAATGATTCAAACAGGTTAAAAGTTGTTGGACAGGTCTTTTGCCAACATATTTGGATTGAAACAAATGATTATAGTTAACCATTGTAGTTCTGTGTTTTGTGATGTATGCAATGTAACAATAAAATAAATGTATTGGACAAAAAAAGTTAATGCAACAAAGTAGTATTATTAGATAGTGAATTGTTATGTGTTTATTACAACAAAAGGCCTATTTATACCTTTCCAAACGACACCAATATCTTAATGACAGTTATATCTAATCATTGTATCGTTTGGGATATAACTACCAACCAACATAATTGTCTTAACGTAACTGTTTCTTGTAATGGGTCGTTTGGGTTGACTTCTGACCCATATTCATATTTTGACCCATACAATAGTAATACAAACATATTGTATTTAAAATAGAACTAAGTAATAATAATAAAACTATACTATATTTGATCTTAACATAATTACAGGGTAACATCTCCCTCTTAATTATTTAAGATCAAATTTTCTTGAGTGAGACTTGCTTCCATTTTCTTCAAACAATGATTTCATAATCACTGCTATCTTGACTGCTTGTGCCTTGTGCTTCATCGTGTTCATCATTGCCATACATTCTAACACCATAGCTGTTCATTTCTTGTCCTTGTGATCCATCTCTTACTGCCTCATTCTTCCAGTCTTGTGGGTCTTTGTCTTCTGCAGGCCTACTGCACTCTCCCACTTCTCTTGTCTTCTCAACAATGGGTATTCTTGCAGTGTCATGGTATACACATATAAGGTCTATGAACTTTCTGTAACAACCCTTTATTGCTTCACCATCTTCAACTGTTAGCCCTTGTATGTTTGCAATGCTTTTCCATTTGTCACTCAAAGTGACTGCCACATAGCCTCCAAATCCATCTAGTATCTTATGTAGACTGAGCAAATATATCTCTTTTCCTCCAATAACAGGTGGTATCATTTCTAATGCATCATAGTTAAGATGCACTAAGTAGAACCACTTCACCATCTCTGAAAACTTTCCACTAAAGACCCCCCAATTGTTGTACACAAGACTATCTTTTTTGAGTAAATTCATGAATGATAAAAATCTGTTGAATGAGTTTACCTTTAAGGCATATAGTGTCCCATTCCAACTTATATATTCACTGTCCACATAGTCCTGGGTGTCTTCTTTGTTCCAGTTTAACTCTTCCAACCCTCTAACCAGTGAGCATTCATCCTTTGGGTCTAATGACTCAAAGTAATCTTCTAAATATTTGTTATGCTCTCTGATTGGGCTCCATTCTTCTCCACTGTTTCTTGTCTCATGCTCCTTTTCTGTCTCCAATTTCTTCTCATCAAACATGCTCTTCAAGATGCACATGTTGTTCTCTATCTTCACCACATAGCCTTGTTCTTCTAGGAGATCATAACTAATCATATTCATAGACACTTCAGGAGTGTATTGAACGTTTTGAATTATGATCTCTCCCTCTTTTGTATTTACCACAACATCACCTACCCCATAAGAGAATATGAATTTTTTCTCTTTTTCTTCTTTGCAGATCATTTTGAACTTGTAATCAATTCGTTTAAATTGAACTCTGCTTAGGCATAGATGGAACTTGTAACTACTACTTACAAACCATACTTTATTCCATGTCTTGTCACTTGATCCTTCTATCATATAGTCTGCTTCTATATGAACTTTCATTGGAAATTTTGACTCTTCTTCAAGTACTTGCCTATCTGTTGTTGCTTCTTGTTGTAATTCAATTGCTGCAATTCTCTTTCTGTTTTTACATGCCCAATAGGCATGTCCTCTTTCTCTACAGATATATCATCTTGATTTCTTCTCCTTTTTTGTTTTCTTTGCAGTCTCCATCTTTTGGTTTTCTGCCATGTGAGAAGCATTAAAGGCTTTATTTTCCAGCACTTTCTTCACAAGCATCTCTTTTCCCTTAGGAGTGATGCTTTTCCTTCTTGCAGACCATTTTACAAGTCTAGGTGAGGTTTCTCTTAACAGGTATCTACCAGTGTAAAAACCTTAATCAATCTTTGATGTTGGCCTCTCCCATGATCTTGAATTTCCATGGCTCTGATGCCAATCTTGGACAGGTCTTTTGCCAACATATTTGGATTGAAACAAATGATTATAGTTAACCATTGTAGTTTTGTGTTTTGTGATGTATGCAATGTAATAGTAAAATAAATATTGGACAAAAAAAGTTAATGCAACAAAGTAGTATTATTAGATAGTGAATTGTTATGTGTTTATTACAACAAAAGGCCTATTTATAGCTTTCGAAACGACACCAATATCTTAATGACAGTTATATCTAATCATTGTGTCGTTTGGGATATAACTACCAACCAACATAACTGTCTTAACATAACTGTTTCTTGTAATGGGTCGTTTGGGTTGACTTCTAACCCATATTCATATTTTGACCCATACAATAGTAATACAAACATATTGTCTTTAACATAGAACTAAGTAATAATAATAAAACTATACCAAGCATTCCCGGAAAACCATGACACTCTTCATGTTGTTGATAAATTTTTTGAATGTCGGCCCATGTTGGTTTTCTTAAATACTCCGGCATAAACAAATCAATAATGCATTTGTTAAAATTATCAAGACAATCTTTTGAAGTACTCTCACCCATTTGCAAGTATTCATCAAATGAATCGGGTGTGGTGCCGTAAGCCAATTGGCGTATGGCAGACGTACACTTCATTAGAACACTTAAACTCATTCGACCGGTACAATCGGGTGTTTGCCTAAAGTAATTAAAATGAGCTGGAATTTTATTGGAAGTATAAGATTCAATACGTTCGAATATTTGCAGGAATAGTTTCCGACTCATACGAAATCTTCTACGAAAATTCCGGTTTGAATACTTACAACCTTCAACGAAATAGTCGTTATGCAAACGTTCTTCTGCAATTTCACGTTCACAATATATATGGGTACGAGCACGAGTAGGAGGTTGAGATGCTTCTTCTTGTTCCAACTGTTGGTGATACTCGTACGCGGATGCCATAAATTCGAAGTCAGTTTCGTCATCAACGTCTGACCATTGCTGAGGAAAATCATCAAATTGATTCGGATCCATTGTGAACGAACTTGAATTTGAATTAAAGGAAGTGTGAGAGAGAGTATGTAAATTGTGAATTTGAATTATGGAAGTGTGAAAAAAATGATGTTTTAGTTGGGTATTTATAGTGGTAAAAAAATGTTTTTGAAATTTTGTTTTAATAAAACTAGCTGTTAGGGGCTAAAATGTAATTTTTTTTAAACCCCAACGGTAACTAGCTGTTAGGGGTGTGATTTGAAAATTTTTTGATTTTTTTTATGCGGGTTAACGCACGTTAAGTGCCCAACGTGCCCCAAATAACGCATGTTTAACGCCTCCTTTGCATCGGCCAACGCCAGTTAACGAGCTATAACGCCCAATAACGCCGGATCCGGCGTTGATCAATGGACATGCTCTTAGTAGGTCTCCAGTCTGACCTAACCTGTTTGAACCTGAACCATTTTAACACTCTTATGGACCTTAATCCGATTTGACACTCCTATATATGAAGTAAACAGATTTTGATCCGTTTCAACCCGACCCATTTTGACTCGCCATCTTGCTATCTCTAATCTCCCTGCGCATTTTATATCATCGCATGCTTAAAAGCATACTAATCTTATGATTTTTGTTCTTATAGATATGCTGAAATGCCCAAGGAAGAAAAGAACAAGTATCTCATCGCAAAAGAGCGCTTGCACTAGGACGTTGGATTGGATCACTACCACAAAAATTGCCTTTTAGACCGGTTATAAACCCTTTTTAGACCGGTTACATGGGGGATCTAAATGGGGGAGGTCTAAAAGGGTATGAATTTTTGATTTTCCTTTCTTCACCCCAACTTTTAGGAAATGAGACAAATGCTCTAAGTATTCGACGCTAACACGTTCTATCTCGTACATCCATATACCATGATCCATCTTAAATTACACTCAATACGATAATACACAATCACATCCTAAATGAGACAGATTATTCAAAAAGCAGTTTCAAATGGGGACAATCCGAAATTAACCTCTACTAAGTTATTTTCGGGCGGGAATTAAACTAACGGCTCAAGAATTGCATTAAGAACGATTGTTTACGGACGGGAATTAAACTAACGGGAATTAAACTAATAAAGGGAATGTTGCATAAAATAATTGTTTTAGTAATTATTTTAGAACATACCTTACTTCCACGGGTCAACGAACCTACATTTCGGATATCATATAAAGACGATTTACGCAAGCATTCCTATAAATATAGAAAAAATATTCATGTTAGCTTTCATTTATACACAATAACAAATTTATATCCATAAACACGCAATTAGAGATTTGTATAAGTATAACATTTTTTATGAAAAAGTTTACATACATAATCAAAAAAAATCTTGGTGTTATTAATATGAATGTATAATAAGTGATACATACCTTTTAATTGTAGTTAATACGGAAAAGTATGGCAATTATGAGAAAATTTATGATATTTTTCGAGTGTATTAAATGCAAGATGAAGGTTGTGTGGTATCAAATATGAGATCTGGTTTTGTAGCCGTTGGGCACCCCTATTTTAAAATATTATTTAGATCGGTGCATTTGAAGGCAACCGGTCTAAATGGTTCGGTTTATTTAGACCGGTGTAAACTAAACGCACCGGTCTAAATAAAAGTTTTTAGACCGGTGTTTTTCATAGTAACCGGTCTAAATGAGAAAGTTATATATAGACCGTGTTTTTCATAGTAACCGGTCTAAATACCTTTTGGTGGGGGAAAATACGCATTTAGACCTGCGTTTTCTTAAGAGGGTCTAAATAAGGGGGTCTAAAAGCCTGTTTTTGTAGTAGTGGATGTCGATTTAAGCTCACTTCGGTGTCCCCTCTACAAGCTACAACAAGATACTCACGAGCATCTGTTCTTTGAGTGTGGTTATTCGGCTAAGGTGTGGGCTTTTGTGTTGAAGGAGGCTAATTTCCCAAGTATATCTCACAAATGGGACGACATAATTGGATGGCTACTCCCATTGGCTCTTCGCAATAATGCTAATGGTATTGTGGGTCGGCTCGTTGTGGCTGTGTCTTCTTATTATGTATGGCAAGAGAGGAACATTCATGTTCATGGAAAAGGTGAGAGGCGAGTTGAGCAGGTGGCGAGCATTGTTCTTGATTCGGTTGAAACTTGCATCTATGCGGTTCGAGAATAGCATGGGAGTTGAGAAAATGAGGAAGACCTGGAAGATTTCGACTACTACAAGTAATGTAGGTTGATTGTGGGTTATCTAGAACTACTAGTGCAACATGTTTTTTATTTTATTTTATGTAGTTCGTTAGTCCTTAGTTGATTTAGTGGTTGTAGTGTTTTTGAGCTTGTTCAAAACACGTTGTTTGTCGATCTTTTTCAAGAGTGATTCACTACCTCTCTTCTTGTACGCAAACAAATTTTCATTTAATATATGGGAGAATTTCATATATATCCCTCATTTGTTTCAAAATTTCATATATATCCAACCTAACTTGAAAATTTCATATATATCCCTCATTTAATTCAAAATTTCATATATATATCCCTCACCAGGTATAAACCCTTTACCTAAAAAACAGCGCTTGCACTGGTAAAATCCCACTTTGCAGAGGCTGAGTATGTATTCGACATATAAGATAGAATATTATTTCTATTGGTGTATAACACATTCTATTCATACCGTACTTCTAAACAAGTTATCTTAGAGGGGATGGGAGTTTGTGGTTGTGATTTTATACCAAACATATGTCATTTGGTTCATGTACACAAAAGAACATAGACACGAAAACCGAAGTTCGTTGCTAATAAATTGTCCGGCAGGTTAAACTAAGCCTACAAAAGTATTGGTAATAAGCTTATACCAGAAAAAAAAATAATAATAATAATAAATAAATAAATAAATAAATAAATAAATAAAAAAAAAAAAAAAAAAAAAAAAAAAAAAAAAAACCTTCTCTCTCCCGTAACAGAATTTCCCGCCTTTTCTTCCATTAAAATTACCACTAAAAGCACCTTTTCCTACACTAATAATGCATGATTTTCAAATCTGATCCGACCATTAGAGTCGTCTAATCATTGCGCACACAATGAATAGAGTTAATTTTTTTTTGATCAGTTTTGTGAAATCCCTCAATTTGCTTGATTTTAGGGTTTACATCTTTTTTTACGATTTGCTAGTTGTTAGTGAATATATTGAAAATGTCACACAAAAAGAGGCAGTTGAAACGTAAAATCAAGGTTCCAGTCAAATTTAGTGAATCTATCGGTAATTTGGGGAAGAATAGAGAATGTGATGAAAGTATTGATACAGTTGATAAAACAATAGGGAATGATGATGTCAGCTCAAGTAGTGGTAAGAAGATTGGGGATGATTTTGATAAGGGGAATAAGAGATCTGATATGGTTAGTGATGATTTCAGTAAGAGGAATGTTAGTGAGGAGCTTGAGATTGCTAGCGATATGCCTAGGGTTTCAATGGAGGATGAATTTCCTGCGCTTAATGACACTTTTGGACCTACTGTAAGTACTAAACCCTCTGTTGTATTGAATGAATGTGAGATTATTAGGAATAATAGCACTGCTGGTATTAGTAATATTAGGGCTAATAGGTCTGAAAATGTTAACAAAAGGGTGAATGGGAATAAGCAGGGTAGTAACTCTAAGCAAAACTTTGTGAAATCATTTGTGAATACTGTGAAAGATAAGGAGGTAGAAATTGAAAACAAACTAAAATTGATACTTACTGAACTTGAGGATGGAATAGTTAGAGAAGGAAGCAGGAATTGATTGTTAACCCTGTGTGGGCGATTTGTGGGATATTCTATGTCTTTTGCTGAACGTAGGTATAACCTGGGAAGGATGTGGGGAAAGCATGGCCTGTTTGATATAATTGTCCAAAATGGTGTGTACTTTTTTAAGTTCAGAAATGAGGAAGGCATGCGTTATGTCCTAGAAACTGGACCATGGATGGTAGGGTGCATACCTCTGTTAGTACTTAGTACAAAGATGGGACCCTAGCATTTGTATAGACAGAACTGATCCTGTTAAGCTGCCAATTTTGGTGAACTTGTATAATATGCCTATGGAAGCTTGGAGTATTAAAGGTGTTAGTGCTATTGCTAGTAGTCTAGGGAGATCCATTATCATGGATAAGGTTACTGCTAGATGCAGAGAAAGAGTTTAAGGATAAAATTGAAATTTGCTATAAAATGAGGACAAATTGACTGTGTACTACAAGTTTGTAAGAGTTGAATATACCTGGATACCGCCTAAGTGTCAATACTGTAAAGTGTTTGGACATTTGGATACTGTTTGTCTGCACAAACCTAGTACAGAGGGGGAGGAGGTTAGGAATGTTGAAGTAAGTAACCATGAAATTACTAGAGTGAGCAATGGGGAAAAGGATAAGATATCCAAAGATAATAATGTTCAGAGGGGAAGTACTAATAGTCAAAGGTTCAATAAACAGACACAAGGAAATAACAGAAGTGCTAATGGACTGTTTGGGAGAAGAAACAATAGGTTCAAAACTAGTGTTGAATTTAGACCTAAGGAGACTCATTGTGATAAGGAGAAGAAGAATGTAGATGCCATGAATAACAGTGACAATGTAAGTAATGAAGAGAGTAGAGTTGATGATCAAACTGCTATGGAAAAGACTAAAGATGTGAATAGCCCTCCTAGACAAACTTGGAATGTTCAAAAAGAGACTATTGAGGCTCTAAGTAAAAGTGCTAATAAGTTTGCTGTCCTAAGTGAATAAGTTTTGCTTAGCCCATATAATAATAATACCAGGCCCATCACTTCCAATCATACTTAAGTAGTACAGTAGTAGGCTGTATATCTAATCCAGTACTAAAAAGTCAACTGTAAATCTATAATATTAAAAAATTCCACAGTAAAAATGGCGAGTGGGGGTGTGTTGAAGCTACCTCCGGTGACATTTGTGACTAGGGGTGTTCATCGGTTCGTTTTCGGGTTTGTGGGTTGTATGGTTTGGGTTTATCGGTTTGAGAATTTTCAAAGTCAAAACCAAAACCAAACCAAACCAATTCTAAAACGGATAAAACCAAACCATACACCAAATTAGAATTCGGTTTGGTTTCGGTTAAAACCAAGAAAGCCAAATTCAAGTAAACTTCATAATATAATCTAGAAGTCACAAATAAATATCTAAAAGCATAAATAAAACTAACAAATCAAATGGTCTCACAAAGTACTAAAGGAAATCAACAAAATAAAAGTTAAGAAACCAAAAGGTTTTAGAACTTAACAGAAGTAAATGAAAAGCGATAAAATAATATTCGACAAAAGTCTTCAGAAATCTTATTAGATTGAATATTCAATCTTCAAGCATTCAATCACAGTTGCAACTTCACTCATCTTTTCAAATGTTTGTATATGATATTGTTTTCATCTCTGAAAAAGCAATGCTTGATTTGAGGAGTGATTAGTTTAAAATATTTTAAATTATTAGGATTTTTAGATGGAGAGATAAAGATAGAAAATATGTATATATATAATTATTATTTTATTGTATATAGAGATATTCGGTTTTTTCGGTTTGGTTTGGTTATATATATGTCAAACCCAAAACCAAACCAAACACCAATTAAATACTTCGGTTCGGTTTCAAACCAAACCATACACCAATTAAAATTTTCGGTCTGGTTATATTCGGTTTCGGTCCGGTTTATTTTTCGGTTTGTTCGGTGTTAAACCAAACACTGAACACCCCTATTTGTGACTGGTGAATGCAAAGAAACTTGAAGAAAAAGCTAGATTGGCCGCTATTCAGGTACATTTTTTTGTTCATCTTTTTTGTGTACTACTCTTCGTACATATATTCTGGAATGAAAAAAAGTGTACAAATGAAAAACCCGGGTGGCTGGAATTTTTTATCCGGGTCGACCCGCCTATGCCCTGCGTATATTTTCTCTTGCTATTGGGCCAAATCATGAACCCATTACGTTTGTGAGAAAGACCCCGTATGCTTTATATTATTCACTTTGTTTTTTACGATATCAAACGCTTTAACTGATCTTTTGTGGTCTAAAATTTGATTAATTGGCATTTTAAATAAATTTACGCACCAAATAATTTTGGATGGGATCCAGTCTTCCAACCTGATGGTTATGGTCAAACGTATGCCCATCTCTGTTTCTATAGGATCATCTCCATAATAGTTGGCAATTTCGACCGATTTAGTAGGTCTTTCAGTCTTCATATTTTAACCGGGTCCTATGGTTCAAAGTAAGTTTAGCTAAAAGAGAAAAACATCAAATGAGTCGAACGGGTCAAACAGGTTGAAAGTCACGTCAAGTATATCTTTTAAGAACCCATTTGTATTGTTATGAACAACTTGTTTAAACCTGAATCAGATTTGACATTGTTATGATCCAAACCCATTTTGATCCGCTTCTACCCAATCCATTTTGACTCGCCATCTTGCCATCTTCCCTGAACCTTTCATATCATCGCATGCTTTGTTATAGTTATGCTGAAATGGCCAAAGAAGAAAAGAACAAGATTTCTCATTGCGGAATAGCTCTTGCACTGGTAAAATCTCACTTTGCTGAGGATGGTTATGTATTCGAAACATAAGATAGAATATTAATTATATTGGCGTATACCTCTTTAAATTCATACTGTACATCGAAACAAGGTATCCACTTTGTATTTTGGGTTAAAAAACTGATTAATGCAAACCTGGGATCATTTTGTTAAAGTATACAAAAGCTATAGTTTGTGACTGATCTTTGACCACTTTGACAACGGTAGTACTTTAAATGTGAGTCTACATGATAAACCAACCGCGATTGATAAAAATGACATTGAGATGACCATAAAAAGTGTAATTTATGTTGTCCTCTTCGTTAATCAAATTGGTTTAATGTATCGTATACCGTGGCTCCTGCATAGTCCAGCAAGACCCATAGTCCTCATCTTTATGATGTTGTATAAGTGTACTTCCTTTGTTGTTGCTTAATATAAGCGTTCATATGGAGAACATTTGTCAATGTTTACAGCTAGAAGTGTATGTGAATAGGACTCAAAACTCTCTGGGTTTGGTGAATCTTTTGGTTGGGCTCCTGAGGATCACACATCTATCTGTTCTGGATAATTCTGGTGACATATTTTCGTTACTAACTTGTGATTGATTGAGTTTTAGATTGATAGAGTTATAGGACGAAGATGTCCCACTGTCGCTTGATATGTTCCTTAGAAATGTAGGCAACCAAGAAGGGCTCGAATCACCTGTGTTGTACCCAAGTCGCCTCATTTCTTAGTCACATGGATGACATCTGGATCAGTTTGAATTGCACCTTATGCATGAGTCATATGTGTTCAATAGAGTCCTAAGGTTGTATGGCACAACTTTGTTTAGCTTCTTTTGCCGTCTTCACGCGATGATTAACTGTTAATGATAAGAACTTAAAAAACAAAAACTCATATATGCTCACTAGAGAACCTTACATGGAGAGCTTCGCCTTAGTTCATGTTTGTAACATCAGCTATATCGGTGAAACATTTAGATATTGAATTGAACAATGAACATTAATTATGACGATATGGTACCGTAAGATATGTACGATCTTGTAAAAAAAAAAAAAAAAAAGAAAAAAAAGTTCGGATTACCTTTTTGTTCAGTGATGGACCCAGAAAAATAAAATGTGAGAGGCAAAAAAAATTTTCTTTCTACAATAGCAATAAAATGCGAAAGAAAAAACTAAAATGATAATGATAAATCGTGTATTTTTACTTAGAGATGAAGGATTTATAAGGCTTTAGAGTGTTGAATGTTGGATTTTAGTATGTGAGTGGGGGCAATTTGAGTTTTTGGTGAGGGTCACTTTCGAAAAAAAGGTCAAAATTAAAAAAAAATTAACTATAATCTCAACTTTTTCGGTTAGACATGGGGGCAACAGCCCCCATACTTCCTACATAGATCCGTCCATGTTTTTGTTTAAGTGTGAACAAATACTAAAAAAGTCAAGCATTTTATATTTGTTTTGATGACTGATTTGTTGTCAACGAAGTTTACAACTTTTCAATAGAATCAACTCCATTAACAACAAAGTGCCAAGAAAACATGGTAATACTGTGAAACCCATTTTTTAGAATATATAAAAAACAACGATCTTACTTCTTTAGCATGCAAAGCTGAGAATGCTTTTTATCTGTTCTTATATACTTATATAGGGTATGTTTGGCGCAATGAGTTGGGGCTGGGGCTTTTAGTATAAGCCGAAGTTGAAATTTGTTTTTGGTAAACTTGTTTGGCAAATGGACTTAAGCTTAGGCTTATTATTGCGAAATTACTAAAAATGACATTACTGAATGAGTTTTTGTATATGTTAGATATTTTTGTGTATAAAAAAGTAATATGTTATTCAAAAGCCTCGGGCTAAATTTTTTAGCCCCTTTTATGGGGCTAAAGTTTTAAGCTCTTTTTAAGGGCTTATTATTTCATAAGCCGCATGACAAACGAAACTTATTTTATAAGTCGGCTTATTTTAAAAGCACAAGCCTCATAAGCCCCCCATAAACCGTTCACCAGTGTATAGTGTTTGTACTTTAAAGCCACTTTGACAGTAGGGTGCCATTGTTTAATACGGTTATTAAGTGACGACGCTATCCGATTCCGAAATCCTCATATGTGTTTATTCTCCAATTATCGATCTTTTTTGTTTGATCGTGGTGAAAAGTTGGCTATAATGTAACTTGTTTTTTGTTTTGTTACCCTTAGACTCGACTCAACTCAACTCAACTCAATCCTATGGATATATATTAGAACGGTCATTGAAGTCTTTTTTATACTTGGTTCGTTTTTATGTAAGACAAAATTCAAATTTCTGTCCAAGCTTTTTCACTTGAAAACAAAAACGATAATTGTACATAAACTCGTCGACGAAGCGGAGTACGTGATATATTCACTCCTTTATCCAAGATATTACTGAAATTATGTCCTTTATCCTAACATGTCACTATATATAATGGGGCATGATATATGGACCCGGGGGGAATGGGGGGAGGGGGTGGGGTTGCTACAATACACACGCACAGAGACGAAATCAGGACATAAATTAATCGGGTGCACTTAGAATAAATTAAATAATACTACAAACATAATTTTTCAGGACCGGGTGCATTTAAGAAAAATTGATGTTCTTTTTTTTTAACAAAATTAACACTAGTTCTGTCATTGAACACGCATTGGGGGTTGTACTGTGTGCATCGCGGTATTGTACTTTGTGCTTCGCGATTTGTATGGTTGATTATAGAGGGTGTCCCAATAGTATATCCCTATATAATGCATATGTTGTACGGTAAGGGTTAGGCATATTACGTTCAGGTGGAGTGGTGAAGCATTTAAAGGTTGAAGTGGTGAAACATTTAAAGGTTGAAGTGAATACCAACGGCAATATAGGTTTCTTAAAAAGGAAAATATTACCTGCATCAACAAAGCAGGCAATTGTCTGCTTTGCTTTGTAAAAATTTTAAAAATTTTATAATTAAGCCCCTCCATTATCTCATACGTACATGTTTCCTCCTTCCTTTTACAAAGGAAAACAGTTAACTTTCCTGCTTGGAAAAGCAGGTAAGATTTCCCCTTCTTAAAATACGGTTAGTGTTGATTTTCCATTTTTTAAGTTACCTAGTATTTTTGATGACATCATCACATATTCTTAGAAAACTCTCCAACTCTTGCTTGGTAAATTTAAATCGAGAGTAATGCTGTAATTGCGATTTTGATTTATGATGTATATAGAGTAAAAGATTAGTAAATATTTAGTTGAAGCAAGAAGAAAATTTTTGTAAATAAAAAGTTTGAAGTGCCCATTTGATGAGTGAAATGATATTCAAAGTTAAGAATCTATATTACACTTTTGGCAAATGAAGTTTTAGCACATTAAAAGCTTGGAATGTATATTAAGTTATCAATATATCATATCGATAAAGTTTTTAATGTTTAAATCTACTTATAAACTTTATTAACCATGTATATGAAAACCTAATACCAGACTTCACATGTGTGATCATCATATACAACTAGCACGGTACTCGCGCGTTGCAGCGGCGGATACTCTGAAGTAAAAGTATCCGGTAAATCATGTATTTTAGTTTATTATGTTTTTTTTGACAATAAATTTACGGATATCAAGAATTTTGTTACACCGTGCCCGTTTGGGCTCGACCCCGTTTGGCCTGTGCCCGTTCGGGCTCGACCCCGTTTGGTCCGTGCCCGTTCGGGCTCGACCCCGTTTGGCCTGTGCCCGTTCGGGCTCGAACCCGTTTGGACCGTACACTTTCGGGCTCGGGCTTATTTGGCCCGTTGCCTGTTCGGGCTTGAATATTTGTATAATGTGTTTTATTATTTGTATTAGTGGCATTTAATGTAGGAATTGTGTTTAAGTTGGTTGTACAATATGCTTGATAATTTGTATTTCTTGTGTAAGAGGTGTTTTAATAACTGCATTAATTGTACTTATTGACCTGTTAATTAATTGATTACACTAAATATCTTGACCACATTAATACTGTTTTGTATTTTGTACATTAAGCTTTAAGACTTGTAAGTCTTAAAATTAAGATTGGTGAGAAAGATCATTAATCGTACATTGTGTATTTTACAATAGGTTTTATATTTTGTAAGTCTTAATTTTAAGACCATGAAAAAAAAGATTTATACATCTATTATAAGTAGTATAAATACCATTAGTCAAGAAAGTGATTTGTTAATAATACAATACAATAGTATAAAATGGTGGGGCTAGAAATCTAGAATTGAAAAGGAAAAAAGGCAACGGCTGAGCACGACAAAGCATAGCCCGAATTTAAAGGGTCGTCTTCTCGTAAATCTATACGTTTATCAATTAAGTTGTCAACCCAAATACTACACTATTCATACAAATTAATAATTTTTAATACTCTCATTCAAACTTTTCTTCCAACCTAAAGTCATATGGCAACTCAAGATCACAACCCCAATCTACCACATGTTTTTATTTTATTGGCTATTTGTTTTTTTTCTTTACTTTTTTATTTTTATTTTTAATACTTATATTATTTTAGGTAGAGGGAAAAGAAAATAATATTTTAATAAAAGATGGGGTTGGGTTAGGTTGTTGATAAAGATAGTCTTTAATTAACCAATTTTAAATTGACATCTTTTGTTAATAAAACATTCCAAGAAAGCTTATTGAAACATGATATAACTAAAATTGTAAAATAGTAGTCAATAAGAAGTCATTCGACTCTCACAATGACTCAATGTTAGAAGAACCAATCAAATGATGTTTACAAAAATAAAAAAGAAGAAAAATAGTACACATGGGATTTTAACAAGGTGAAAGTATACAAAAGCAATTTCTCAAAAAGGTCATTGGCCACAACATTTTTTACATATGAGCTTAGCCCTACTAATAGCTACAGGCCGAAATGAAAAAAAAAAATAATAATAAAAAAAAAATAAGTGATTTTTGAAAATAAAAATATGAAGAGGATAAAGAGCTGGGAATTGAACCATAGACACCTTGAAGATAAAGTAAAATGCTCTTAACCAGAACACACCCTCTACACACATGACATACACCTTATTTCATCTATTTATCATAAACTTTTAGAACAAGGAAACTTTATATACGGGCTTAGCCGAGAATAATCAACAAATGTAAATTGAAAATCTACACAGCGAATCGTTTGCAGTTAAACTTAATTTTGCACACGATTTTCGCAAACTTAAAATTTAAGACATCAATAATAGCAGCCGCGTGTGTGGTTGCGAGTGGCGGCGTGCTAAATTTACCTCGAGTAACACTCATGACCGGAAACGAAAAGAAGCTAGACCAAGTTATTTCATGTGAGTCACTAAAAAAAACTGGCTAAACTTAAGAAAGTAAATATAGGGTATCCAACTTTGATTGGTTGTCATGCTAAGTATCCTATTTTAAATTTTTAATATTCATATTAAAGACCTATATTTACTTATTTAGACGTATCACGTACTACATGTTTCGTGTTATATGATCATTGTTGTGAAGTTATAGCCCAAGACTATCCCATAAATATCTCAATTCTGTAACATACTACGTATTTTGTATTATATCAATGAAGAGGTAAAAACTCATCACGACGGGTAAAAAACTATGCATAATCAGATTCAACAAAATGTTTCATGAGAAAAAGAGAGAGAACACCGGGAAATGTAACTGGTCGTTTTAACGATTTTAACTAATAAAAAACCAGTAAGGATATCGCTGAGAATCGAACATCGCTGAGAATCAAACTTGAGACCTGACGATCATATAAGAAGTCACTTACCAGCTACTATACTTACCGCTTGATCATTTCGTGTATCTCTTTACTATTAGTGTAAGAACACAAAAAAAGAACATCAACTCTAGAGTGATATGTTACTTATACATGGGCCTAATAGTCTTTCATACCCAATATTTTATACAACGACTTAGCCGAATCAAGTATTCCAGGCCCATAAACTTTCAATCAAAAATAACAAACAAATGTAAACCAAATCGTTAACTGGGAACTTGATCGTTGGGAAAGTTTAGATGAGGAGGAAAATTTTCACCACCGGACAAATACTTTCACTCGCGTACGAAACTTTCATGTATGTTTTTGGACAGTTTGTTTGTGCATTGCAACAGATTTATCGGCAACATTCTCTTTTGTCCACTTTCTCCATCCCCCTCTAAAAAATGAAAAGAAAAAGAAGTAGAAATTCTATTTCCTCTCCTATTTACTACGACACCCCCGTTTGACTGCCGCTCGGGGATGTAGCAAGGTTTATGAGAAAGTCAGCGAAGTTTAGTCAGAATAAATAAGAAATATAAGAGCTAAAATCCATAAAAGCTTTATGTGAGTATATGGATTAGATATGTCAAACAACATGGAGTCAAATTATATGTTTTCTACGTCAGATGAAACACTTTTAAGTATCTCTTGGTGTGCTAAGATTGTTTTAACATACAAAATGTCCATCTGTTCACATCTACTAGTATGTAAAATTACTAACAACAACAATAATAACTAGTGTTGTATATCTAAAGGCAAACAAATTCAAACGATATTTGTGACATAAATAAATAAATAAATAAATAAATAAATAAACAAACAAAAAAACAAAAACTGGCTATGTAAATATATAAAAACTTATGATTCAAGAAAGTGCTTACAAATAAAAATATTAAAAAACACCAAAGATATAGAAATGTGAATGTCATTTTTGTATTCAACACATAAGAAATGGAACTGAAGAACCACATGAGAATTAAACCTATGACCTTAGAAAGCCAAACCTTACTTCACTTCACTATGTGACCTTATTTCCATCTATCAATTATTCTCCTACATCTTTTATCTAGGGGCTTTTGTATATATATCCTCTCGAAAATGCAAAATTGCATTTATATCCAAAGCATGCATAAAAACCATTATACTATGTGGATAAAAAACTTGTACAAAGGATATATATATGCAATTATTCACTTTGGGAGTAATATATATGCATTTTTGCCTTTTATTTATGGGGTGTTAGAAAAGTGATATTAAAAGACAAATGATATTATTAAAAAAAGCCATTGGCCCATCTTAGTTTTTGTGGGCTTATCACAGATAGTACTTACACAGTTACACGTCCGTAAAACTTAATACATAATAAATAAAAACACAAAAAAAGTCTTCAACAATTGTAAGCTTGAGGAAGTTAAAAGTTATAGGAAATTACAAAAATAAACCATTTTAAAACATACTTTATGAAAATGAACTTTTATCTGTGTATTACCAAAACAACCACACAATGAATAAATGGCACGCTTCCCATGTTAACCCAATGAAATATCGCCACGTGTACTCTATTTTTCTTTTTGTTACCTTTACTTATGACAAAAAAAATGCTACCAACCATAAATGCATTTAAATTTTTGTCATTTTTTTATTAAATAAAAATAAAAGATAAATACATCTTTTTAATATACTCTACGTAACAACTCATCTACTATCATCATCTCTTTTTACTTTCATCCATTGTCATCTTTTTAAAGATTATATCTGTTTTACATCCCTACTAATACCATATAAACTCACCTACTATCATCATCTTTTTTTTCCTTTCATCCATTGTTATACTTTTAAATACCATTTTACAGTTGACTTTTTAGTATTATAGTTTTACTTACGATTGACTACTTGAAATTATTATAAAAATTTGTATGTTTGTGAAAGTTTATGTTAAATAGTTGGAGGGAGATGATTTTCGTGAGTGGTGTGGTTGTATGCTGGTAATTGAGTGTGACTTTCATGGAAGGTAGATGGTTCAATTCTCAGCCACTCCTACATCACGCTTTTTTAATTAACTCTATAAGTTTTTTATATTTTCGCTTTCAGAAAAAATCATATTAGTTTTCTTCTCTAATAGAGTGAGATGTTAAAAATACGAGTCGTATAGTAAGACATCAAAATGCACCTTCTTAATAATTGGGGCTTAAAAATTTTATTTGAAAAGAAATATACAGTGGATGAAATGGTGTCACATAACCATTGGACCACAAGGCTGCCGCGCGGCGCACACAGCTTGCTGGGTGCGCCCTAGTTTGCTTTGTAAAAAGCTTGATTTTGGTTCATTCTTGTAAATTGAGTTGAGTATTAATTCCTTTGGTAATTCTTTTTAAAAGTTATATTAATCAATCAATTTCGTTTCAGTCACAAAAACGAAATTAACTTAGCTTTAGAAAGTAAATGTACCTATTGCACACCTTTTCGAGACCCCTCTGCTACTCTAGTTGGCTATCAGACTCATTATCTTATCGTAAACTTGATATCATAGTAATCGGGTTTATAACCCTATATTTAGACATACTACTACTAGATGTTTCGTATCATATGATTGTCTTTACAACTTAAAAATCTATCCTATAAATATTTTAGACTTTTAGTTATGTAACGTACTTTATATTATTTGTTTGGATCAAGCATTCTCAGACACAAATCATATAGTAAAGATGAGGTAAACACTCCGATGGTGGCGAGTAAAAAACACCCTTTTTACTCACAAAATCTTCATTTATGTTTCTGGTTTGTTTTTCACGCGTTTACAAGTTAAGAATATTCTATCAAATATTTCAAAGATTAAATTTGCTAGCATGTTGTGCTGCCGTTAGATTCTATTGAAAACGTCAAAGTTTGATTGAATACTTCTTTGTTACACTGATGAAAACCATAGTATAACACTCATATATACTTATGAATTTTGGAATTTTGTTTTAATAACAAACAAGTTTGATCTCTTAGGAACTATTGGATTTTGAGACCATTTCCATCTCTTTGTGTAGCTTTTAGTTTTGTATTTGGATGCAGAGAGAGAATGACTGAGAAAAAACTATATAATATAATTGTATGTGTAGAACTATTTGTAGGATGAAATTATAAGATATTGTAACAAAGCTCTATAAACTTATATTGATAAAGTTTGAGAGTTTATCAAAATTCGATAAGCTCACAAACAAATTGAGTAAGTTAATACAAACAACTCCTTAGTCGTTACTTATATTTTCACTAATCTACGAGTTTTATTCTTCAATGTAAGAGGTAATGGTGCAGTGCGCCAATAACTACTGTAGGCTCAAAAACGACACTTATGGCACCGTTATGTCGCACCACATGGCGCGCTATATATAAGCCCGTTATGGGTGCCATCGCCAACCTAGTAACGCTCGTTTTTTGTTTTTTTTAAAGAGTGGGTATTTTTTGTGATGTGCATAAGAATTTTATTGGAGATCGAGTAAGTTTTCTTGCAACGGCAATACACTTAAAAGTTTTTTTTTTTTTTTTTTTTTTTTTTTTTAAACATGACTTAAATCAACTAAAAACTAGTATAAAGTTCGACATTCTTCATCATAATTGATCATATAAAGATGTTTAAATGACAAAATGAATAATGGTTTGGGTATTATATACAACTGTCCCTATGTTTAAAGTGATTTAAGTAGCACAACATAAATACAAGATAGGTGATTGATTGGTCTTGGTTCAGGTGTAAACATGGAATTGATGGGTCATGTTAAAGTTGAAACAATCTGACTCCTGCCTTTTCCCCACGATTTAGGTTAAAGTTTAGCTCCATTCTCATGTACAACTCCTAAGGCACGAAGTACTTTTTGTTTGAAGACATAAATCAGCCACGGAAAATAACGTAAGGGCTTTTGTGAATAAAACGTCACGGATTCAAGTCTCGGTCATGCTCACTTCAGTTATTGCTCCTCTGAATCAGGAGTGTTGCCAGAATTATTCCTAATGAGATGGACAATAATTGATGGTGCTAAAAGACACCCGAAGTCAAGATTTTCTTGTCAATTCACATTTTTTTTGAAAAATAACCTAAGGAATTAATTTGTGATTTTTGCAAAAGTATATATAATAGCTCTCCTTGTGCTAACGAGGGGAAATGTGCTTTTCACTTATCTTTTCAAGATATTTTTCCCCTCATATATCAGTGACTTGACATCCTACCAAAATGTCAAAGTCATCAGAGTGTCTTCAGTGTTGAGGAGATCGTTCAAGGAGTCAGTTAGTTATTGTCATCTCTCATTGACTCCATCATTTTGATCTTGGTTCTTGTCTTCACTCTCCGAGATTCACCTCGATGAGTCTTCTAAGGGCATCTCCAATGTTAACACTAAATGTGCTTTTTGCACTAATTTAGTGCCAAAAGGTACAAAAAACCTTCTCCAATGTTGACACTATCTTTAACACTAATTTAGTGATGTGAATAGTAAAGCACTAAATATAGTGCTACACTATATTTGTCACTAATACTATTCATGTTATTTAAACTCAACATTTTTGTTAAACATTGATACTTAACTATAAAAACAAAAAATAACTTATATAAACTATATTATTATAAGTCTCCGATCAATACGTTTACAATGAGCCCAATATCGATATATGTTATTTTAACTATTTTTTTAATTTATTGTGTCGACTTGTACTTTAGATGAATTAAAATGGTTTAGTGCTAAAATTTAGTGTTACACATTGGAGCAACTTTTATTTGGTGTAAGAATATGCTATAAAGATGCTCATTTTACACTATTTTAGTGCAAAATTTTAGTGTTAACATTGGAGATGCCCTAAGAGACTCTGAAGAACTTCTTGAAGATAACTAGGCACATGGTATATGCTTTGGATATTTTTTTCATTCAAATCATATACAAAAGATCACTCGGCACTAAATTGGCCCAACATTTACCCTCATATGCATTGCACATGAGAGCCTTTAACGAAGATAATTAACAGGCGTTATAGATAAGGACGAACGGCGTTGCAAGGTTTAAAAAAAAGATCATTCATGCAAAAAAAAAAAAAAAAAAAAAAAAAAAAAAAAAAAACAGCCAGGGACCAGGTAGGGATTTAAGCTAAACCACACAGGCGAACAAAGTAATTTACTCAATCTAATATGATGCATATATACATTGGACAAATGTAAAGTCTTATAGAGTGTAGTATAGTGGCAAAAAATTAGGAATATATTTTGTTGCAACACTTGCTTGATCATGACACAAAACTCACATAGCTGAAAATTATCATAAGTTTAATATTTGAAAGGCTAAAACTCGTCATGAAACTAACAATTATCATAAGATCATGCACTACATCACAATCAACCATGATAGATTTAAGCAACTCGAATTTCTTGATTTCGATGTTCAACGGGGCAGATGATCGTGACTACAACTTCTTAGAGGCAGATTATAAGAACCTTTCATACTCATGAAATTAAAGATATGTATTGCAGGAATATCAGTTTTTGTAATTAGAAAGGAATTGACTAAGACATCATCGAAGCACTAAAGTTGTTCATAAGGTCATATGTGGTACATGTCGAGGACTTCCAAATGGGTGTGAAAAGTTTACAAAAAAAGGGTAAATCTCACGACCCCTACTCTCATATTCCCTGGATTTTAGAAGCTCGGATCATGGTCATGCACAAGGCATCGAAAGTATGGTCTTTCTCTTGTTTTACGTTAATGACTTACTTGAGAAGAATTTTATGAGAATGGATGAACTTCTCAATTTTAACACAAGAACTTTGAAATTGGTCCTAGAGAAGGTCAAGGAAATGTTGAATGAAGACTACAATAGACACAAGAAGTTAAAAATGATGATCAGAGAACCTGGTTAGGATTTATTTCTCAGTTGATTTACAAGAGGTTGGAACTCCAAGTTCGTGGAAGCGCTTTGAGCGAATGATGAATCTCGAAGTTATATTGACACGATGCCACATGAAATAAGACCTTACCCTTACGGGAGATTGTTGGTGCAAGAAAAATGTAAATCATCTGTATGGTCTTATCTTGTAATATATACTACCTCCGTCCCATAATAATTGTCCACTTTGATTTTTCAAAGTCTTTTTTATTCAACTTTGACAAAAAATATTTTTGTTTGTATAATATAATATTTGATGAAATATATATGAATAGATTGGGTTTTAAATGTATTTTTATTTGGTATAATTTTCATCAAGTATTATATAACACAAATAAAAATATTAATAGTCAAAGTTGAACAAGAAAGACTCAAAAAAGTCAAACTGGACAATTATTATGGGACGGAGGGAGTATTAGTTTATGGTACGTTAAGTAGTTTACAAGTTATTTATACGTTTATTATGGGATCTCATGACTTGTTTGACTTTATTTTAAGTCACGAGGTCAGGCACATGTATGGGTATAAATACCGCCGCACATGATGTAACACCATACCCAATATTAACGAGATTACCTAATTCTCTCTTTTATCTCTCTTTAAAACTATATGTGTTCACCTATCTTTTTCTTTCAAAATTAATGTAGTGTTTGGTAGCAACTTAAAGTGTATTAATTGAAAAATAGGTAAGTTAATTAAGTTATTAAATGGATGTTTATTTAGTGCTTAAAATTAACATATGACTTTCTAGAAAAAAAAACATGAAAATGAGGGTTTACGAATTAAATCTATCCCTTTTTTCTAATTTTACATATTTACCCTATTTCAAACAAAAGGGTATAACAGTAATTTTTTTTTTTTTTTTTTTTTTTTTTCAAAAACTTTATTTATCATTCAAAACAAACAACCATTTATTCACCTGTAAACAAACAACATATATCTAAAGAAACACTTTAATTTAACAAGACTTAATAATAAATCTAAACAAACAGGACCTAAGCATACTTTATGATAATTATGGGATAATAACTTAGTTCCAAACATGGAAGAACACAAAAATAGAAACACATACATATAGAATAGCGTTATTTATACATCATCGAATCTTTGAAAGGGTATGGCAATTAGTGAATTTTTTTTCTTGGTCACAAAACCAAACTCCTCTGAAAGGTCCGGCACTTCATCTTCAAGCAAGCGCCAGTCAAAAGAATGCAAAAGCGATGATACTATATACATCAACATTTTCTCCCCTAAGACGATGCCAGGGCATATTCTTCTCCCTGATCCAAATGGTACATACTTCATGTTATTTCCATAGTAATCCCATTTACCATTCAGGAATCTCTCCGGTTTGAACTCTGATGGATTGCTCCAGTTCTTTGGATCCCGATGGATCGCCCAAATGTTCATAGAGACGATAGTACCCTTTGGAATAGTATACCCTCCCACCTTGCAAGTCTCATCAGGGGATCTCTGGATTAAGAGAGGAAGTGGAGGGTGTAGTCTAAACGTCTCCTTGATGACCGCATCTAGATATGATAATTTGGCTAGATGAGATTCTTCGACTACATTCTTGCCAATAGCCATTGTTAATTCATCCTGAATCTTTTTCTTTACACTTGGATTATGCATAATCTCTGCCATCACCCATTCTACCATTGTCGATGATGCGTCTGTTGCTGCAGTCACAACAATGTTGAGACATAAATAATATGTAAATAACAAATTGAAATGTGTCGCGGAGTTAGCTAGAAACCGCGACGTTTTATTAATACTTGCAAGTTTTTGTAAAAAGAAAAAAGGACATTTGCCTAAGTAAAACAGAATGTAAATATACGGATATTTATTGAGCACTGTACTAAAGTGCGGGGGTGTCCGTGCGCTGGGTTGTAGCCGTTCCTAGAGATAACATCGCTTGAGATTGCAAATGCTCCAAGTGCGTGGTAGCTCATGACCATCCATGTCACGCAGCTTGTACGCGCCTTTTCCTAATGCTTCAATGACCTCATAAGGTCCTTCCCACTTCGGTCCAAGTTTTCCTGTATATTATGCATGGCTCGCATCATTGGCGCGATATACAAAGTCGCCTGGTCTGAATGAGACGCTTCGAACTTTAGTATCGTAGTATCCATTCATTTTTGACTTAGCTCTCGCCTTACATATAGCTGCGCGCTCGCGCCTTTCTTTCAACAGGTCTAAGTCAATACGCCGTTCATCGTCATTGGTTGTAACATTAACTTCGGTAGTGCGAATAGTTGGCATCCCAATTTCGGCTGGTATGACGGCTTCTGTCCCATAAACAAGAGAAAAGGGGGTGTCTCCTGTGCTAACTTTGATTGTCGTGCGGTGCACCCATAAAACATGCGATAATTCCTCCACCCACCTCCCTTTGTGTTTGTCTAAGCGTGCTTTAATTCCTTCACCTAGACTACGATTTGCACGCTAGACCAAACCATTGGTTTGTGGGTGTTTAACTGACGCGAAGTGTTGTGCAATATTCAGTTTCTCGCACCATTCCTTGAAAGGGTTGTCACAAAATTGTTTTCCATTGTCCGAGATGATTTCCCCAGGTAATCCGAAACGGCATATGATATTCTCCCAAACAAATCGTTTTACCTGATTACATGTGATTGTCGCGACCGCCTTTGCCTCAATCCATTTAGTGAAATAGTCTATAGACACTATAAGGAATTTCAATCCCCCTGCTGCAATAGGGAAAGAGCCTGCAATGTCAATACCCCATTTATAGAATGGCCATGGCGACGTAATAGGTGTTAGTTCCTGTTGTGGTTGGTGTGGGATGGGTCTGTGAACTTGGCAGTCGCCACACTTTTTTATTAAGTCCCGCGCAACACGGTGCATTGTAGGCCAGTAGTATCCTGACCGTAAAGCACGTGCTACAACAGCCCGTGGTCCTGAGTGCATACTACATGAACCGACGTTGATCTCTCGGAGTATGTAATCTGCTTGAAGGGGTCCGACACATCGAAGCCATGGTTGTAGAAAGGAGCGCCGATATAATATACCATCCCGAAGTTCAAACCTCTGTGACGTGCACCGTATTCGTTGGGCGTCCTTCTGCTCCTGGGGCAATACACCCTTGCTTATAAACTCGACGATTGGAGTCATCCATGTAGGACCTTGTTCCTCTATCACCGTGGATATCTCCATCTCTGAGATATACTTGCTCTTCAGAGTTTCCACCAATACTTGTTTTGACAGGTGCGCAAAGCTTGTGGATGCAATCTTGCTCAGTGCATCCGCCTTTCTGTTTTCCCCTCTAGGAACTTGTTTGATGGTGAACCTGTCAAAACCATGGATTAGTGACTTGGTCTTGTCGAGGTATTGAACCATGTTTTCCTCTTTAGCCACATACTCGCCCAACACATGGTTGGCTACTTGCCGGGAATCCACATTTGCTTCTAGGTTACTTATGCCCATTCGAGCTGCAATGCGTAATCCAGCAATCAGGGCTTCATACTCGGCCTCGTTATTTGTGGATGTGAATTCAAAATGCAGTGCGTAAGTGAATTCCATTCCTTCTGGACTCGTGAGGATAAGGCCTGCCCCTGGCCCATCCACGCATGAAGATCCGTCTGTGAATAGGATCCATGGTTCTTGTAGTTCCACCTTGCTCTGTGAAGGTGCATCATCAGTGTCCGGTTTTTCGATGATGAAGTCTGCTAGTATCTATCCCTTAACCGTAGTGCGTGGTCTGTAGGAGATGTTATGCTCACCTAGCAACACGCTCCACTTCTGTAGTCGTCCCGATGCGTCGGGTTTGGAGATGATTTGCTTGATAGGTTGGTCTGTGATCACCGCTATTGGGTGCGCCTGGAAGTACATGCGCAGCCGTTTGGCGGCGAATACTAATGCCAGGACCAACTTCTCCATTGCGCTATAGTTAACCTCCGTTTTCATGAGTGCTTTGCTTACAAAATATACCGGTGTTTGTGCTGAATTCCTGTCTGTCAGTAGCACCGCGCTGACTGCTTCATGAGTCGCAGATAAGTACATAATTAATTCTTCCCCTAGGCGGGGCGCGACTAGTGTGGGGAGCGCTGCTATGTGATGTTTAAGCTGTATGAAAGCTTATTCTGCCTTCGTAGTCCAGCGAAAGTCTCCCTTTTTTGTACACTTCTTGAGCGTTTTGAAAAGAGGGGCTTATCTGCTGACTTGGACAAGAACCTATTCAAACCGGCTAGTTTTCCATTTAGGGACTGGACTTCTTTCAACGTGTGTGGTGAAGGAAGTTGGATGACAGCCTTCGTTTTTTCTAGACACGGTTTAATGCCATCGGGCTCTATCAAATATCCGAGGAACATGCCTTCTGTAGCGCCAAAAGTGCATTTCTTAGGATTTAGCTTCATGTTGATCTTTTGTAGTGTCTTAAATGTTTCCTCAATGTCGCGCACCAATTCGTCCTCCGTGTGGCTTTTTATGACAAGGTCATCAACATAAACCTCTAGGTTGCGGCCCACCTGTTTTTCAAATGCGTTATCTACCAATCGCTGGTAGGTGGCGCCCGCGTTCTTCAAGCCAAAGGGCATCTTAGTATAACAATAGATGCCTTGGCTTGTATGGAAAGCCGTTTTTTCCTCATCTTCTTTAGCCATCTGGATTTAGTGGTAACCTTTGTATGCGTCTAAGAAGCATTTAAGTGGGTATCCGCACAAAGATTCTACCTTCCAGTCTATCTCTGGTAGTGGGTAGCAGTCTTGTGGACATGATTTGTTGAGATCCGTGAAGTCCACGCACATCCGCCAACTACCATCACTCTTCTTGACCATCACTGGGTTGGAAAGCCAGTCATGGTAATAGACTTCTCGCATGATACTTGCATCCACAAGTTTGTGTACTTCTTCCAGAATTGCTTGTGCGCGCACTGGAGCCTGGCCGCGCTTCTTCTGTCGTACTGGGGAGTATCCTTGTCGGATTCTCAACTTGTGTTCTGTAATCGAGCGTGGTACACCAGTCATGTGCTTTGGTTCCCATGCAAAGATATCCAGATTCTTTTGCAAGAGTGCGCACACGACTGCCTTGCCGTTATCAGACAGTGATCCCCCGATCGATACTTCTTGCTCTGGGTAATTAGGATGAATTGCGACCCTCAGGTTTGATACTTTAGTTGCGCGCTGTTCTGGAATATGTGTCGTCTCGCATGTAATCGTGTTACATTCTCCAGGTGGTACGGTGGTATTGTAGAGAGTAACAATGCCCCCCTCTACGGGGAACTTGAGCATCCCATGTGCTGTAGACGGTACTGCAAGTATCGCTGATATCCCTGGCCTTCCAATAATGCCATTGTATGGCGAAGGGTATTTGATCACCATAAAGTTCATCTAGGTTTTCGTGGAGTGTTCCTTATTACCAACGTTGACTAGTAGGCGTATTTGCCCCATGGGCCATATCTTTTCTCCTGTAAAAACAGTCAACGATGTCATGGCCGGGCTTAACTAACTTCGTATCCCAGGTCGCAGTCGCTTGAAACAATGTTCATACATTATATCTGCGGATGCTCCTCCGTCAACATACACGCGGTGGATATCGTGACCCCCTGCATTAATTTCAATGGTGAGCGGTTCTACCACTGCGTTGTCCGCAGCCAAGGTGGGGAAAGAAATTTCGCTTCCATAGGAAAATTTTTGGCTGATCTTCTGTCTAGTCATTCGCTGCCATGATTGTATCATGTAGATGGTCTCAGCCTTATCTTTGGGTGCTTCTTTCTTGTTCCCAGTCTCTTTCTTATCTTTCCCCTCCTTGATGTTCTTAACTAAATGGTCCAATCTGCCTTCTTTTACTAGCTTATCAATTAGTTGGCGCAATTGGACACACTCATTGGTGGTGTGGCCCTTCTGTCCATGATAGTCGCAGTATCCGTTCCCCACGCACCGCTCTTCTGGGGTGCTCATTGGTGGGGGTCTTGGGAAGTTCGCGCCTTCAGTTGCGAATATCTCCTTCGGAGTCTTGGTTAGCGGGGTATACTTGTCATTATCTCGTCCGCTCCCCTGACCACGGTAGTTCTTGTTGTGGTTGCTATTCTGGTCAATGGATTGTCTCCTAGGCTGTTCTTGTGACCTATGGTTTGAATAACCTTTCTTGTTGTCTGCCGCAGCAGCTTCTTCTTGGATAAAGGACCTCGTGCGTTTTTAAGTTCATCAAAGGTTTGGGGGACCTTGTCGTTCAACCTTTTGATGAGATCTGGGTTATTGACACCGTTCATGAACCCTGAGATCTTTAGTATTTCGGGACATGCCTTGACATGTATGCATTCGTCTTTGTTGCGTTCCACATAAGCGCTTGTAGATTCCCCCTGGCGCTGTTTTACCCTGGCAAGTTCGACAGGGTTTTTGGTGCACTTCTTCCTTTGAGTAAAGTTCAGGCGAAATGCCTTCCGCAACTCTTCAAAACCATCAATGCTTCTACGTGGAAGCTTACTGAACCAGTTTCTTGCATTTCCCACTAATGTGGAATTGAACATGTGGCACCACACAGGTTGTGGCCAATTTTTGATGGTAGCAGCTGACTCGAAAATTTTTAGGTGATCATCCGGATCACCTGTTCCATCGTAGGTTTTCACATTGGCGGGCATGCGCCTTCTCTTATCTTCTGAAAAATCGCTGATGCGCCGAGTGAACGCATCCACCTTTTGGCGGCGCCAGGGAAGAGACATATCTTCCTCCTCCTGGTCGCAATATCTTCTCCTGGACTTCCAGTGTCCTGTTTCTCTGTCCTCATTGTCCGAGGAGTCACCAGAGGATGAGCTTCCCCTCTTTCGGCGCTTGCGCCGACTGTCCTCAGAATCCGAACTTGAAGAGCTTTCACTTGGGGAGTGCTGTTGTCCAAGTTTGTCATGGACCCTGCGGCTACCAAGCCTAGCGTGGACATTGGTACGCCGTCCGTCCTCTTTGTGTTCTTCCAGATACTGCAGGTGAGCTGCATCGTTCTCAATTCTCCTCCCGATCCTGGTAAACACTGGGGGCCGGCGGCTATCCTTCCCGTGCCTATCCCTCTTATGACGCGATGGGGATGTCTCATACTCTAAGTCAAAGTTGAGTCGGGCTTGCAGGCTCTGACTCGACCTCTTTTTCGCTTCCTCTTGCATGAGGGCAGCCACATATAAGCATATGTACATCCATTACAGATCGCATCTAACCACTCAAATTACACGCCTTTACCAAAATAGCTCTATAGCAGCTACACTTCCGACTAGCTACTGCATCCATTTCATACCCCTTCAGTGATGCTAACAAAATCATAAAGCGTTAACTTGATAGCATACTTAGTTAACTTCCTCGGCCTCACAATTTGAAGCAAACAGTTAAACATGAAATCAGGAAACAAATTTATCAAAAAAAATTTACTACTACACAACTTAGGCATATATAAAATGACTTTTCATTCATAGTAAAACGGGGTCATTACAACGACAACAGGTTCAATAACACTAACCCAAAAAAAGAACATTTCACAACCCCAACCTAACAGACATCACCTACAAAGGACCAAACTATATGCATAACAAGCAGTCACATCATCAGACCAAACCCACCACCATAATTACAACTTACACAAACCACACCTAACAACAACACCTAATAAGAACATACCCAAAACACAAAAGAGAAACTCCCAACCCCACTAACCATCCGAGATTTCTTCATTGATCTCCATCAGTGTCACATGGGCTTCTAACTGGGCAACCGCATCACGGACCAGACCAACCGTCCCTTCCAGACCTTGAAAAATATCACGCTCGGCTATTTGGGCGTTCACAACACATCCCAACACATCAACCCCCTTCTCATGAAACGGGCCAAGAAAATGAAGTTCCCTAGATGTGCGTTCACGCTTTTGAACCTTATCCCTTAGCTGCCTGCATTCGTCCTCCAACCTCAGCAACAGACCTCGAGCTTCCACAACTTCGCTCTTAAACAGGAACTTAAAACACGTGGCGATATCACTCGAACCAGACACTTGCTTCAACTCATCAATGTTAGGAGTGGTTGCCATCATTTATTGACACGGTTAATGATAAAATAAAATGACGATCAGCGATCAAAAGACAATTAGGGATCTCACCAATAATTTGACTATATATACCCGAAAGCCTTTCAAACTCAATGCAAAAAAATCTTATTAAATGAAAAAAATGGGAGCCAAAATAATTGTTACAAAACATAACTGAAAACAAAACAAAGGAAACTTCAAATAGTTGCAATATAAACTCCTTACACCATAAAATAAAGCAACGCAAAGGAAATTGAACAAAAAAAACATACACTTGTATAGCTTCCAAAAATAGCATCTAAAAAAACCCGAGAAACCTTAAATCGCCCGCTTTTAAAGAATAGAGTCTCTAAATTAATATCTTTGGTTCGGCTTACACAGTTTAAAATAAATCTAAATATGATGTAATTTAGATTTAGACATAAACACGTAACACAGACACATACAAAATAACCTTCCGTTTATAACGAATACCTGTTATAATCTTAGTCAAATTCCAAAACGCACATTACAAAAAAGAAGGAAAAAGTCGTCATAACACGAAAACTGAATTTTGAAAAAACCCCGCCGCAGCGTGGCGGTGGGTTTTTTACTCGTTATGTTGCATTCCTCTTTGACATAACAAAATTTCACATATAATAATAACAATCGGCCCATGACTTACAACTGGCCCATGACTTTGTATAAGACTAGTTAAGTAGTCAATTGTAAATAAATATATTAAAAAAATGAATTTGAAGGATTATTTACAAAAAATGAGAAAGAAAAGACAGCAAAACATAATTTATTTAGAAAAAAAGAATAATAAAAATATGAACGAACATGCAGGGAATTGAACCATAGACCTTGTATGTAAGTTACACTTCATTTACCAGCACACTAGCTCATGTCACACGATTTGTATCTTCCTACATCTATTTAACTTACACTTGGTGTGACAATTCAAAAGCTTTATACAATCCCATTACACAGCAACAAATTATCGTTTGATTATTATTATTATTATTTTAATTAACTACTTTTTTTATTTTTTATTATTATATTTTTTTTACGGTTATGATATTGTGGTGTGTTTGTGTGCCTAGGTGAAAGGACCGGGATTGGTGGAAGATACTAGTCATTTCATAATTTTACTTCGTAATGCACTAATGCTTATTTGTTGAAAAAAACAAACATGACTATAGTCTAAACACAATTATACGCTCGTTTTTGACAAGGTTTGATCATGTTCTAGCGTTATCTATTTGAGATCCTATCCGCGCTCAAGTTTGCTCATATCTGTTACTAGTTTACTATCTTAAAGAACAAACACGAACAAAACAAAACATGCTCTTTAATGTGTTTGTATTTTGTTTTGTGAAACCAAAACGAACAAAGAGTCGTGTTTGTGTTTGTTGACAATCCTAGTTTGTGCAGTTCATTTTTCAATCTTACATTTGGGTGGAAAAATCTTTAATTAAGCATAACGTTCTTTTTTTTTTTGGGCAGGGCCTTACATGTACGTTTCCTTACTGCACTTCCCTTTGGCAGGGTCACCAGTTAAATCATTCATTGTTTCATTCAAATCTTGTTTATATAATCTTCTTATAAACTTAGAATAATTAGCATAAATGGAGTCATTGAAGTTACGTAATTGAGAAAAAGCTACCGAAATACATCAGTTTTGTTACAGCAACTACTTATCTGCTTTTAATCTTCCCCTGAGAGTTTCATCAAAATCAAATAGCTGAACCCCACAAAGCTGATTATTGTGACACTTGAACTTTCCTCAGTATGTTTATATTAAGGCATCTCTTGTGTGATTGTGAGTTGCGATGCCACATTATTTGCATCATGGTTTATTTTATATATGTATAATGTGTTTTTACCTTTAGCTAATGAACGGGTTAGTATTCTAGGTTGTAGCTAGCTAATTGGACACAGCAGTGAAAGTGTATTTCATCTCTTTTAGTCAGTTGAAAAAATGCTAGTTTTTTTTATTGTCGTTTAAACTGGTTTTCATAATCATAAAGTAAAGTAAATAAGAATAATAGATAGACTTACATTTCATGTTCCGAACTGCAAAGACTTTCTAATCACTTGCAACTTTAGGACATAACACTTGACTGTTGCAACACTTTTTGAATAACTCAAAATGAATATCTTTGTCATGCATGAAATTTGGTAAATGCTGGTCTATAGCAAGTGGTTTCTGCATAAGCTTGGTCATGAAGGTACATATAATAATACTTACATAATATTTATGTTGATGTTAAACTATAAGAAATATAATGTTAATTAAGTACTTCAATTGCGTTTGTAGGTCTAAACAATATGTTGATGGCTTTTGAGGATAAATCTGCCTATGCTCTGTGCGTATATTCTCTTGCTATTGGGCCTAATCATGAACCCATTGCGTTTCTGGGAAAGACCCCGATATGCTTTATATTATTCACTTTGTTTCCTACTATATCAAATGGTTTAAACTGTGATCTGCATGTACCTATGAATGAACGTACTAGGCTTTGATTGATTGGCATTTTAAATAATTTTACACATAATGTACCCTTACAGGGGAAGATCGTTCCTGCAAGAGGGCCGAATGATTTTGGATGGCATCCAGTCTTTTAACCAGATGGTTATGATCAAACGTAAGGCCATCTTTGTTTCTATAGGATCATCTAGGTAGTAACTTCGACAAATTTACTTGTAAGCGGGTCTTGGCTTTTTTATATCTGAAATGGGTCCTATGGCTCAAAGCAAGTTTAGCTAAAAGAGGTACACATCTGATGGGTCGAATGGGTCAAACAGGTTGAAACTCACGTCAAGTTTTTGTACGTCCCCCGTCTGATCTAACCACCTGTTTGAACCTGAACACATTGGCACTCTTATGGACTTTAATCTGATTTGACACTCTTATGAAGCAAACCAATTTTGATCCTTTTTAATCCGAACCCATTTTGACCCGCCATCTTGCCAACTCTAATCTCCCTGATCCTTTCATATCATCACATCCTTGCAATAAAACCAAACTAATTTATTATTTATGTTGTTATAGTTATGCTGAAATGCCCAATGAAGAAAAGAACAGAATTTATCATCGCGGAAAAGCTCTTGCGCTGGTAAAATCCACACATAATCCATATATGTACTTCTAAACAAGTTATCTTAGATGGGAGTTTGTGGTTGTGATTTTCTCACTTTGCTTAGTTCATCCCTATCGGTATCCACTTTGAACTTTTTGGTTCAAAATTCTTTGATTTTATAGCAAATTTATGTCATTTGATTTTATAGCAAATTTATGTAATTTGTGCTGTTTCTATAGGATCATCTACATAATAGGTGGCAATTTCAACCTATTTACTTATAAACGGGTCTTGGTTTTTTCATATGTGAAATGGGTCCCATGGTTCAAATCAAGTTTAGCTAAAAGAGGAACACATCGAATGGGTCAAGCAAGTTGAAAGTCACGTCAAGTGTATCTTTTAAGAGTACAATCTTATAAATTGTGGAGAAAGAAGTTTTTGTTCTCCATTCTGACCTAGCCACCTGTTTGAACCTGAATCAGATTTGACATTGTTATGAACCAAACCCATTTTGATCCGTTTCAACCCGACCCATTTCGACTCGCCATCTTCCCTGCACCTTTCATATCATCGCATGCTTGCAATAAAACCTTACTAATTTTATGATTTATGCTGTTATAGATATGCTGAAATGCCCAAGGAAGAAATAAAACAAGATTTCTCATCGCGGAAGAGATCTTGCACTAGTAAAATCCCACTTTGCTGAGGCTGGGTATGTATTCGACACATAAGATAGAATATTATTTCTGTTGGTGTATACCACTTCAAATTCATACTGTACTTCTAAACAAGGTATCTTAGATGAAAGGTATCCACTTTGTATTAAAGGAACAAAAGCTAAAGTTTGTGACTGATCTTTGACCACTTTAATAATGGTGGTACTTTAAATGTGAGTTAACATGATAAACCAACCACAAGCTCTAGAAAATGACCATTTAAAAGGCAATTTACGCTGTCTTGTTCGTTAATCAAATTGGTCTGACGTATCGTATGAGTGAATATACCGTGACTCCTGCATACTCTAGCAAGACCCATAGTCCTCATCTTTATGATGTTGTGTAAGTGTACTTCCGTTGTTGTTGCTTAATATAAGCGTTAATTTAGCATCTAGGCGAACATTTGTGATTAAAATCAATTGGCTATTTTTATGTGACTGATCAAGTCATCCTTTTGGAAACTATAATAGTTTGTTTTAGGGGAACATGACTCAAAACTCTGTGTGGGTTTGTCGAGTTTTTTGGTAGGGCTCATGAGGGCGACACATCTATCCATTTTGGATAATTCTGGTGACATATGTTCGTTAGGACAAAGTTGTCCTTCTGTCTCATGATATCTTCCTTAGAAAGTAGGCAACCAAGAGGTCACGAATCACCTGTGTTGTACCCGAGTTGCCTCATTTCTTAGTCACTTGAATGACATTTGGATCAGTTTGAATGGCACCTTATGGTTAACAGCCGTTTTAGACTCCAAACATACTTAATAGCTATATTGAGACATGGCCATTTGAAGCTTAAGAAAGTTAGTGGTAAAACAGCACACATTTCCCATCATCATCATCATCATCATCCATAACACACATCTATAATTTGCAAACAGGGATCACAATTTTATGAAACATTTGTACATGAAATTCAGTGTATGTTTAAGAATCTTTGACCATTTAGACTGCTGATACGTCAACGAGCTTTCTACCATATCATGACATAACTCTCTAGAAAGTTGGAAAACCATATTATATAAAAACTAGTCTTATCGCATTACAAAATAATGTGTACAGAAGAGCTTAAAATAACGTAAAAGATGAAATGCATTTATACCTCCAGACACAAAGAGGGCTGCAAAGGGTGAAAATGAACAGCACGAATGGGACGGTCATGCTCATCAAACTTGTCAATCAAAGTCCCCATTCGATAATCCCATAGCTGAATTACACCACTGTGAAGACTGGCAAGGATCCACGGCCGTTTGGTATGAGGACTCAATCCTTTGACTCGGTTACTCTTGGTCTGAAACTTGGTCAGCATTTTTTCAACCCTATAATAAATAAATCATAACAATTCAATCATACAACTTATTGAACACATTATTAAATCCAAACTTAAACTTTAGTTCTCGACTAAACACCCTAACTATTCAATAACCGATTAGTGAACAATTAGTTTTGTACATGTAGCAAAAAACAACTAAGGCGTTGTTTGTTTACTTACATGTATTTTGCCTATGCAAGAAAAAGAATATGTAGATTGAAGTGAAAAAAAGTGAATTGTCCCTTTTATGTTGGAAAAAAACAAACACGCTTCTTTTATTTGCTCCTCCCGTTTGGAGACATAAGAACATATATCATTTTCACTTTCCGTCTGCAAACATAAGAGAAAAACATAGACGCACCAGATGGTGTTTTCTGAAATTGAAAAGATAGGAAACTTTTAGACTTAATTAAAAATAGCAAACAAGGGAAGCTGCTGAGAATATTTTTCTGGAAATTTATCATTTTTGCGGAACTTACCTCCCTTCTCATGTGTAAAAGCAATAAAGTAAAAAAACATATTCCGAACGATATTCTATTAAACAACCCCTTCAACAAAAAGTTGTAAAGTTTTGCTTCTAGCAATATCGGAAAGTAAAACAACACAATCAAACAAAGCTACATACTGATGGTGCAACAATAACAACATCAAGCAAGCCTCCTTACTACAATTCAACTAGTATTTTGCAACAGCACAAATGAAACACAAACACAATCCTGAGTCGACAGCCATTAAGTGGCTTTAATTACACAATCGCGTTTTGGTCAGGTGTCAGTTTGTTTACGCGTCTCTAAACCTCAAAATCACAAGCTTGTATCTCTTGAATGAGTAAATCCATTGACCTTTATCACAACCGACTTCAGTCTCATACTTTTAGTAACTCTTCTCACATCTTCAGCAGTTTCTTCCGCACTATACTCAGAAAATTCCTTCCACCTTCATTTCTTAGGATCCAGAAGATTGAGGATCCCATTTTCTTGTTTCCTTTTGAATCTGTCACAGTGACAAACGAGTTGTTGGGCATAATTTTTACATGAAAGATATCCGCGGTTTGGGATCGTTGTTCATACCTCTCTCAAACTCCTTTAGACCAACGAATTGTATAGAACTGTCCAAAAACAAACTTCATGCCCAAATTTCCCATGAATTTAGCATAGCGGTATGAAGAACACCCGACTTGAGCCTCTGTAGAGTTCTGAAGTTCCTGTAAAATAGTACACATTTTGTAACTATGTTAAACCAAGAAAGAAAGTATATAATGAATAATTAACTTCTATCTATGTTTCTGTAAGTAAGTTTAGTTCTCTACAATACAAAAAATTGGGGGAAATTACTATAGTTTAAAGTCATACTATACTGTCCACATAATAAAAACTCAAGTTAAATTACAATCTATCCTCTTATCATCAATTACTGTGAGTTTGTGACATTGTCATAAATTTATACCATTGAAGTGAAGTTACTTTTCTAACACTTACAATATCTACAAACCTGCAAGTGGGAATAAAGGATATCTCATATGCAATTGCAATGTTTGATTAGTTAGTTTAAGAAAATTGTTCGAATATTTGTTGTGAAGTCAAAGCAGACACATTTACTTCATTTGTGATGATGACCAAATAACTCTTTGTAACATAAAATATTTTTTATTACAATTTTAACAAGATACCCAAAGAAGAAAAGACTGCAACTTTTTTGGGACATGTACTGGAGCATACTGATTTCACTATCGCGCTTAACTATTTCTGCAGCAATATATTCTAAGATTAGGCAGTTGACTGATCGTTTTGTTGTTGATCTCTTCTTAGTCACTGGATGAGATTGGTATAAAAAATTCCCTAAAAGAGGACGCTAAACTAGGTACTCACTGCACGTTTTCTTTGAATTTTGTTGACTTACATTGGTGAGTCCCGTCCTCCCCTGTTCCAGTAATCTTGTTTCTATAAGTGTAGTTTCAAGCCTGTATGTTTTAACTGAAGGTCATTCCAATTCATAATAAATTCAAACTATCACAAAAGATCAACCATTGCCAAGTTACCCTAAATCAAATGTGCCTTTTCAAACCATCTATACTTCTTAATTTCTTCTTTTACCAATTGCAGAGTTCAATTAAATACAAGATCTCATACTTATTTTCAAACCATCTATACTTCTTAATTTCTTCTTTTGCCAATAAAACACACGGTATAGGCTATGAACAACACCAAAAGTGATCCAATTAATCGTCGAACCTACTGCATCATACATCTTTGTAGTTCTCTTGTATAAACATTTCACGAATCATATTATACATTTGGCTTATTACAATTTATACTTGCAATAAATACACAAACACAGAAATCAATTGTCATGGGTCAAAATAAGGAAGTCAACAATAAAAGTCAAACCCACATCAACAACAAGCAACACCATCAACCTCAAATTTCTTAATTGACATTTCCCCAAACATCTTTTGTGCACTATAATCTTTTTCATTTTTTACTTGATACTCCCTCCGTCTCAAAATTATTGTCAGGAGACAAGAAACACACAATTTAATAAAAGTGGGACCACTTTAATTTTTAACCATTCAAAAGGAATCTTCCCCTACAAAGTTCTCTAGTTTTTACTATAAAAGGAAAGTGGACAATTAATTTGAGACATACAAAAATGGAAATGTGGACTATTATTTTGAGACGGAGGGAGTAATATTCATTATATACTGCCAATTCTCATCAAACTTGTTGTTGATGTGGGTTTGACTTTTATTGTTGACTTTTGTTGACTTCCTTATATTGACCTATGACATCAATCAGGCTAAGACATAAACCCTTAATTAAATACTTCCAATTCAAAATACCCAATTACCTATAATCCTATGAATTATCATATAAATAAACAGAGTTAATTACGCAAATAAAAAACATAAATTGAACGACTTACCTGAAAACAGATCATGTGGATGGGTCCAAAAATAAAGTTTGAAGATGAAGAAGTTGTGAACATGAACTTTTTACATTTTTAGTCCCCTCTTATTTTCGGTGTTCAAAAAGGAGTTCAGCCCCCTGTTGTGTATATTATACTTCCTCTCCCCATTTATATTATCCAATGTACTAATTTCATATAGCTTTGGAGCAGACAAATCTCCCTTGGTGAAAACCTTCATTTCCCGAGACCAACCACCAATTTGCAAGGTATCCAATGATGGAAATTCAAAAGCTTCCTTTCCTAAGCAAAATCCCTCGAGACTTTTAAGATCATTAAGTTTCAAGGACTTTAGAAAAGGGAACTCCACAGTAGCATTCACTATGGCATCACATTCTTCTTCTTCTTCTCCCTTCACAATTACCTTCATACTTCCGCAGTAACTTATATGTAGTTCCTGGAGTTGCAATAGACTACCAACCATGGGAAATGTAAATACATATTCTAAGCTACTGCAAAATTGAATTGAAAGTCTTGTTAGGTTCGGAAACTTTAATATTGTCCCCTGCTTGCTCTTCCATATATACTTGAGACCATTTAAAAACTCCAAGTCCACTTGTCTCAATTTTGGAATTTCAGCAACAGTTTTTGAATCAAATATCTCCTCAGTGTGCCCACATCTCCTAAAACGAACAGTTTCAAGCTTTTGCAGTTGCAGCATCTTATCGGATGGAAAAAGAGTCTGTCCACCACTGGGATTATAATTCACATTCATTTTGATCAAATTATAAAAAGACCAAGGAAACGATTCCATAGTAGCAGGGTGGTGTGAGCTTGAGTTCTCAGAACTTGGTAATCGGGCCTACAAGGTAAAAAAAACAACAAGCTTATATCAGAAATAATTGTACATTTAAAAAAAAGGCTCTACATGATTGTAAACCGTTGGGTGGGTTTTGGGGATCACATAAATAACCAAACCGTTGATATTTGCTAATCATATTACTTTCGATCCAATAATTACGTTTTAATTTTGATGAAGACTGGAGTTATTAATAAGGTTAATTGACTCTAATACTAGAAGTCTTTGCACTCTTTTAAATATTAAGTTATACACCCAAGGCTTGAGTCTGACTTGGGAAGGTTTTTTTCTTTTTAATTAAAATAAAAATAATACCTGATGCGAGGTGGTGGTCACACGAAAGTTAAGGCCACATTCAACACTATGTTTGCCTAAGCTTGTATTTATGAAGTTAAGCTTTGGAGATGTAGATTGACCATAAGTGAACACTGTTATTTGTGGGCATTCACGGATCACAACCTTTTCCAATGCTGGCCATCTGAATTCATTCTTCCCCAAGAAGAAACCCACAAAGTTTGGAAGATCGACTAGTGAAACGGATTTTAGATGACGAAAGACTACCACAACAGCCGTTGTCTGCTCTCTATTTTCTTCCTTAACAATGACTTCCAATTCCTTGCAATCCTTTACCTCTAACTCTTCGAGTTCCGCGAGGCTTTCAAGAGTGGAAAATGTGAATATATGTTTCAAAAGTTTACACCCTTGAATTCTCAGGATCTTTAGTTTTGGTAGTTTAAGCATCGTAATAAATTCTACCCTTGGAAGTGACTTTTCAGTATCAGCATTAGTACCACTCTTGTTGTTGATCTCTTGAGTTTCAAACACCTCTGTCATTGATTCACAACCTTCTATTTTCAGCTCCTGAAGCTTTTGCATTTGTCCTACAGCATACCATGGAACCACACTTGACAATGCATCACACCATTCTATGTGTATCTCTCTAGCATATTGGCATAAGGACCAAGAAGATAACTGAAAAAAACGAGAATTTAATTATAAACTTAACAGAGCTAAACAAAATTAACAGAGCTAATAATATATAGGAAAGATACCTTAAGCTGGTCATGAATATCAGTAGATATACCATTGGCACTACCACCAATACACTTGAGCTTTTCGAGGCTAGACAGGAAAAGAATGTCTAAATAAGGGATGAGACTGGTGTTTTTGAGGCTATCAGTAGACTGGTCTGTGTTTGAAACAATCTCTTCAATACCATCAGAAGACTTTATTTCAACTTTCTTTAGGTTGGAAAGAAGTTTCGCCATGAGAGGTGAAAACAAGTACTTGATGCTGTTGCAATTGTACAGTATTATGGTTGTGAGGTTATGGAATGAGGACTGTGACTGTGGTTTTTGAAGAATCAAGAATTCATTCCAATCGCACTTCCACACATGACTCATCCTCCCCATATTCTCTAACTCTAATCTCTCAAGATAGGGGAGTATTGGTGGTTGTTGAGTATTGTGAGGTGATTCTCTACTACTTGGACTCGTTATCTCAAAGACCACCTCCACATCTTTATAGTCCCGCAAATAAAGTTTATGAAGGTGATGGAAAGTGGGTAATAGAGAGGATGGGAGTGCAACTTTAGAAATACCATCATTCACTTCCTCCCTCGATATGGGTATAACATTAATCTGCATATTACAACACAAATGTTATAATTTTTAGAAAAAAAATCAAAAATAAAAAAGGGAATATTTGAATGTTCGTCATTTGGCATTATTCTTTTGAGACCATAGGTGTCTTTTAGGTTCATCGGGTTTTGATTTATGTTTAGCTGTAATTTGACATTAGGTGTTCTTTGTTTCTATTACAGAGTCAATTTATAACGTTCGGTGTAGTGAGATTGTAGGTTTATTGTTAGGTGGGATTTTTTCGGGCGAGCCTCTTTGTATTCATGTTTGTATCTTGTAATGCTTTTTTTTTTTTTTTTTTAAGAAAAAAGAAAATCTTGATAAGGAAAAAAAAATTTACAAAAGGGGGCCTATATTATGAACCAAAAAAATCACAATTTTAATCTTAATTCACACGTAGCTACAAAACATATAATTAGAATTGTACACATGTGACAAAAAGCTGAAAAATAATATATGAAATTCCATAAAACCATTTCAATACCATCTTTTGCAATTATGTATTAGAGCTGAGGAACGAAAGTGTAACTAGTTTCCAAATCAAGAACTATAGTTTCATGTAAAATTTATGAAATTCCATAAAATTTATGATAGTAATATGCTATTTTTCTTTTCTTTGCATAAGGTCATAAAAATCAAGTAAAAAAGCCACAACCTAAATAATTGTTTATTCAAAATGTATGGAAACCTTTACTTCTAATATTAAATTATTTTTTTCTATGAAAAAATAATAAATAACATTCAAGTCATTATGTTAGTTTTAAGCATTCAATTTCAAGATAGTACCTCTTGATCTTGGTTACTCTCAACCAATTCATTGTTTCTCTCACGTTCTCTGCCGCATCCATCAATTACAACTTTTTTAAGTGCTCTCATATCAAAATTGGTTGTGGCAGGGGTGATTAAATTTTCAAACCTCTCACAATTTTTAATAGTTATTCTTTCAACAGCTTCAAATCCATGAATCAAGTTATTTCCAGCATCTTTTATCCTCCACACCTCTCTAAGCTTCCCTAATTTCCACAAATGAATGCTTCTTAACCTGCTGCTGCTAACTTTATCCATTTCACCAACACATCCCATGTCGATGTTGAATATCACTTCAATGGAAGCACATTCTCTTACTTCAAGCTCTTCTAGATGATTGAATAATGGCATTGGATTGCTTGGGAGAAGATTCACAAGACTATCACATCTATTCACTTTAATGCTTCTCAAACTGCTGCTACAAACCTGTTCTCTTCTTTTACCAGCACGCCCCAAGTCAGTGTTAAATAACACTTGAATGGAATGACACCAAGAAACTTTAAGCTCTTGTAGATTATTCAGAAATGGAAATGGATTGCATGAAAAAAGCTTCACAAGATTAGCACATTCCGACACTTCAATGCTTCTCAAGCTGCTGCTACAAACTTGTTCTTCACTTTTACCAGCACGTCCCAAGTCAGGTTGCTCGATTTCACCAAAATCCATGCTGAACAAGACTAAAACGGAATAACAACCCCTGACTGTAAGCTCTCTCAATTGGCACAGATTACTAATACTAAACTGACGAGGCCATATCTCCTTTAGATTCTTCATATTAGAAACAAACAACTTCTCCAGCTTAGGAGTCGCATCCTGCAAATTATTTAAAATTTGTTCATTCATTAGATACCGGCCTGTTATTAAAACACTTTTAGTTGAAGAAATTGTTAATATCAGTATATTAATACAAAGCATATACTTACCTTTTCGTTGAACAAAGATTGCGTGGGAAACATATCATTCGACACAAAAGATGTTGTACTTCTGGGATAAATGCTTGTAATTATTGGAAGGCCTTCAAGTTGCAACTCCATGAGACGTGGCAGCTCAATTACATCAACGTTATTGCAGAAATGCAATAACTCTGGTAGCTCAGCCAACCTGAGATACTTTAAGTTGGAAAACTTAATTATATCTGATCCATCATTCTTGGTATGTATGACTGCTTCCATTTTTGGGCATCCGGAAATTTCCAGATACTCTAGCTTTGACAACATTGTTGCAACACTCGGTGTGAAAAGGTATGTCAACTCTCCACAATTTGAAACTACAAGGAGTCTTAAATTGTCAAACGAAGAGTATGGCAGAGTATTCATATCATTCACTTGTAGATAAAGTGCATCTGTGTTCATAAACAACTCACTGATATTACATTTCTGTAGTTCTTCTTCGTTGGTAATCAGCTTCAAGCTGTTTTGATATGAGTGTGCGTCAACTTTATTGCTTCCCAGCTCGTCTCTAACTTCCGAAAAATAACATCCCACCGAGAGCTTGAATCTTTGAAGTTTCTCATAAGACATGTTCTTCATATGAGCATTGTCACCAACAAATTCAAATTCTAAGGCACGAAGGTTCTTTGAACATTCTGCAAGCTCGCTAGTGTTGTTGTCTGTGAAGCATAGTGCACGTCCTTTAAAACATCTCATATAAAGCTCTTCAAGCTTCACTAAGCTTTTCAAGACACCGTCATCTATAACAAGATTGCAACAACCTGTTACATCGAGTTGTCTTAGCTTCTTCAAATTTCCGAACGAGGAAGGTAGGATTGTAACGCCAGAGTTAGCAAAGCTAAGCACTTCCAGATTCGAAAGATTTCCAATACAAGCTAAATCAAACTTTAAGGAGCATTCATGGAGACAAAGAGTTCGAAGGTTGGTGGAGCACTGAAATGATGAGGGAAGTAATGGATACTCCATTCTCTCAAATGCTATAACTTGAAGCTTTTTCATTGTTGCATAAAAGTCTTGAGGAGCGCTTAGCAACTCATCTCCGTGCATAAGTTTCAAAAGTGAAAGGTTTGGAAACCTAAATTCACTAGGAAACTCAGACATGCCCTTGCATGTTAACGAAAGTTGCTTGCAAGACTGGCTCATATTATTAGCTTCACTCAACTTTGAGAAATCATCTTCATGGTGAATGATCCAACATCCCTCATCACCACCTTTAGAAACAGTACCCACAACAAATGCAAGCACAAGATCATGCATTTTCACACACTCGTAGTCATCACTATCACCATCCATCAACAAATATACATTTTTGAGATTGCTAACACTCTTTTTTGTGCTGTCTCTAGCATCTTCAATAGTATAAACTTTGTTTAAAAGTTTTAATCCCCATGCATATCTTGCGATATCTTCTATCGGGATGTTAGAGTCCTCGGGGAACAAGCCACAAAGCAGGAAAATCTCTTTATCCTCTTCTTGTTTTAAATTATTGTAGCTCATCTCAATAATTTCTTGTACATTCTTATCAAGATCATTATTCTTCAGACACTTGAGTGTATGTCTCCATACACCCCTGTCCTTTTGACATTTAAGATTTCCGGCAATGAGTTTGATTGCAAGCGGCAAACAACCACATTTATTGACAATTTCACACCCTATTTCACAGAGATCACGATCATGTTCGGCTGAAATCACTGTGATTTGACAAAAGAAATCCTGTGCTTCATTTTCCTTCAAGACACCAACCTTAACTTCTTCAAGAGCAGAATTAGCATCATCTGCAATCTGTCGGCAGACTTGTACATCCCGCGATGTGAGCAACAACTTAACCCCATTTGGCAAAGGACTCGCTAATCCGATATCTTCGAGGTTAATCGTCTCCCACACATCGTCCAGTATAACCAGACTCTTTTCTTTAAGCTTTGAAAACTCTCCGAATCTTTTAGAAAGACGAGTTGCCCTTAGTGTTTCATCGGTTTCGGTTAGAGATTCGCCTGTGTGCGCTGCTATGACCTCCTGAATTTTAAACAAGTTGGGACTTTTCCCAACAGCTACAACCATGATCCAATTAAACATCTTTTTATCTTTTGCAGCCTCTTTCAGTTGTTTCATCAGCGTGGTTTTCCCCACACCACCCATTCCACACAAGGCTATCACTCGAGGCTTATCATCATCTTGTTGAAGGAACTTCATTGCATCATCGAATATCTTATCTCTTGACTTGAACACAATTTGAGTATTTCCAGCTGATGTCGATGTTGATGGCGGGCTTTCGAAATCGACTCTTCCAAGAGGTATATCAGCATCTGTCCAAATGATTTCTTCTGTACTAAGACGGTCGATATCCTTGATAAACGCCAATGCATTTTTTCCTGCTAGATACTTCTTTTTGACATTAAAGCATCCAATGTCGTTACTTGGAATATTTTCAACTTCTTTCTTGATGTTTTCTACTTCTTCCAACCACCCCGGTACACGAGCAGGTATCTCTTTATTGTTTTCATGGTTTCTTCTCAAATGATTTTCGTTATCAACTCTTTGACCGTCCAAAACCTTCATTTTGTCTTTCATTTCCTTCACACGATCGGCGGAGGAAGTGAGATTTCTCAACTTTTGCGTAATATGCTCCGCCAAGAGCTTCACAACAGGACCAAGGATTGCAGATACAACTTCCATTTTCCTGAGACATAGAAATTATATAAACAAAATTAGGGGTGGCAATTCCAGAAACGATAGGAAAATAAACATGTTAAGGTTGGGTCTAACAGGGTTAGTTCACATGGTTGGTTTGATGTGACTAAAACACGACTGAACTACCAACAAAGGGATGAGAATCTTATTACAGTATTCATACTTTTGGATTGCTTATTATTCTCTGCTTATAAAAAAGTACTAATGAGCTACTTAAACATAAGCACTCGGGTTAAAGAGTAAAATGACGTAAAAGCGAAAAGTTAATGCTAAACACTTGGTGTATCATATAAGCAAAATAAAAAAAACTAAACAATCGTTACTAAACAAGCTGTATATTTTAAACGATAAAAGCTCCAAAAAGCTCGTCCCAAACACAGCGTATGGTCAAATATAAGACCTTTGGCTAAGGCGAAATATAAAAGTAAAAAAGAATAATCTCGCCTACGGGGAGAGACTCAAAAAGTACCGACGCTCAATCGAAAGAAAGAGAAATCCACTAGAAATAAGCAGCTTCTATCTCCTTTAAAATTTTCCCTCAAAATAAGCTATTAAGAAAAACCAGTATACATTTTTATATGATCTCAAGCATTAAAATAAGGAGCTTCTACCTACTTTTTGAGACTTTCTTATTTTACTTAAAAAGAAATAAGGAATACCAAAAACTCCCCTTAAATATGATCCAAACAGATTTATCTCACTGAGTTTCACTTGTTGATTAATAAAGATAGAAATATCGATACATCAAACTTAAGAGGTTACACAACTTGTAAAATACTAGGAAAAGGTAGAAATCTGGTGTCTACAGTTAGTAACTAATTAATTCTATGCCAAAAATATATAAAAGTACCTTGAAATACAGACTTCACCAGTTCTCAAAGACGTAAACTTTTTTAATGTTAAAAAAAAAGAAGGTTGGTTGAGTTATAGATGATTAAAAACAAATGGAGAAGATGTTTTTTTAGTGTAAAGTGAAATGCTACTTTTTGCCCACTAATCTTCCATTACATTTGGCCATGTGTCAAATAACGCTAGTTAATAATGAGTCATAATTAAAGGCTACAATATTTTTTTCTAAGTTGTAGTCATGATTATAGGAGAAATAATGCTATAATTTATGGGTTAACTGATATCAATAATTGATCTTTAACATTAAATATATAAAGAATTGAGTACCGCGACTTGGCACCCCACCAGTCCGATGTGAATGGCAAATTGGCGTGCAAGCCATCATATCTACTCCTCTTGAGCCATTTGTTAGCTGGTCGCCACTTGCTTTTTCTTTTTCTTTTTTAAATAAATGTGTTTTGCGTATGAATACGGCTACGGTCTAAACCAAATTATATGCTAGTTTTGTCAAGGTTTCATCATGTTCCAATGTTATATAAGCTTATTAATCTTATAAGCTATTGCTTATAAGTTCATCAACTTGAGTTTGTACGCTATTAATAATTAGCTTATTGAAATCTCAATAAGCTTAAAAGCCCATCAAATAAGCTAAAACAAAACCCCCCCAAATTGTATACTGCCTTCAATCTAGAACCTAATACACCAATTTCCAATCATGATTGTCATGAAGTTGATCAAAGTGAATAGCTTGCCAATAGAACTGCTAAACAAACAGCTAGACGTTTTTTTGTTGTTGTCGTCGTTGTCGTTGAAATAAGTGATTTTCACATGAATGACAACAAAAAGCGTCTTAGATAACCTTTTGTGAAAACTAAAAGGACAACAACGACGTGAAAACTGATATAAACAAGTTTTCAGTTCTGGTGAATATAAAATAAACAAACATGCACAATGTTTAAATAATGATTTTCGGAGATGAGAAAACTGATATAAACAAATTTTTATCAATAAATGATAAATCAAGGTAAGAAAAAAGGAAACTAATATATCACGTAATTTTTTAGTCCTAAATGACTTGTCACTGTGAAATTTGACCCGGTCCATTTAACGTATTTGACCCGGCCCATTTAAATGTCCAGACATAATTGACATAGTCCTGTCAATCTTGGTACATAAAACTAAATGAATAATTTTATTTAGACGTAAAACACGAGTCTAACATGTATAGTCTATAAATCATTTGACAAGTGTATTATTTATTTTTTCTTCAAATTTTCACAAATCATTTTTTCAAATCAACTAATCAAATATTCAAGTATATAATTATGCATTGTTACTAAGCACAACAATCATTTTTAAAATAAGATAAATGATATGTCACCATAAAATTTGTGCCTTTTATACTTGGTCTCAAGTTAGATGTCAATGTTTATATTTTTGGAAAACTTCAATCATTACTGATATATCATCATATAAAATCTGTGTAATAAAGCATCAATAAGGATTCATCATTAAAAGGATCTGCTCATCGAACAAAAAATAAAGAGCTTCGAGCCAATAAAGACTAAGAATATTGACTCAAGAACTAATAGCTCCATTGTAGAGTTCAGACCTAACCATTAAGTAAGAAGGGATGGGAACGATGGAGCCTGTGAATTCAAAAGATTCTAGTGAAAGTGAATTCGAACGATTCATTGATCGGGATGGCGGAACCGACCATAAACCAATTAATCTATTCGGAAAAGTTATGAACTAATGATAGAACTGAAATAGAAATTGAAAGAGTAAATATTCGCCCGCGGAATCTTTATTTTTTTCAATTGCTAAATTTAGGACTCTTAACAACACTTTAATCTTTTAGAAATGATCATTAAATCGCAGTATAAAAATAAAAACTCTATTATTTGCTAAATGGAAAAAGATACAATTTGCAAAAATAAAAAGAAAAAGGGTATAAAAAGAGGATAAGAAAGCATATTGGCGATCGAACCATCAGGGGCGGATCTAACTTATACACAGCGCATGCACGTGCATACTCTGTGAAAATTTTTAGTAGTGTAATTTTTTTTTTCCAATAATTACTACAAAATACAATAAAAATTTGAGAGTGCACACCCTCTAAAATACAGGAAAAAAAATCAGTGCACACCCTAGATTCAAAAGAGAAGAGAGAGAGAAAAAAAAAAAACAGAGTCATTGGTACAAGTGCGCAAGCTATATCTTGAAGAAGAAGATGATCGTCAAAGTGTCAATCAACTTAATGTATCTATGTTTGGCCTAGGGGTGTTCATCGGTTCAGTTATCGGTTTATTCGGTTCGGTTAATTTTTTTTTGGTAAAACCGAAAATGAAACCGAACCGAATTCAAATTTGATTCAACGGAACCGAAAATCGAGCCGAATAACCAAAACCGAACCCCTATAATAGAAAACCGAACCAAATAACCCGAAGTACATAATTTTAATTATTATTTTTCATTTAATTATATATATTTTTAGCACAAATTAGCTTAAATAATGTTATATTTATAATAAGAAAGAGTTTTAGTGATTTTTACCATATAAATACATAGAGACAATATATATTTATATGAATTTGGTTATCGGTTTAGTTTTCGGTTTTCATTGCCAAAACTAACTCCAAACCGATGACTGAATATTTAGTTTGGTTCGGTTCGGTTTTGACCAATTCGGTTCGGTTTTTTTTGTTCAGTTTCGATTTCGGTTACTATGAATATTACCGGATCCGTGAACACCCCTAGTTTGGCCCAATTGTAATGCAAACTTCTTTAGTTATAAAATTAAATATTGAGCCCACAATTGCCCCCCCCCCCCCAATCCCAACCTATTTTAAACTACAATTTTACAGTTTACAGATATCAATTTTATCATTTTATTTGTTATTTATTTGATAATTATAGGGTGTCTGGGCTAGTTTTGTGCCAATTTAACTGCTTCTGCTTATATATCACCTAAAGTGTTTATTATTTGTAACAGCTTATATTACAGTACTTATTTATATGCAAAAAGAATACTCTGAAAGAGACCTTTGTATGAATTCATCAGTGGAGTAATATAAATTCAAGCATATTATTATCAAACAGTTTTCAAAGATCTCACCAGTTGTCAAACAAGTGTTACAACAGCCAGAACCAAGTCACTAGTTTCTATTTGAAAACTATTGTGTAATGTGTTTGTGTGAGTGTATGTGTTTGATCAAGAGATAGCACAAGTTTGATGGTTTTAAAAATAATAAAATTTAAAGAAAGATTAAAGGAACAATACATTGAGATTTGCAAAACTAGCAGAGCTCCACCACCACCTACGTACTTTGTTTAATGGTTAAATTAAGGTTTTTGGTTAAGCTTTTTTGACTCTATCACTAAAACACAGACCGACAAACTGAGTTTGGGAGCACTTGGGCATCAATCTCAAGTCAATTTTTTCCTTCATTAATTTTTTAGTTTTTTATTCATTCATCTCTCTTTGCTTTATTTATTTCATGGTGTTTCACACAAGTTGTAGAAGCCTAGGTAAAACTTTACAAGTGATTTAGTTAAGCATGCTAGTAAAAAACATAAACATAAAAATGACACCAAAGATGGTAGTTGAAAAGAATTATTATACCTTGAATGATATATCTACCACAGATTAGGAGTGTTTGCCCATGTTTATTTGTAGGATTATAAAATTTGTTATTGAGTTAATTTTACGAGCTTATTTAAGACCGGGTGTAACAAAGAGAAACTAAGACTGCATTCATCGCCGCCAACTTAGCTTTCTCACAACCAACTTAGTGTAATAAAACAATCAACTTCACCATCAAAACATGCATTACTTAAACACAAATACATCCAACAAAAACTATTTAATAAAAACACTCATACACACAACAAACCTCACACGACTAGATATACGAACATACACAAATAAACAAAATAAAGAAACATTAACAAACGTATAATCGGACATTCACGAACATAAATGAACGAGCAAGAATTTTGTTCATGTTCGTTGAATTAACTAAACGGACATGAAATCTTGCTCATGTTCGTTCATTTAATAAAAAACACACATAAACGAACATTTTACCGAACGGTTCTTGAGATGTTCACTTAATGTTTGGTTCATTTATAACTCTATTCAATATATAATACCAAGACATGAATAACTCGATTACTAAGATTAAACTTATAGAAACCCAAAAACTATAAACAAAAACATTAGACATGATATGCCAGTATGAGGCCTATTTGAAAGTTTTTGGTCCTAGAATAAGGCCTTTTTTTTCACGAAAAATAAGTTTACTAGATAAGTGCTTTTATTTAGTATAAGATTTCACATTCTCTGATCATACTCACATATTAGCAAGTCTCATTCTCTAAGCATCCCAAAAACTTCATTATCAAAAAGACAAAAAACCATATGGCCCTTAACGCCTTAACTTTCTTTTAGCTTACATACTTGTAATTCACTAAACGCATGTTCTAACACGTTAACCGTAATCGAAGTGGATATAAGTGTTCCTCGAGCTATCAGGTAGCAAGGTATCATCAAACTGACATAGAGTATTTCCAATTTATATAATTTATTTGTTTCGACTGAAAACGTTGTGTTCAACAGTCAATGGCCTTCATATTATTTTCAGATATGGTTTGACCCATTAATAAAAACAGTTCATGTGTGTGTTAGTGATGGGTCGAACCACCAACCCATTTTTAGTTAGATAATCAGGATACATGGGTTTTCTGCTTGTTTTCATACAGAAGCATCGCAAAAAAACTTTATTATCAAAATCTTGAAACAAAAATATAATTGCATTTTGTATAAAAATAAGTGAATCCAAACACTATCTCCTAAATTGCTTCTATTACTTATATTTATATGCAAAAAACACAGTGGAGTAATATAAATGCAGGCATATTATCAAATATGTACTAACCGATTTCAAAGATCTCACCAGTTGTCAAACAAGTGATTTACAACAGCCAGAACCAAGTCACTAGTTTCTATTTGGAAATTATTGTGTATGTGTTTGATCAAGAAATAGCACAAGTTTGATGGTTTAAAAAATGGTTTAAAGAAAGGTTAAAGGAATACTTTGAGATTTGCAAAATTAGCAGAGCTCCACCACCGCCTATGTACTATTTGCAATTTGTTTAATGGTTAAATTAAGGTTTTTGGTTTAGCTTTTTTGACTCTATCAGTAAAAAACAAGACAAAGTGAGTGTGGGAGCACTTAGGCATCAATCTCAAGTCACTTTTTTTCCTTCATTACTAGTTTTTTATTCATTCATCTCTCTTTGCTTTATTTATTTCATGGTGTTTCACACAAGTTGTAGAAGCCTAGGTACAACTTTACAAGTGATTTAGTTAAGCATGCTAGTAAAAAACATAAAACATAAAACATAAAAGTGACACCATAGGTGGTAGTTGAAAAGATTTATTGTACCTTGAATGATATATCTACCATTGATTAGGAGTGTTTATCCATGTTTATTTGTAAGATTATAAAATTGGTTATTCACTTGAATTTACAAGCTTATTTAAGACCAGGTGTAATAAAGAGCAACTAAGCCTCCATTTATCGCCGCCAACTTAGCTTTCTTTCAACCAACTTAGTGTAATAATACAATCAATTTCACCATCAAAACATATATTACTTAAACACAAATACATTCAACAAAAACTATTTAAGAAAAACACCCATACACACAACAAACCTCACACGACTCGATATACGAACATACACAAATGAACGAAACTAAAAAAAACATTAATGAACGTATAATCAGACATTCACAAACATAAATGAATGAGCAAGACTTTTGTTCATGGTCGTTCAATTAACTAAACGGACATGAAATCTTGTTCATGTTCGTTCATTTAATAAATAAACACACATAAACGAACATTTTACCGAACGGTTTTTGAGATGTTCACTTAACGTTCAGTTCATTTATAGCTCTATTCAGTATATCATACCAAGACATGAATAACTCGGTTACTAATATATCTGAGATTAAACTTATAGAAACCCAAAAACTATAAACAAAAACATTAGACATGATATGCGCAGTATGAGGCCTATTTGAAAGTTTTTGGTCCTAGAATAAGGGCTTTTTTTCTCGAAAAATAAGTTTACCAGATAAGTGCTTCTATTAGTTTAAGATGTCACATTCTTTTATCAGTGATTATACTCACATATTAGCAAGTCTCATTCTCTAAGCATCCCAAAGAACTTCATTATCAAAAAGACCAAAACCATGTGGCCCTTAACGCCTTAACTTTCTTCTAGCTTAATTCACTAAATGCATGTTCTAACACGTTAAACGTAATCGAAATGGATATAAGTGTTCCTCTGGCTATCAGGTAGCAAGGTATCATCAAACTGACATCGAGTATTTCCAATTTATATAATTTATTTGTTTCGACTGAAAATGTTGTGTTCAACAGTCAACAGTGCTCATTTTATTATCACATATGGTTTGACCCATTAATAAAAACAGTTCATGTGTGTGTTAGTGATGGGTCGAACCACCAACCCATTATTTAGATAATCAGGCAACATGGGTGACTTTCGGGGCCGTAACTAAAACAAACCAGCTAAAGGAATGAGAATGTAATTATAGGGTGTCTGGGCTAGCTTTTTAGTTTTTAGCTTTTCTGCTTGTTTTCAAACACTATCTCCTAAATTGCTTATATTACTTATATTTATATGCAAAAAAACACAGTGGAGTCATATAAATGCAGGCATATTATTATCAAACAGTTGGTATTTATGTGTAAAATGAGATAATCAAATATGTACTAACCGATTTCAAAGATCTCACCAGTAGTCACACAAGTGATTTACAACATCCACAACCAAGTCACTAGTTTCAATTTGAAAATTATTGTGTACTGTGTTTATGTGAGTGTTTCATCAAGAAATAGCACATGTTTGATGGTTTTAGAAATAATAAAATTTAAAGAAAGATTAAAGGAATACTTTGAGATTTGCAAAATTAGCATAGCTACACCACCGCCTATGTACTTTTTACAATTTGTTTAGTGGTTAAATTAAGGTTTTTGGTTATGCTTTTTTTGACTCTTATCACTAAAACACAAGACAAAATACAAAGTGAGCGTGGGAGCAGCTACGCATCAATCTCAAGTCACTCTTTTCCTTCATTACTAGTTTTATATTCATTCATATCTATGGTTTATTTCATGGTGTTTGACGCAAGTTGTAGAAGGCAGGTACAACTCTCTACAAGTGATTTAGAAAAAGTAAAAAAATATTTTGGGTTATTCGCAAAAATGATACTTTGGGTTTAATAATAACGAGCGTGGTAGCCCGCGCGTTGCCGCGGGATTGTCTTGTTGATGGTGTCTTTTTCTTTTCTTTTTTTTTTTATCGTTTTTTGTTGTTATGTGTAAAGTTGTCTTAAACTTTGTTCTATTTTCACATAACCAACACATCTTTAAAATAACAAACTTGTCCCAAATTGTTGCAATTTTCACATAGCCAACACATCTTTAAGATAACAAACTTGTTCCAAATTGTTGCAGGTCACAGTAATGATTTAGAGCATAAGCATGTCCAAAAAAAAATCTAAGGAAAACTTAGTCTGTTTTCAACTGACATACCAAGGCAGATCAATGTTTTGCAACCATAGTATTATGTATATGTAGAATGTTATTAGTACAAAATCTTTATATTATGCAGATATCAAAGTTATACTATCGTCGCCATACAATACATATGGTTAAGCCATAGATAAAGAAGTTCCATCCAGATTTGATTCTTTGCTCATTTGTTAGATTCATACCTTCCTTAATCACCCATGGAGGCAACTGCTTTAATGGCGCACTTTTAGATTTTATCTCTTTTTCCTCCACACCAGAAAAAGGCCACTTCGATCTGCAAACAAAGTTTATACCAATTATTCTCATTAGTCATCGAAGTCACAATAATGGAAGTGTTTGCTATGACTACATAAACTATATTGTTGAAAATCTGCATTTATTTTCCACACCCTATTAATATAAACCATCTTTAGAAACAAAATATTGCAAGATTCCATCGTTGAGCAACAATTTCAGGGTTGAATTATGAGTTGCAAAACAAAAACGGTGCCAGGTACCTATACCGTATTAAATTTCATACACATATATTTAACGGTGCCATGTACCTATAACGTTCAAGATATTCATCACCAAATCAACTATACCCACAATATTTTTACCAATTATGAGTATTCATATTCATCACCTAAACCTACCCATTTCAACCCCTAAAAGCACCCATTTCAGTCCTATTTCTTCATCCAAACTTCAGCCCCTAAACCCATACGTTACAGGCTCTGTTTCAGCAGTCAAATCTATCCATTTTAACCCCCACTTCAGCCCCTAAATGCACCCATTTTGGTCCCATTTTCAGCATTTAAACGCACCCAATTCAGCCCGCGTTTCAGAACTCAAACACACCCGTCTCAGCCCCTATTTCAGCACCTAAACACCCAGATTTCAGCCCCAAAACTTTCACCCATTTTAGTCCACAAAACCACCCATTTGAGCCCCTAAACCCACTCTAAGACCCTATTTCAGCCCTCAAATTTCCGTTTCAGCACCTAAACCCATCCCATTTCAGCCCCTAAACGTACCCATTCTAGACCCCACTTCAGCCCCCTAAATGCACAAATTATGTTTGTTATTCAATTTTAGTTCCTTACCTGCTGAGTTGTGGAAATACCCTTTGAAAGAATAAGCAAACATGTTCGTTAGAAAGCTTTCCTTAGGTAAAGTATTGACTTCATTAATTAAGAAGATAGTGAAGTAAATACTTTACCTAAGGAAAACATACCCTTTGTGGAAATTATATTTGTTATTCAATTTCAAAAGACTCTTTCATATAAGCAATATTTCAAATAGGTAGTAATTAAGGGGTGTTTGGAAATGCGTTTCTGTGACAGATTATATGTTTTGGAATAATCAACCCAAACACTCATTGATATGTAAATGCAATTATATAAAACACCTTCTTAATGAAAATGAATACACTCATCCAAACACTGATTTTTAAAGTGGCCTAATCCTAATGCATCCTAGGTCGACATCAAAGACATACCTTCGCTTTAGAAGTGGCACTGGGTCTTTGAAATGTGGCACTTTATCGGCTTTAATCATATCTTTAAAGAGTTGTTCGTCTTTCAGTTTATCTTGAGGCAGCCCGGCGGCTGTAGAACATCCGAAGTATACAGTCAACTTTAAAAATTAGAATATCTAGATTAGCAACTATTTTTTATTGTGTGAAGTTGTTTTGTAAACTGACCTGAACGAAGGGTTTTGTGCTTTCACAACAGCTCTGGGAAACTTAGCTCAGTTTGTTGGTGCAACCACTTTCGACCATCATGTTCCAATCACTGCAACAAAAAATGATTCAGAATTACATACAGTGCATCAGTTTGCTTCAAATACTTTAATATCATATCGTAAAAAAATAAAAAATAAAAGAAAAAAAAAGAAAAAAAAAAGAAACCAATCAACTTAGTTATCACATTTGATAACCCAACATTTGAAAATGGGCTAACCCTTACCTTTTCAATTCAATTTCACTGTGATATACAAAAAAAAATAGAAATGAGAAATGAAACACTTATACGCCGTCATAAAGCTAATAACATGGTAAGAGACAAAAGATTCGATTCATGAACGTGGTACAAAAAAAGCTTCAAAGTGCAAAACTCTTAGGCTCAGAATTGTAAGTGCGGAACCGTATAGACGGGTATCTAATCCGCCATGGCTGCAAACACGAAGTCGTGCTGCCCCGCCAAGATACGGATCAGTTTCACCCACGACGGTTCAACAGCTTATTGTAGCTGAAAAATTATATACTCACAAAAGCAATAGCATCATCATCGCCGTATGACTGCCATGGCTGCAACCTCACCAAGTTTGCCCAGTTCAGAAACCGTACCCTGCAATTGCAGATGTATCCGACCTGTCATGGCTGCAAACTTGGTAAGCCTGCGCCGCCACGACACTAATAATCACAATCTGTTTTCTAGACATGTGCAACAAAACACGCAAGGCACAAACAGTCAAATTTAGTCTGTTTTAAGGATATGTCCACCATGGCTGCAAGCTTGGTAAGCCTGCCTCGCCACGACACCAATAATCTCATCCTTGCTGGCATCCACGCAAGCCATAAACAATCAAATTCATTCTGTTTTAAGGATATGTCCACCATGGCTGAAAAAGCCACCCTTGCGCATATCCAGCGTCCGGTTTGCATGATTTATTATTAGTTCCTGTCCTAAACGGCAACAAAAAGAAGACAATATCAAAAAACAATAAATACCCAAACTTTGTACCAAATTCTCACCTAATAACATACCAAATCCTCAAGTAATAGCATAAAAATAAATAATTATATATTACCAAAATCCGAATGATTTTAGAGCTACTAACAGTAATGGTTAACCTATATTTAAACAAAAAGAGATGAACATCTCACAGTCACAGTAATGGTTAACCTATATTTTCTTTTGTGCATTAAACTAACCTATATTAGCATGTTGAAATAAGGACAGTCATCTTCACGCATATGACCACATCACAGAAGTCAACACATAAGCACAATCAGTTTATCAGCATGACTGGTAAGCAATATCGATCAAAAGGAAACTTACCACTTGCCATTGCTACTGTTTTTGAAAGAAGATCTTTTATAGCTATCAGTTACACATCTTTATGCAACCCATTTTTCTCGAACTGATCCAAAACCCATGTGGCCTTTTCATACGCACACACAAACTAACAAAATTAAAAACCCACATCACAAATCACAATTTAGAATAAATTTAAAAAAAGATGATAATAATTAGTAACATCAAACACAAATCAAACAACAATTAAAAAGGGGGTTTTATCACAAATCACAATTTAGAACTAATGTTGTCGATGATTCGTGTGGTTGTTTGATCAGGAGAGAAGAGTGGGGTGTTTCTTGTTTGTCTGTGTGTGTATGTTTATGAGGGTGAAGGTGGAGAAGAAAAGGGTGAAGAAACCTCTAGAATTGGGGAATGTATCTGTTTTTTTGTAACCGACACACTGTTGGTACAATATCTTTACTAATATTTGCCACCAACGATACACAAAAAGGGTCCACTGTTCTTTCTACAGTGGACATGAATAGTGAAACTTGAAATATGAGCCGTTAAAACCACAAAACTCATGCATCTCCACCGTCCAAAAGCCAACCGACCCACTGTTCATCAAAGGCAGCATTTCTAACCTTTAAATATATAAGTATAATAAATACATGGTTACCCGGTTTTGGTGCTGATATTTGAAGATTTGCTTTTGCTTATTGTGAGATATCTTTCTTAACAATTATTTATTTGCTTTAATTTATTGTTTATCAGCATTTTCTACTTTAGCTCGAGCTTTCATAATATCGTCGTTCAAACTGCGAGGGAGTAATAGATGATAGAGTAGTAAGCCCAAGCCCGGTATGTGAGATTGGGTCATTAAAGTTTTTATGTGTTCACCTTTATAAATATCGTATGAATGAAATATATCACCTACGGGGTTTACAAGATTGTGTGACCTCAATTTCTGGTTTTTAAGTTCACTTTCTAATAAAAGAAAAAAATTATCGAATTTTGTCTTGTTCAATCGCTAAGAGCATGCACAATCGTAATACCATAACACCAATAACACCGTCCATGTCAGCGCCACATCAGCTTTAACATTTCACATTAACATCCTCAAAAAACACCCACAACAATAACATCTCAATAACATCAATAACATTTCATATTTTCAATTTCAACCCCTAAACTAAAACAAACACTTCACTTATTAAACTAAACATAACATTAAATTTAAAAACATATTATAATACGTAATTAAAAAAATACATTGAAAAAAAATTACAACAAATAAAAAAATACATCGAAATTAAAAAAACACGCCGCAAATTAAACGTTACAACATAAAGGAAATGAAAACGAAAAAAAATAACAAAACATAGCAAATACTTATTCATCATCGTCGCTCTTTTGTTGTTGTCCATGTTGTTCAAGGTTCTTCTGCCAAACATGCTCCATAAGGTCCTGTTGGAGTTGGGTATGCGTTTGTCGGTCGTGTATTTCTTTTGCCTTACGACTGTGAGTATCACATCTGTCGACCCATCTTCGTTGCCTCAAATTTGCTGACGGATCCACCAACACTTCGTTATAGTCACGTAACGCAAATTTTTTATCTTTTATAATCATGTTATGCAAAATAATGCAACAATACATGATTCTACGTATCGTGGCAATTTCTCATTGACGTGCCGGTTGTTGTAGTATACCCCAACGGCCTTGAAGCACACCAAAAGCACGTTCAATATCCTTTCGGGCACTTTCTTGTCTCCTTTTAAAGTACGTATGTTTTTTGTCAGTTGTTGCCGTGAAGGATTTGACGAAAGTTGCCCACTGTGGATAAATTCCATCAGCCAAGTAATACCCATGTTCATACCTAGTTTCATTGACCATATAAGGTGCTCTTGGGGCATTGTCAGCAAGAAGGTCGTCGAATAATGGAGAGTTATCTAAAACATTAATATCGTTATTCGCCCCCGCCATCCCAAAAAATGCATGTCAGATCCATAAATCTTGAGAAACAACAGCTTCAAGCATAATTGTTGGGTATTTTTATCACCCCTAGCAAAATGCCCTTGCCAAGCCACTGGACAATTTTTCCATTCCCAGTGCATACAGTTAATGCTACCAAGCATTCCCGGAAAACCATGTTTATCTTCATGTTGTTGATAAATTTTTTGAACGCCGGCCCATGTTGGTTTTCTTAAATACTCCGGCATAAACAAATCAATAATACATTTGTTAAAATTATCAAGACATACTTTTGAAGTACTCGTACCCATTTGCAAGTACTCATCAAATGCATCGGGCGAGGTGCTGTACGCCAAGTACTCATTCGACCCGTACAATCGAGTGTTTGCCTAAAGAAATTAAAATGATACGGAATATTATCGGAAGTATAAGATTCAATACCTTCAACTATTTGCAGGAATAGTTTCCGGTTCATACGAAATGTTCTACGAAAATTCCGGTTTGAATACTTACAACCTTCTACGAAATAATCGTTGCGCAGACGTTCTTCTGCAAGCTCACGTTCACGATATATATGGCTACGAGAACGACTAGGATGTTGAGATTCAATACCTTCTTTTTGTTCCAACTGAAGGTGATACTCGTACGCGGACGCCATAAATTGGAAGTCTTCTTGGTCTTCTTTGTCTGACCAAGACAGAGGAATATCACCAAATTCATTTGGATCCATTGTGAACGAACTTGATTCGTGAATTATCAAAGTGTGACAGGAAGTATATAAATTGTGAATTTGAATTATGGAAGTGTGAAAAAATGGAGTTTTAGTTGGGTATTTATAGTGGTAAAAAATTGTTTTTGAGATATATATATATATATATATACTAGTTTTCGAAGCCCGCCCAATGGGCGGGCATGACTTATAATTATTTGTTTGTTGTTTTTTGTTAACTGAAATACATTTTTTAGAATAGTCTAATAATATAATAAAACAATTTTTTTTTTTTTTTTTTTTTTATTATTTTTTTTGTGTTAAGAATTATAAATAATTGTATGGTTTGCGTGGATGGTTAATAACACAACATATATAATTTTTACAACATTATGAATTTTATGTATGTTTTAACCTTGAATTATTTTGACAAATCACCCATTCGATCATTTACTCATCTTTGTGAGATTATAGGAGAGGGGAACGATATTAAGGCATGGCTGCTATATACTCAGATTCACACACAGATGTATTAATGTGTGTGAATAAATAACATTAAACATCCACACGTATATACGTATATACTCAGATTCACGTATGAGATTTTGTAAAAAGTGTAAATGTTTTGGATATATATCTCAGTTATAACTGATAGTTGCATTATACAAATAAGAGAATAACAAATTTTAGTAACCATAAAATTTATAATGCCAAGTGATAGGAGTAAGAAAAGTAGAAGCTAATTAGCCATAAACATATCAAAAATTGCAGGACTAAGTCAGTTCTTTGACTTTAACGGTTAGTAATTCCAATCATGTTCGTAACTAAAAGATAGAGATTAAAAATGGGCTATCTTATACTTGCACGGTTGCACCCAATTTAGTATATGCGTAAAAAAGTGACTATTCTGCCCCTTGCGCTTAATATCCCACTCTTTATATTGGCAATATAACAATTTGCAAGAAGCTAAACAGATATGGAGTTGTGTATATAGTGTAACTTATCTATTGTACCTGAACCAAAAACCAAACAACTATCTTATATCTTTAATGCTAAAACACCTAAAGTATCTGTCCAAAAGTCTCTACATACTCATGATCAAAAAAAAAAAAAAAAAAAAAAAAAAAGATGTCTCTTTACATACTTTAAAGTTGTAATTTGTCGGTTATAGAAGCAAAATGGGTGTTTAGGATTGCAGGAATGGGATTTTAACCCATATAAGAATATATATTTTATAATTCGCTTTTGACTAATTTCCCTGGTAGGCTGGTACAACTCAAGCGACATCTATTAAACTCATCGTAAAGAGCATAAACGTGAATTCATCCTATTGATAATGGGTTGGGTTGGTTACAAATAAAGTAAATACTAAAATTACTTAAATCTATATGGGCCAAACTAAAAATTTCCAAAGATTCAGCAGCCTGGTGACCAATCTATTGATAGCTAAGCATGTTCTTTACTTGTCCATTTAGCCATATATTGATATATATTCATCCAAAAATTTAAAAAAAAGCTACACGAATGAGCCAATCTTAAATCAACTATATTCAGCATTCTATAATCACTAAAATCTATACAAGCCAAATTAAAAATAGTCCAAAAATTCAGCAGGCTTAAATCATCTGAATTCAGCATCCTAAAATCACCAAAATCTATATTGGGCAAAGCTACATATCATTTGAAACTTCAGCAGCCTTCCTAAGCTTCTTAAGTAACTCATAAAATTCTCTAAACATGTTTATTATCTATTCACTAACATCATATGAATACAGTTTATTGATCATGGAATAGGGTGAAAACCTTTTATATCTTTGCCATACACTCACTTAAGGTTATATATACCTAATAATAAGATTACATGTTCTTCTGGATGATTGGTAACCAAGGTTATAAATAGCGTGAGGCGTGGCGTGGCATGGCGTTGATCCTCTAATGCTTTCACACAATCGTACAAATAAAAGAAACAAATTTGAAACCTTGTATAAGAAACAAATTTGAAACTACTTTTGCTATGTATATCTGGTAGGTTGAAACTACTTGCCCACAAATTTGAAATCGTTGTGTGAATCACTATATTGGGCTGCTATTGGCTGCTAGGTGCAAACCATATCTTTGTATATGCATAACAATGACAATCTCAAAGTAAGAATCACAATTATAGCATGTAAAGGTGAATAACGAATTCAACTATATGGTTAAGATTAAACAATATTTAAGCTCAAAGGATATACCTTGAATACATCCAAGCTCCTATGGCCTCTACATTTTAGGTTTACATTCGTACATGGCAAAAAGCAAATAGCATTCGTACATGACAAGACGTCCATTACCCTCCCATAACTCTAAAATGATACATTTTGATTCTTTAATTGTGCCTGCACTTTTAAACCCAATGAATGCTTCAAAATAAATATGTCAAGCTGGTACAAAAACATGTTCGGTAAAAATAACTAACTAAAGCAAATCATGTCTAACGGGTCAGTCACGGCTTTTCTTGCCCCCATGTACAGAAACCAACAGTCAACGGCTTCAAATGAAATGCAACTGAGAAAAAAACTACAAACGCACATGCACTCTAAAATGATGGTATCTTAATTCTTTAATTGTGGTGTCAGTAATTGTTTTTACTATGAGCATCGGATATGGGTTTCAATTTCTTTAATATATATAATACAACATGGGAGATTTAAAAATTTTCTAATGTGTAATCAGTTGTACGTGTACTCAATTTCCTTTTAATATACAAACCATTGATACACATGATGAGCAGTATCTATTTTCAGAATACAAAATACTATTTACATGAGGCAGTTTAAGATTGCATATACATGAAGGCTATCTGACCACTTCTCATAAGGCATACAAAGGCAATATAGATACTAAAAAGCTTAGGAGGTAATTAATGAAGTTATGGTAGTAACTCGTAAGTTACTTAAAAAGTATTGGGACAAGTGTCCTCTCACCTGCATAAAGGAAAATAAATCTGTGAAGAAACAGGAGCTTGAGCTGATTACAGCTCCTGCATATAAGCAGACCCAAAAAGTGCTTCAAGTGAAAGATTCTGACCCGAACTCGCTTGTTGATTAGGATTTTTTTGCTTCAACTACACATGTCTAAAAGTGTTGGTTCGCTAATTGTTGATTAGGATTACAATATTACACATGTTTTGATACGTTATTTGTTCTTTGCTTTTTAACTGTAATCTTATTAATTGTAAGTGATGACTGAAAATAGAATAAAGAACTAAGTTCAGCAGGCAATGGAAAATTACCGTGCTACCGTCCCGTTGCAGAGCCAAGACTTGAAGAGAGGTTTTTTTAAAACCAATTAAACAATAATAGTTGTCACTGTTTATTTAGAAAGGCGTACACATCGACTTTTCTGAACTTGGTACATACTCAACTCACAATATGTTTAGGGGTTCATCGTGGGTTGTCTCCAACATGTGTACTTAAGGCTGTAACCAGATTAATAGGTGCAGTTGGAAATGGTGACACGCCACCAGGGTTAGCACATGGAACAATGACAATACTGTGTTCGGTATTAACTGCAGGGGTGGAGACTGGTTCGGTATTAACTGGTTGGTGAGTCGAGCTGAAGGTAAGGCAGTGGTTGTGGATCAATGAAGTCAAATTCAATCAATTTATAATGGAAATATTTGATGAGTGTTATGTGTATAAAAGGAAATAACCATTCTTACTCTACTCGGTGCAAGTGCTTCAACCTTTTCGTGCTTGTAATTCCTACATGTACTTATGCTGGGATTTACAGCGCTCGACTATTTCCTGCAGATACAACTACTGAACTGCATGTGTAAGTTAAAAAAACAGAAATAAGCAAACCGAACAAAGAAACCATCTGTCCAATATCTAGGATGTTACACTCAAAAAGTTCAAAACAAAAATCTACCTATTATGAGGAATATGTAATTAGAAGCTACTGTTTGGAAAACATTTAGGTGAGCTTTTTAGAAGTTGTTGCTCATTTTAATCATATTGCAGTACTACTACTAATTTAATTAGACTACTCTTATCCTGAGAAGGACTCTTTTTGATGTTTGACAAACCAATTTTCCGATGGAAGGAAATACCAAGTACATTTCTTTCCGCATGGGCCAAGCTACCTGTTGTAGAGGCTTTTTTGCTCCCTTGACATGCCAATACGGCCAACCAACCTATGCCGACAATCAAAACCATTACTAAATTCACAAATTAATACTAAAGGTCTATTTTGTTTCGTGTTCATGTACCTGGGCAGTAGCATGTCTTGTAGCAATAGTAAAAATGCTTGCCTCTGTCTTTCTTAATGGACTTGTCTTTGTAGTGAAGTTTTTTATCAAAAAATAAGGCAACAACCACGGCTACAAATGCTTCTGCCCCACCTTTGATATAAAAGAATTACCCTCCATTTTTAGCAAACAAATGCAGAATAACTGGGTAGATTTAGAAGTTCACGTATCAGTTTTAGCATACCTATGTAAGCGAAGAAAAGATAATAGAGAGCAGCAATGATGGGTGTTGGTATTGAAGCAAAGATTGCGCTAAATTTACCTGCATGATAGCAGTATGTTGTACCCCACCAAACCCTTCCTATCTAACTGTTCGACATTCCAAGGCCTTGTAATGGATTATACAGTACCATTCAGCCTTTTCCTTAGGTATACAGGTGACAGCTGCAAGCTTTGATGCAACAGGTCTAGGTGTACGTACATGCCAAGTCTGTGAAGAAAAAACACATAGAGATTAGAAATCACACATGAAATATGTGAGGTACCATAGTTTACTTAATTAGATATGTAATTAGGATTAACACATATCCGAAGATCGCAAGATAAAACCATTTCCAGTCCACCCCTGAATGAAGAAACTTCAATAACTGCAATGAACATGAAACATTTAATGAACAACTAAATACCTAAATGTTACACACATAAATAAAACTTTGAAGAATGATGTAAAACGCCTATACAAAAGAAATTTTTGACCTTAGTGAGTTAACAACAGCTCGAACCTCACATACATTCATGGACTTTCTTTCCTACCAATTCATTTTACAGAAAAAGATTCAATGTTACTGGAAATCCAACAAACCTAAAAATGACTCATTATTTTCCTTTGTCCAGACCCTTAGTGGTTGCCACCTGAAAGACTTGTCTACTGCTCCTGCACGTCTCCTGGGAGTTAACGCAAAGTGCATATCAATCATAACACTACAACTTGGCACTAAAACGTATCACATAAGCTTGGATTTAGTTTATGTGAAGTAATAGTAGTGAGTACCTTCAATTTTTAGTCGTTCAATAGCTTTTAGAAAATTTTTTTGTTTAACTTCGCTCAAAAACAATAATTCAACATTCAGATCTTAGTTTATCTGGAGTCTACTATTGATCACAACAGTAAAGAATAGGGCAAATGGTCTGAAAAACCTATCAACTTTCCACTTTTTACTTTTGTGACAATAAACTTTTTTTTTTCCTATTAAAACAAAAAAGTTTCTTAATGACTCTTATTGTAACCAAAAAACTTCTTAATGACTCTTATTGTAACCAAAACTGACACGTGGCAACATTAATTAAGGGTTAATAGTCCAAAAAATATACAAACTTGCAACTTTTTCCTATTGTGACAATAAACTTTTAATTTTCCAAATCTCCCACCACCAACACCCCTTATCGCCAACACCATCAAACGCTGGACCCCTTTCACCGCCGGAACCTCTCAACCGTCGGACCCTCCACCGCCCGACCTCACTTCCATAGATCCTCACTACCGAAACCAAACTATCACCGAATCCACTGTTGTCGTCATTGCTGATGCTTCCGCCGCCGCTGCTTTTGCCGACCAGTTGTTGCCGCCGCTGCTATTGATGCCGTTTTGAGTTATATAATATGAGGTTTTGGGGCTTTTTTCATATAAATATGAGTTTCTTTTTTAAATCTTTAATCAGAAGATTCTTTTTTTTATGAAAAATCCGATTTTTAGTGTTATTTATTAGATATGATATTTGATATATTAAAAAAAAGAACACTAAAAAATTGGATTTTTCATATATTAAAAATCAAATATCAGATCTAATAAATAATACTAAAAATCGGATTTTTCATATATTAAATAAAATAAAATAAAAAATCTTCTGATTAAAGATTTAAAAAAGAAACTCATATTTATATGGAAAAAGACCCAAAACCTCATATTATATAACTCAAAACGGCATCAATAGCAGCGGCGGCAACAGCTGGTCGGCAAAAGCAGCGGCGGCGGAAGCATCAGCAATGACGACAACAGTGGATTCGGTGATAGTTTGGTTTCGGTAGTGAGGATCTATGGAAGTGAGGTCGGGCGGTGGAGGGTCCGACGGTTGAGAGGTTCCGGCGATGAAAGGGGTCCAGCGTTTGATGGTGTTGGCGATAAGGGGTGTTGGTGGTGGGAGATTTGGAAAATTAAAAGTTTATTGTCACAATAGGAAAAAGTTGCAAGTTTGTATATTTTTTGGACTATTAACCCTTAATTAATGTTGCCACGTGTCAGTTTTGGTTACAATAAGAGTCATTAAGAAGTTTTTTGGTTACAATAAGAGTCATTAAGAAACTTTTTTGTTTTAATAGGAAAAAAAAAAGTTTATTGTCACAAAAGTAAAAAGTGGAAAGTTGATAGGTTTTTTAGACCATTTGCCCTAAAGAATACTCTTAATGAATAACCTGAAGTGGTAGCATAATCTCAAGAATGTGAAATCTCTGGAGTAGAAAACGAAGTGAAGATTCCGTAGTGCCGTATGACAACATATATTCCATCTCCATCATTATCCTGGTCTGAACAAACAGTTGATGATTATTCTTTGAATGATACACTGTAGTTTATTCCGTTTTATTTCCCATATTACACATGTTCACATTACTTTTGATATTTGTTTAACTCTTCAGAATGGTGTCTGGAAAGTAGAGTCCTTGTATCATAATTTTCATCTCACATTCCAATCATATTTCTCTGATGAGGTTTGTAGAAGATGCTAGTGTTGTGTGTTCTGTTGGTGGTGTTGTTGCAGCTGCTAGAAACAAATATTTGGTAGTTATAGTTTTAAATGAGTATATTGTGTTATTAGAATGCAGATGTTGAGTAGATGTCTGTTACTTGTTTCTTGTGTCGATGGCTAGAATTGTGTGGTTTCTTTATCCAAGATGTTGTCTATAACAAAGTCGGGGGTACTTTATTTTGATAATTGGTTGAAGTGAAATTGGAAATTGTGGATATTCACTGTGATTACCTAGAGTTCTGCTGGTATTTCGTGGGGGTTAGGACTTTCTAGGCTCCTGACTAAATCATCACAGCTAACGCCCGTGACTTTGTCCCCGATAGGATTGATAAACGTGGATTTTGCAGTTGCAAAGCTGTCCGTTATGAAGGTCTTAAAGTTGTATCTGTATTCGTTGAGTATATGTGTTAGACTGTATAAATAAATAAAAAGGCAAAAGATGATGTAGTGGGCAATGACCTGTGTGTAGGGTTTGGTTGGGCTCCATGTTCTGTACACTCTAATATTCCCGTGTCGTCTCTTACTTTTTTGGTGCATGCAAAGAGATAGAGAAGAAAATAACAGTCTTACCCTTGCTGCCAAAGGGCCCCGCTCTACCAATCCGATTCAAATATACCTCTCTATCAGGCTCTGTTGGAGAATTGTGAATCACAGGAAGATCATAATTGATCACCAATATAACCTATAAAAAAGAAAAACATAAATACATTTGAATTTGATAGATTTGATTAAATGTTACTTTATATAATGACTACTATCACCTCGTCCTTCATTTTTATATTTCGCATCAATTGTACATTACTGATATCGCATTTACAGAAAAACAATCTCATGAATCTGCAAACTAAGCTAGCGTTCTAAACGGCTAGCTATGATCATCATTGCGTCATAATCCTTGCTACCCTCCCGTTGTAGAGTCAAGACTTGAAAAGAGGTTTTTATTTGCAACCAATTACACAATAATAGTCGTCACTGTTTATTCAGAAAGGCGTACAAATTGACTTTTTAAGGTTGACAGATCTTAATCAAGTACTTACAATATGACGTTTGGTTTTGAAATAGGGTTGTACGACAGGAAGGCCTAAAGGAGTACTCCGCTGTTTATTCAGAAAGACAATGCTTTAGTTATCTACTTAATTGATAGTGATAATAAGCAGTTTGAGAGTTGCTTATAGGGTGTTTCGGATTGCATATATACTTATCGTTAAAAAAGATAAGCAGATTTATGTGTTTGGATCCATTGTTTTTTTAATGCTCGCCTTTACAGATAAGCAGGTATCAAGAGAGTGTGTATGATTGCTTATCAGCTTTAAATGCACAGAATAAGCAAATAAGCACTGATAAAACAATCCAAAAATACCCTCTCAAACTTCTTACCAGCTTCACATTATTTTACTCTCAAATTTGTAAATGAGCAAAATTGCCAAAAAAAACTGCTTATTTCCCTTTTTTTTACTAATTGTTCTGTCCACTGTTATCAGCAGCCTATTTCCCTTTTTTTTTGCTTAGAATTAGATGACTTTAGGTTAGGTTTAGGATTATTTAATTGTAGCAATTAATAGTTAGATGTTCAGTTTTCATGTTTTTATGATCTGATTAGGATTTGGTGCTTTTTACGTAGCTTATTTTGCCTTGTCAAAACCACCCTTAACTGCCTTTTTGCACTGAACTGCAGCCCAACAGCAGCCTCTTTTTCATTTTTTTTAGCTTCTTAGTGCTTAACTTTTGCTTATTAGGTCCACTCTAGGCCTTCTAGATAATATAGATTAGGATTAGCTTTTGATTAGTTTCATTTGTAGTTTTTTTGTAGCATTTAATCCTTTGGCAGCCCATAAGCCAAACTGCCCTTTAGTAGTTTTTTCAGCTTCTGTCCTTTTTTGGTTTTTCTCAGCTTAATTTCAAGATTTGTAATTTTAGTTTTTGTAAAAAAGGTTTTATTTTGATCCCTTGTTCAGTGTCTAACAAACTAATTCACATAAATAATTCAGCATTATTGAAAACATACCTGAAACTAAAAGTCGAACGAAAAGGATCAGGTAGATCCGAGACAGACTTAAGCGAGTATGAATCCATAGATTACTGAAATTATTCTTCAACTGTAAATATATTATTAATAACCTAATCAAAGTCATATGTATAAACCCAATCTAGAAGCACTCAACATCATCAAATAAAACTCAAAGCATACAAATCAAGTACGCACCCTCCACAAAGAAAACAATGTATATCCCATATCCCATTAATAGCTCATTGAAATGTACTAAATCCAATATTATAAATTCATAATGGATATTGAACTAATGATTTTTTACTATTATAAATTCGTAAAGACTTGAAAACAATGTAAATCTATGATGGGTCGACAAAAATTGTTCATTTAGGAAAACAATCCCACCCTCCACAAAGAAAGAAGAGAGCTGTACATACCTGGCTGAAGCATAGTCCTACGTCCCTACTATAGAAGTCTATATACTTGATCATGAACATACCACAATCATACCTGCCCACCGAAAAAAAGACGATCAAAATCAGTGATAAGCAAAAATATCATACAATGACTCAAAACAGTAACTTCAGTCATTCCTTTAAAATGTTCGAAAACCACAAAATAATCTAATATTTCTTAATTAGTAAAGCATCATCATTTTATACACACCCATTCTCTTGATTAGGAAGGTCATAAGGCATAATTTATCACTTTTGAGTCATCAAATTCAAGTTGTGTTTCATCTCTAAAGGGTCTTGTGATTAGAAAGCAATGAGTTAAAAGAGAATGGGTCGAACGGGTCGAAAATTGCCAAAGGGTATTTTATTAAAGCATAAACCAGACTTCAGCAACAGTCTCGCTTTTTAAATATCTGATATCTCAGCATCATTACTAATATTCATAGTCTGCAAATCAATCAAACACCCTTTAGGATCAACAATTGTTGAATCAGAAACAGGATCCAAAACCCTATCCAACTTATAAACCATAACAGTTCCTCGACGCACCCCAACTGCAGACAAATCTTGCATCCTAGAATCCAAAACAATATAATATTTGTTCTCTCACCTAGCTTATCTCTATCCCACTGCAAACTCAGCCAACTGAAAAAAGCTTTTCAAGATTTCCAAATATGAAATCTTGTTGTTCTTTGTAATAACATGAAAACTTGAACTTTGGGAAATAATTTTCAGAGTGGAATGTGCACGCATCGGTGGGCTCTGAAATCAGATGTAACTCACATAAAGAAGCAACACAAGAGGACTCGGGAGCTTCAATTTCTTCCAAATCAAAACAGTTTTCAAGATATAACCTATTAAGATTTGGAGTCAGCCCAAGGTTGATATTCGGAGTATTCATGCGGTGAATGTTTGTCAACTTTGAATTAGAAATATAGAGAAATTTGAGCTTTGGACTTTCGACAGACATTTGAAGTTCTACCAAATCATTACAACCTTGCAGATGTAGCTCCTTAAGATTCGGAGTACCCAGGAGGTGAAGAGTCTTCAACTTTGAATCAATGATCTTGAGATATGTGAGTTTTTGATGTTCAGAAGGCATATGAATCTCTACAAAATCAAGACACCAAGAAACACTCAACCTCTCAAGATTTGGAGTCAATCGAAGGTCAAATGTCCTCAACTGTGAAAGTTCGATACTTAGGAACCTGAGGTTATTTAGAACCTAACATAAGGAAAAAAAACAATTAATATTGGGACAGCGACAAACCAATAGATATATAGGATCATAATGAATCATTTAAAACAACAAATAAACCATTATTTTACCAGTTTGCACACGCACCCTTCTCGCCAACCTGTCCCTTTTGTAACTGTTTGGCCAACCTAATATTGTAAATTACAGGCGGAAAGTGGTGATTGCTCAGCGGGATTGACTGACATGGTACACCCTGCAGCCATTGTTGGGCTGGTTAGTAACCCATCAAAATTATAAAAACAAATTTGATCTCAAAATTCAAGCCAAAAGAAAATAGTGATCTAAATTATCAGTGAAGTAGTAGTGATTCCACTACCTTCATAGTCTGAGCTGATAGGGACATATATTTGCTGTAGGGAGTTCTCTGATTATATTAAGCAATTTTCAAGCATACTCATCGTCATAGGGAGTCATGCAAAAATGAGCTTGAGTAATGCCTGCTAGATACTCAATAGATACAAACAATTTATATCCTCAAACAATTTATAAACACACACACAATTTACAATAAGATAAACACACACACAATAAGAGGAAGAAAAGAATTTACCCAATGGACAATAATCCAGATTTAGTTTTACCAAGGTCTCGCTCTGGAACACACTCTACCCAACGACACCTATGTGTTCATGTAACGTGTACCCTTGTAACTGATCATTTGCGTTCTTATTGTCTTTCCATGGATTTTATCAGCCGCACCAGCATAATATCTAAAAGTAAAAAAACACATCAACATAAATATGAAAACGTTTAGACCTAAGTATGTTGAATTCCCCTGGAAGCTTAGCAGCCTTCCCGAGCTCAAACAACTTGCCCGCATCAAGGGTGTCCAAGGCCGCTAATTCTTCAATGTTTTCTTCGACTAACTGTAAGAATTTCATCATGTTCCTCGCCCTCTCTTGACAATATGCAACTTAGATGTGATAGGTCTCTCGTAAAACTGTACAGCCCCTTTTTGAGTCAAACGATGATCATATAATCTCACCTACAAAAGTCAACATAGGAGTGTATATTAGCTCAGATAAATTTAAGTGAATATATATGGAAAATTGCAGATATTACCGTTACATCCATGGAGCTGGCCAAGAAATACTGATCATACAGCTTGAGTCTTGCCAAACTGAAGTTTGTACACCAAATAAGCCATTTTCACACATAAAACAGAAAACAATATTAATGAACTTTGAATACATTTCCACTAACCAAGAAACTGATGAAGGCATATACATTATTCTAGAGTGATGGACATTCCCCCTAACCTTATAGTCCACATAAAACAACATTTCCCTGTAAAATCAAAGGGTTCATAATAAGTTATCTAGGAGATAAAGATATGACAATCTTAAAACTTTACAAACATCATGAAGCTCGGGAATAAATACATGCTTATTTGAGTTATGTCATGTTCTTACCGAAGAGTCAAATTGCAAAGACAGACTATTTGAACGGCATATCCACGATGTTCTTCCAGATTCCATATGTACCAAAGCAGCTCCAATATTAGTACCTACAATCTCCAAATAAAAACAAATGTAAAAAAATTGTAATACACTGATGTCGCCATTTGCAGAGGATGATATTTCACTGGTAACCCTAATGTACATTCCTGAACACAAATTAAAAATAAGAACTTTAAAAAAAACCAACAACATAATGAAGGCATCTTAAACTGACTTTCACCAGTGGTACCACCTAATCACACCATCGACTCCATCTTGAACCTGCATATTCACCAAGGCATCATAAGCCTCTAGATCGAACCTCCCATCTGGTAAGTATGGAGTTTTAGCTGCAGTTATCAGTCTCTGAGAGTTGATCTCATCCGTAGACGTCCTGACAACATAGCAAAGGGACGTATTATAGATACAATAGTAAAGAAAAGCATATATTATTAACAGACTTCTTAACTGTAACTCTGTAATCAGTGTATCAAAGCTGAGATGAGATTTTCTTAACGACTTATCATGACAGTGGTCATTTATCACAGTCGCCAGCACATCCGTTGATTTAGCCATATATCTTCTGCCTAAACACAAATATCAAAGGTTAAAAAATGGTCTCTGACACAAAAAGACTATTATGAGAATCAGCTGTTTGATTGCACAATATATTTACACATAAAAGTGACCAGTAAATGACATCTTTTTTATGAAAAACAGTAAGTATCTCAATTCAAGTTAAAAAATAGTAATCAGAAAAATCTTATCTCACCATGCGACACTTTATTGCAGCTATAAGTAAACGTAATTATTGGAATAGTTTGAACCTAAGGAAACATGGAAATGCTAAGCAATGAAAGATACTAATATTATAGAATAACAGTAAGAAGCATTACTCTCAAACCTGATATGCTAAGAAGTTTGTAGTCCAGAGCTCAGATATAATGAAGTTGGTGCAAATTGCACATAAATCCTGCAAGAAAAGTGACGTTTGGATCAAACACAAAGCAGAATTCTGTTGGCAGCAAATCAAAAAGGATATAATATACATTGTCCAGAGCGTACTCTTACAAAACATGGTAACAAAAAAATACTCGTGTTTGCTCTAAGCGCTTTTTACTATCATATTCACTTTTAAAGTAGGCATGCCTGATGAGAACGTAAGTACAATATTTAAATGGCACATGTATCATAGTAGTAAGCAAATCACATTGTTGTTGGTATCAATAGTTCGAGCATCCTGTGTCTCATAATAACACCCCTTTTATCATTTACCAATATAAGGGCCGGTAAATACTTAATAAGAAAGTAGGGATACCTGAAGGTCAAGAATGGCTCCTCATGATGAGGGAACCTTGGGTACCAAAGATGTTGAATCTGACTCAGGATTCAAAGTGCGTGACCTTGGAAAGATTCTGCGTCTAGCTTGGGTTGAAGAACGTGGGTACTTGGAAGATATTTCAGGTGCAGATTTGAGTAAGCTTGGCCAGATGGTCAAACCCAAAACTTCGAAACTTGATGGATTACCATCTTCTTCACGTGGGCTTGACTTAAATGTCGCTACAGTACCTGATTTAAACGAAGAGTTAACTCCTTCAAATGATACCGCTAGGGATGAAGATAATGCTGTTGCAGATCATGGTAGTGGTGGATCTGAAAACTGGGCCCAAGGGGCCAATGGGGAAGTGCCTGCTGTTGATTCTCAGGCTGAGATGTCACGAAAGAGGCCAGCTAGCACAGACACTTATGATTGTAACAGTGCTTTAGTAAACATCTCACCCTTTCCAGCCAACAAAGGAGGACCTGCTAACTTGGATGAAAACTTTGAATATTACTCTATCGCGTTGAACAACCTCAGACCACTCTAATTTTCTAAATAAAAACAGAACATGTCAAATAGGTTGAGAGCTTACATTGCTTTATCAAAGAAAGTCGGGCAAGAAATAATTACAGAATTCTTCTAGCAAACAATCCAGCTTCTCTTTTTCATTATTTGATGTCTTGTATCCAGAATAACATGATATATCTTCCTCATCATTAAGCTATTATGCATCTCTCGCAGCCTGGGAAAAGAAACAGTATTCAAAGTTAATAATCTTTATATATGAACATATGTTATCAGTTAAAAGTTGCTCGTGATGAAGTTTTCTTCATGCAATACTGATTAGGGTTTTTTTTTTTTTTTTTTTTTTTTTTGAAAATATACATATGATTTTTTTGTTAATAATGAATGAATTAACAAAAAAAAATATATTTAAGGAAAAGATATGTATAAAAAGTTTTAAAAAAGATAATTACTTAATATAATTTTTGTAGATAAATTGTATTTAGTATAGGATTCCAATTTAATTATAGCATTTATAGATTATAATATGCAACATAATTATCAAAATAACTTGTTGCCTAAGTGGTAAACACACAAGTTATTTATCAAAACAACCAAGGTTCAATCCTTGCAAGGCACCTTTTTTATAAACAATTTTCAAAAATGTTTAATAAAAATCCGAAAATTACAAAAAAATTAATAAAATGCAAAATCCGAAAATTACAAAAAAATTAATAAAATGCTTAAATCCGAAAATTACAAAAAAATTAATAAAATGCTTAGTTGGACAAATGCTTATGTGGCATTGAGGTGGCATTAATGCCAAATGCCTCCTGTTATATATAATATATATATATATATATATATATATATATATATATATATATATATATATATATATATATATATATATATATATATATAGGGAAGGGTTATTTTCATAACCAAATAAATTGCGAGAACTGCGAGAACCACCATCAACCAATCATATTTTTTTGGATATTTAGTTTTAATATTTAATTCAAAAGGGCATTTTGGTAAAATTACTTTTTAATTTTATCTTTTATTTTTTTTATTTAAAAAAGACGTTTTTTTTCTTCCGAAATTCTACATTTTTTTTTTTTTTTGGTACCTGTTTAAAAAATCAATATATGCACATGTGTTTTGCATTACGTAAAAATTGTATTTTTTGTTTATGCATAGGTGTTTTGTATTTGCACACGTATCTTTAAAAAATATTACATAAAACAAGTATATACAAACAACAAACATTTATTAATAGATTGATACAAGTTTATACAAACAACATAAATCTACACATGTGTTTTTAATCTACACATGTGTATTTAATCCTTGTGCACATGTGTTTTTAATCTATACAAAAAAATATTTTTAATCTATACAACATAAATATTTTTTGTATTTTATACAAAAAATATTACATAAATCTACACAACATAAATATTTTTTGTATTTTATACAAAAAATATTACATAAATCTACACATGTGTTTTTAATCCTTGCGCACATGTGTTTTTAATCTACACATGTGTATTTAATCCTTGTACACATGTGTTTTTATCGTCTCGCTCATCTTCACAAAGAAGATAAACGTTATACAGCAAATTATCTTCATGCATCTATGTGTGCATCCACTTGTTAGTCTTCAATGATATTATCATCTTCAATAACCTGAAACAAGCACACACAAAAAACTAAAATAAGTTCAACATTAAAGTATTAAAATCATTATCTCATTCTACATGAACATAACAGAAAAACATTTCCTGCAATACATCGTTGTTCTCTCTTTAAACCATTTTGCACAACTATTTTCTTTCATGCATCCCTTGACGGCTTTATCACCTGACAAGCAAAGAAGAACATTTGTTATACATCCATAATAGGTGACGCCAAAAAACACGAATTACACATATGCACTCTCCTATTATTGTCAGAACCAAAAAAAAAAACGAATTACACATGTGCATTTGTTCAATATATTCTGAGATGAGCAGAAATCTGCTTTGCCAACGAACCAAAACATTTATTAGTCTTAACTCGGTCACCATCTTCTTTCATTTAAGTTGAACAAATTCAGGAAACTAGATATTCCATCAACTAAGACTACCACACTATAGGCAGACAATATCTAGTAGTGGTTCAGGGAATTCTTACTACATAACAAACGGCTCAAACATACCCTTTCCCTGCAATGACCGACTTAAACAAGATGCATAGTAGTCAATATTGCAGATCTGTTGCATTCGTCGCCCTAGCATATTTTTAAAGGGAAAAATTTATAATTCATCAAGATGGTTATAAAAAATTATTCATTACATACTAGTATAACACATATGCACACCTATTGTCGGGCTATTATCCGCATCATCAACTAATAAGAATACATTAAAAATAACAGCTAGCATAACATATATGTACACTTACATAACACACATGCACACTTTTTAATTTACACATGAAAGATTATATTTTTATATTATATATGATCCAAACACCCCTATACAACAGCCCATTCACTTGTTTGTTGAGCAATAGTTATGCAATGAAACTTTTACTATATAACATCTCATTAAACATAGAAGATCCAATACAGGCTGATACAAATCTATGTTAGCACACTAATCCAAACACAATACTTCATGAATACAGTGTTATACCCTTAATAGTAACAAAAAAACAGTCTGCCCTCTCTCTTGGTCCTATTTCATCATCAAAAACAAATTGAATAAATTGTCAATGAGCAGAAAAGAACATCTCTCCTGGTATCATACCAAAACCATCATTCGATACAACTCACCACAATCAATCAAATCCCAAAACCTATCCTATCCTCCATCTTCTATTTCATTCTATCATACCAAAACCATCATTCATGTTACTATCCGAAAATCATAAAGAATAATTTATAACAAATATGTTATAATTAATCTTCTGTTCGTTTAAAGTAAATATAACAACACATCAAATAATCAAACCTACCCGAGACCCACAATCGGATCTTGAAGAACTCTTCTTGATTCGGCCTGTATTGAAATCGTAGACATCATGGTTCGGTTATTTGTTGGTGGTTGCTTTGATTCTTATGATAAGATTGTGATAAGTATGAGATTAAAATGAAATTAATTGATCAAATCTGTTTTTTGGTTTGGTGGTTGGGTGCGTTTTGATAAGAAAGAAAGAGGTAGGGTTAAGATCGCCGGCGGCTATGGATAACTAGGGTTGAGATAAAGACGTGAAATGTGGTGAACTGGTGATGAGCGGTTTTGATATGTAACTGATTCATTCACAGATTATCTACATATTAAAGCTATTTTTATGGAAAATATAAATACCTAATTTGCCCCTAATTTAATTTTTTTTCAAAATAAGTTACAAATATTTTCTAAAATGCCATCTTGCATTAATCTAATATACATCATGCATTATTAGGTGTACAAAGGTGGTTCTCGCAGTTCTCGCAATTTATTTGGTTCTGACAATAACCTCACACTATATATATATATATATATATATATATATATATATATATATATATATATATATATATATATATATATTGTAAAAACTAGCCGTTAGGGACTAGTTTTGAAAAAATTTTGAAATCTAACGGCTACTAGCCGTTGCAGGGTCTAGTTTTGAAATTTTTTTTATTTTTATTTTTTTTTTAAATTTTTTTTATGCCACTAACGGGCGTTAGTGGATTAACGCGCAGGGACCAACGGCGAAATAACGCCACACCCACAACAGCTAACGCCACTAACGGGCGTTATTTTCCCCTCTAACGCCATTGGGGCGTTACGATTGGGTATGCTCTAAAGTGACATTTTGTGCGGCCAATTCTCGACCAACAAGAAGTTTTTGTCTTATTAGACAAATGGGTCCCATCTTTTTTAAGATGAAAAAGAAAAGTCAACTAGTGGGACCCACTTATCTAATACTACCTCCGTCTCAATTTAATTGTCCACATTTCCTTTTTGGGATGTCTCAAAAAAATTGTCCACTTTCCATTTTTAGTAAGAAAAAAAGAATTTAGTGAAGGAATATTCTATATGAGTGGCTGAGAATTGTAGTGGTCCCACTTTTATTAAACTTTGTGTTTTTTGTCCCCTGACAATAATTTTGAGACGGAGGGAGTAACACAATAATGTCTTGTTGGTCGAGAAAAAAAATGGCGCATAAAATGTCGCTCCAGTCTAGCAAAAACTATCTCACCGAATTTTGGACATATGTTGTGGTTTGTATAAGGTCACACAGTCGAACGATCGTTCAAAACTAAATTTGAAAAAAAAAAATACTAGAAAGTTAACTAAAAATATGTAAGTAACTACTTTTGAAAATCTCTCAAAACATAAATAAAAAATGTAGTTGAAGATTTATTGTACCTTGAATGCAACATTTACCATTGATTAGGAGTGTTGGTCAATGTTAGGAATAGCTAACGGCTAGAAAAAAACTCATAACCTACGGGTACTTGTACGTAAATAGGTAAGTAACCCCGTTAATTTTCATTCATAGGTGGGTTGTGGGTGAAATTCTGTACCCATTGGTGGGGTGGCGGGCAGTGACGGGTAATGTATACCCGTCACATGTAAACCATGACAGCCATTAAAATACCCACGGGTATTTGGGTATACCCTTTAAAATACCTGTGGGTGTACCCTGTGAATAGAGTTACACAAAGCCGGGGTCAGGTCAGGCTTGGTCCGGGCAAAAAAAAAAAAAGCCCAGGCTTTTATAATTAAAAAAAGGCCCGGACCTAAAAAATGCAGGCCGGGCTAAGCCCGGGCTCGAACAAAATATAAGGCCTATTGGCCCAAATTTTCCGAACCGAGCTTAGCCCGGCTGAGGCCCGAGCTCTTTTTCGATATATTTTGTAATAATAACGTAGTTATTATATATGAAAAAATATTTGATCAACGTTTGTAAATACATTACTAAAAAATAATAAAACAAAGTTACAAATCATAAAGAAAAACATGAATTACATAATAATAGCTCTCTAACAACAAAGATCGGGCTTTCAGGCTTTTTGGCGAGCTTTTACGAGCTTTGTGACGGGCTTTTCGGGCTTTGCGCTTAGCCCGGGCCGAACCACGCCAAGGCCAGAACGGGCTTTGCTGGAGATTATTAGGAGCATTTAGGCACGTTGGGTGAGACCAGCTTTTTCAGGCCGGACCTAAGCCCGGGCTCGGGCTTTAATCCATTTCTGCATCTCTACCCGTGAACCCATTTATGTTAAACAAAATTTATTATAATACTTAAATATTTGTAAGGTTTGGCAAATGGAGAAAACGCTGTCACCAATTCGGTTGGAAGCAACCTTATCATTAGAATGTACAACTCATTATGCATGAAGTACTCTTTGTTTAAAGATATTAAATTAGGCACGTACGTAAAATAACATAAAGGCCCAAGTAAAATACTCTTTGTTTGAAGATATTTAAATGTATAAATGAGGCTCGTGCTTACTTCAATTGGTGCTTTAATATTCTACTGAGTCAGAAGAGTTGTCGTAGTTATTTCTTGTGAGGTAAACAATAATGGTCGGTACCAAAAGATATCCGAAATCAAGGTATTCTTGCCAATTTACATCTTTTCGTAGAAGATAACCTAAGGAATTAATTTTTCTTTTTTCGCAAAAGTATATATAATAGATCTCCTTGTGCTAATGAGAAACTCAAAGTCGAGTTCGACTTGTTTAGAGTAACGTTATGAGTCTATTTTAAATGAACACGCGAGCTGCACATGCCCAAAGTCAAAGATGGTCAACGGGCGCCAAATACTTCGTAACTGATTCTCCCTTTGCTTTTCATTGTATATTTGTATAAATACTTGAAACCACTCTCATTTCTCATTTAGTCATGATTGTAATCTTTTCTCTCTCTGTAACATTTCCACTTCAACTATCAATAACAAATAAAGCACCATTGATCTTACAATTTCGTGTTCCCTTTCTCTACTTGAAATGCCTGATTGTGATTAGAGCTTAAAAATATCTAAGTGTATATAAAAGATTCCATAGCTTGAAACATATGTATGCATGCGAACATGCTATATATATGATAAAAAGCACGTACGAGAACCATAAAAGTCGTCAATTATTTGGCAAAAGTCACAACCAGAACACAAACGCGTTACTAATTTTTATAGACATGTTATCGCGTGTTTTTTCAAAATTTAATTTTGTAAAAGTCATCAACTCGTGTATCTCATGAGGTGAATCACAAGCTCCTCTAGATATTCATATATCATTTTCTTACTCAAACGTGAATTCATTAACTTCGTAATATAATTTCTGATCATTTACAGCAACACTTATAGCAAATAGTGTTGGGATTTTAGATCTAGTTAACCAAGTAATACAAACGAGTACGCAGCTGAATTTGATCTAGTTTATGTAATTAGGTTAACACATAATTAATAAACAATAATAAATAAAAGGGATAAAAAAAACTAACCCTCATAGTCACCCGCAAGTAATTAACGAACAAAAAACCAAGTATTCAAAATGAATACCTCTACAAGTCCACACACAAACACTTAACCACAAGTACGTTCGATAAAGCTAGTCGAGAACATTTACCTAAATCAACCCTTGAATACTTGAACCAATCACGAACAAAGAAAACCCAAGAACTTTGTGTCACACCCCAAAAATGGCGCAGCGGAATGACATTTACGGGGTATGACTTCATAACCAAGAACACAAGGTGTCAAAATAGAGAAATACTAAATGCATTCATCACAACACAAGTCAAGTTACAATGATCCATTATACGGTGGATACAAGTCTTACTACATATGTTCCCAATAATTAAGTCTTAAGGGGGCATTTCCAAATGCACAACTCCTCGGGAACACAGCCCGGTAGAGTCTTGTCTTATGTCTGCTAGGCTAGGCCAATACTCAACCTTTTATGCAACTTCATTCTTAACACCTGAAAATGGATACTCGAAAACGTCAACATAAAGTTGGTGAGCTCGTAGGTTTAAGAGTTAAACCACAAAGCTGTGCTTAGTGGTGTAGGACAACAGTGAGCAAGATATGCGAATATGAAACACAGTGCTAGCGACAACTGAACCTACCAATAATGTTACACACATGTTACCAATAGTGGGGAGCTACCCCAGATAGTACTATCAACTTGTTTCGGCTCCAAACGGAGTTAAACAGTTGTGCATACATGAAACACAATTTATCATCACAAAGTAGTCACATATATCAATCAAACGCACATATTGTCCAAAAACATGTAAACAGTTTAGCACAACATAAAAACAGTTAAAACATCATTTGAGTACCATTTTCCCCTAAGGAAAACATAATGAAAAAGGGGCTACGAAAACTCACCTCGGTATAAGCAATCTGAAGCAGTAATAAAATAGAATTGATGGATGGCACCGACACGCGACCTAGATTAGTATGGCACATTTAGTTTACAGACTTATGTTTAAGACTCGATGGAGTTTATATAAGTTTAAAATTTTTAAGTGTTGTGTTATTGTTGCTTGTGTGGCAATGTAAAATTAAACAGTTTTGAATTGTTGATAAGTATTGGCTCTTGGAAGTGAATAAGTATATATATATATATATATATATATATACATGACAAAATAAGTATTCGATACCAAAGTATCCGATAAACAAGGTACGGAAAATAATCACAAGTAAAGTGTCGCGAATAATAGACGTCGTCGAAAAATATAAAAATGTCGTTAACTAGTAGTATATATATATAACTATGTTAGTGAAAGCTTATAATATATAGGTTAGTATTTATATTATTATATTATGTTTTCGTCTTTTAGTCGGTTTTTGTAAAAATGTACTAAGTATAGATTTTTAATTAAAATCGGGCATGACCCGTTTACATATATTAGTTTCTCAAAAAATAGCAAACAAGTTGGCCATATAAGCACCAACAAGCTAAAGAGGCCGCAGATTAGACATTTTGTATTATTTATATCAAAATATGCCAAAGAAGCCGTGGATTAAACTTTTTGTATATCTTGTACACCATTAAGCCGAAAACTAAAAAAAATCAAATAAGCTTTAAACACATATAAGCATTTGGTTTTCAAAAATAATCAAAACAAACTCACCCTCAATGTTGGCTCTCGACTCACTGTCTCTCTTGACAAAATGTGGCACAATGCAAACCCATTCTTAACGTTATGTTTAATAATGCTTGTACTATATAGCATATTAATTAGGGAAAAGTGTAATAAAATATATTGTCATTCACTACCATGAACAACATGCTCGAGTTAATGTATATAATCTTGAATGTAAAATTTCTTTGAAATAGTAGTAATTACTCATATACGTAGACTATGAAAGTTTGGTAACTAACTTCATCAGCTAATTTACATATGAGGTCAAATACTGTATTTTAGATATTCTAATATAAATACTATTTTAAATATCTTAATATATAATTTAGTTGAATATTTATGATATCCCTTAAAATAGTTATGTTTGTTGTATTTTCTTTTTATCCTGTTTTTCATGTCCAAAACTTTTACAGGTTTTCTTTTAAAATGTTTAACCGAAATCGAATATAGTCCAATAAGTATACTAGTAAACTAACAAGCTATAACACTTTTCCAAATGAGCCAATTAATTTTTATGTCCTAGATCTTTGTTTTTCTCATGATTCATTTTATTCCAAAAGTTGTATATTAGTTCTACAGAACCAATTGTGTATCGAACATCAAGGAATAAGCATATGCTTAACTCCTAGTTTTTATTTGTGTCCAAATGGTTCAACAAAGACCACACAAGCTCAGACACAAATTCTACACTTATGTTATATGTTGGTTGATCTATATATATAATCCAAGAAATAAATATATACTACTTTGCAAAACACACATATCACTTTTAAACATGTTTAACAACAATATAAATTTAAGAAATAAAAGAGTTTTAAGTTTGGAGAATGTCTTACAAAAGGTTTGTATGAATGTCGTGTAAGAAGAAAATCAAGCACCAAAAATTTACCAAGTAGCTACCAAATAAACCCAAAAATTTATCCGAGCTTGTTTCCAGAGACACCAAATGAATTTTGTTTGTGAAATTTGGATGAAAAGAATGCGTGTGATATGGTTTGTGTAGACAGAATATAAAGAGCAAAAAAAGCAAGTTTGACTAAACCTTTCCAAAGTGCAAGAAGTGTGTGTGCTCATTTTTTATGCATGAGTTGTGTGTTGTATCCATGCGCTACGTAGCATAAAAGAAAGAAATTGATGAAACATTGATCTTTGAATATAAAAGTGGAAAGGCATGTGTGGCTATTTCTGGCTATGATTGGACTTGTCACTTTCTCATTTAAATTTTCAAAGATAAACCGTGATAGCAAGGTGTATAGGGGCGGCAATATTAAAGCATAAAAGAGGGATGATTAAAAAAAAAAAAAAAAAAAAACTATTTCATGTATTTCGTATCACGTTTGAGCTTAAGTGTAATCGCGGTCGGTACCTCTATTTGATAAAATGCGAAAAATACATTTTTGTGAATGTTCTTGTCAAAATAATATAAAAAAAACTGTATTGAATCCGAAAAATAATTATTGGACTTAAGCTATTACTAATGCGGTGTCGGTACGCGTGCGTGCTCTTTCTCTTTTATTTGTGCAGTTTCGTTAAAGGTTACGCATAAAAGTGAATATGTAACTTAAAAATAAATTACTTTGAGTTTCAAGGTTGAGTAAAGACCCGTAAAATTGTGGGTTGTTATACTTTGACTTTCTTCTATACGAGAACTTACAGCTTGCCCGAGAAACAAGTATGCCGTTTACCCGATATCGGACACCACTTGTCCAATAACTTCTGCGATCACAATTTGCCCGAGAAAAACAGAATCAAAACCGATCTTGGCAGCACCAAATCAACTAGGAGTAGCTTAGGACAAAGAACTTTGAAACCTTACTAAACCCTTGATAATTGCGAATCAAGTTTAGGGTTTCGAATTGAAATTCCAAGAACCCTAATCGGATGAACTTGGATCCGATTGATCTTGGATATCAGTGATGTTTAACCGATTACTTTTAGTAGTTTAGGGATACTTATGAATCGTGTATTAGGGATAGAAAGCATTAGATAGAATACATGGGTGTGTTTCTATTTATAGGACAAGAACCCTAGTTGTACATGGACTCAAAACTTGAGCTCCAAGTAATCAAATCCAAACACCAACCGATCACAGTTTTGTCTAGGCCCAAGGCAACCAAAAAACCGACCCAAGTTGAAAGTAAAACTTGTCCAATGGGTCGTATAGTGAATCGGGTTTCATGCATACAAACGGGTCGCATAGTATTCAAGTATAATCGTTTTATCACGTACTCTCGTGTTTAACGTGTGTGCCCTCATAGGCTCACACACTTCTAGTTGTTTCTTGTGTTTCAACTCCCACACACCAACAAATAGTGTACAATTTTACATGATTAAAAAAGTAAAAGACCAAAATCTTATGAGTGAAAATCCTGAATTTGAGGCCACCCCACGCGAGCAATTAAATTCCACGACAATCTTTCTAAACAACTATTTTGCTCCAAGTTTCAACTAGAGTATGAATTCAACGTAGGGCCATGTATACAAATATTTTTTAAAGCGTAACAATGTTAACTATTTACCTAAAACAAATTATAAAAACAAAATGCGCTACTGTGTACCATTCTGCTAGTGGCACGATGGCATGACATAGTTTTTTTATTTTTATTTTTGGTAATGCAGATATATTCGATTTAAACTTTTGAAAATCTCATACATTGCTTTAGCGGGATTGCGTATTGTTGTTATGTAATTACTTAATAGATACACACATGTTTATTCGTGTGTAACGTTTTAAGACATGTTTACTCGGTGAATCATGTCTATATTGTACGCAACAAGGATTGTTTTGGTGCGTTTTGTTGTGGGCTTGTTTTATAATGACCTAATTGTTATTTTTTGACAAAACTGGAAATCTCAACCACTTAAAAAGAAACATATAAAGTTACATATTGACCTATCCCTTGGTACCACAATGCATAAGTTATTTGAGCAAATACATGTGTATGTTAGACTCATTCTCTGTGATCGTATAAATGTATAATGGTGTAATGTAATGTGATCCTTCTCAAAGACCACAACTCGAGACGGTTTTTTCTTATATATATGCTTCGTTTTTGAGACTACAAGTACGCTCACGCTGAGAAATAGGCGCCCAATTATTAACTTCAAATTTGTTGAATGTGTGATTCAAACTTAAGACACGCATGAACTTTCAACCGTTGTTATTCAGCTACACTTTTGAGCAGGGCCGGCTCTTGGGTAGGCAGGCAAGGCCCAAGCCTAGGGCCCAACTTGTATAGGGGCCCAAAAATTGATTATTGACTTTGAGCTGAGCTGGGGGACGAAGAGAACTTGAGGTCCAAATTTTCTTAGCAATATTACTAAGGCAAAGATGAGCATTAAAACATTGATATTAAATGAATGACACCATACGCTATACTGATAACAATAATACGTAGTGAAAATACATTTAAAACTCAATCTATTCATATATTTTGCATCAAATATTATGTAACACAACCAAAAATATTTATGGCCAAAGTTAAAAGAAAAAAAGAAAAAAAAAAAAAACTTAGAAAATTTAAACTGAACATTTAATATGAGATGAAATGAGTAGTCAATAAGAAGTCATTCGACTCTCACAATGACTCAATGGTAGAACCAATCAAATGATGTTTACGAAAATAAAAAAGAAGAAAAATAGTACACATCGGATTTGAACGTATACTTATACGAACAAGGTGAAAATATACAAAAGCAATTTCCCATAAAGGTCATTGGCCACAACATTTTTTACATATGAGCTTAGCCCTACTAATAGCTACAGGCCGAAATGGTAAAAAAAAAAAAAAAAAAAAAAAAAAAAAAAAAAAAAAAAAAAATCGATTTATGAAAATAAAAATTTGGAGAGGGTGAAGAGCTTGGAATTGAACCACAGACTTTAAAGATAAACTACAATACTCTTACCAGCACGCACCCTCTACACACATGACATATATCTAGTATCATATATTTATCATAAACTTTTAGAACAAGATTGAAACTTTATATATGGGCTTAGCCCATATAATGACTACAGGCCCATAGATTTGAATGAGAACAATCAACAAACGTAAATTGAAAATCTACACAGCGAATCGTTTGCAGTTAAACTTAATTTTGAACACGGTTTTCGCAAACTTAAAATTAAATACATAAATTAGCAGCCGCGTGTGTGGTCGCGAGTGGCGGTGTGCTAAAGTTACCTCGAGTAACATTCATGACCGGAAACGCAAAGAAGCTAGACCAAGTTAAAGTTATATTAAATTTCATATGAGTCACTAAAACAAAATTGGCTAAACTTAAGAAAGTAAGTATAGGATATCCAACTTTGATTGGTTGTCATGCTAAGTATCTTATTTTAATATTTACATTAAAGACCTATATTTACTTATTTAGACGTATCAGGTATAAGATGTTTCGTATTATATGTTCATTGTTACGATGTTATAGCTCAAGACTTTATCTCATGAAAAACCGTTGGCTCAATCTGATTCTCACATAAGCAAAATTCCGGCCGCATTCGGCCTGGTCTCCTAACCGGTTCTCAGTTCAACTGACCAGTTCGACCGGGGTTTAAAAGATTAATGTAAAGCATAGTGAAGTAGATTCCAACAAAATGTTTCATGAGAAAAACAAGAAAGAACACCAAGAAATGTAAATATATGAATTATGTGTTTATACAATTTATTTATTATAGACTAAAATACACCGTTGGTCCCTAAACTTGTATCGGAGGATCGCGATGGGACGAAACCGGGCATAATCATCGCCACGGGTCCAAACAGTACCCATTAAATGCCAGATTGGTCCCTTGACCAATACTGCCGTTGTCAACGTTGTTTTGCTGAGGGCAAAACCGTCTTTCACTGTAGCGTACTAAATAAAACCGTTCTACAGTGTATGCAGCTAGTATATGTGTGTAACAAGGTTTGATCTACATTTATGACCCATCCCTAAACTATCCTTCAAAACCCGTCCTCTTCAAAACGATAATTGTTTCAAGATGGTACGTTGCTGGTGTGGTAAGCAAGCTATTATTCGTACTTCGTGGACCTCTGCCAACCCAGGGCGTCGATTCTTTGGTTGTCCTGTTCAAGTAAGTGCGTCTTAATATTTCTTGTGTAAGTTTGTAACAATGGTGGTTGTTTAATGACTTGTCATAACCATCAATAGGGGTCTTCTTGTCGGTGGATAAGATAGTATGATCCTGAAATTTGTGCTCGTTCAAGAATGATCATACCAGGACTTTTGAGGGGGAGAAATGAGCTTGAGGCAAGATTAGTAGCTGCTCAAGGTGATGTGTGGAAGTGGAAGATTTACATGGTGCTAAGTTGGATGTTGTTCTTCATTGTTTATGCATTGGGATAACGTTTTAACCTCTTATGTAATGAGGCTAGTTGGTTAATGTTGTGTATCTTGAATTGTAGTAACCTTGTTATGAAGTATTCAGTTTTGTTTGTTTCTGATTTTCTATGCCTCATGGCTATGCAGATGGTTTGCAATGTGTTTAGGGGTTGACTTTTAAATGTCAACATTCTTATGATGTTCTATTTTAGCTTTGGTTACTTTTGACGCAAACTATTCACACATCAAGCTTAGTCAATTTCAAAAAATACACAATAATGACATGGTTCCATAGTTAATGCAAATGGATATAATTCCAGCTGCATAAAATTGCATACTTTTCAAAGCATGAGCGCTACAGTTACACACCCACACACAGATATGTTTTTAGATTACATAACTTGTCCATAGAAAATAAATAGTAAACTAGATGAAACATTGTCTAGATAATTAGCATAACAGATTTGACCTATGGTGAGGCCATCATTCTTTCCAGTGCAGCCTGCTTCCTAGTCATTCTTCGTGTAGCAGGCTGGGTTGAAGCAGAAACTGCTTGAACATCACTTGACTGAATCTGAAAATCAGACTGGGATTGCTCATGCATGATGGGATCGGCAAATGCTTCAGCTTGAAGTTGCTGGGATTGTGACAGGGATGCATCATGTATGATGGGATCTTCAGTTCCTGGCTCTTGATTTGTAGATTGAACACCACTTCCTTGAACTGCACTAACTTGGCTTTCTAGAACAACACCCGTACCTTCAGCTTCTTTATCTGCTGCTACCTTTTTACATTTAGGATGTCTTTTTTTTCCTGCAGCTTTAGTAGGCACCTTTTTGACATTTACCTTATTGGCAGTTCCACTATGTTGAGCTCCACCATACCCTAGGCATGTTACCCGGTTGTGTCCAGCAATGCCACAAATACTACACCTGACACTCTTCCAAGCCCTTGACAGCTTACCATCCTTCACAATCTCTTCAGTTTCAGGTGCTATCCTAACTCTTTTTCTACCTTTTGCGGCAGGCGGGTTTGTTTCGGATTTCGGTGGAACAATTGTTGTTGGCATAGTTGATTTTTCCCAATGTACACTGCTAGTTATAGGCTGGACATGGTGTTTGTAGGTAGCCTCCCAAGTGAGAAGATAGTAACAAGGATGAGCCCATGTTTCTATAGCTCCGACTTGTTGGCCATTTAAAGCCATATTCCAATTGGTAGCAACAACATGTTTACATGGTAAACCTGTTATCTCCCACCTTCTGCAAGTACAAGTCTTGTGTACAACATTAACTACACATTGGTCACCCCATGGTCCACTAACCTGAAACTTAGATCCCCCATTCCATAACACATTATACTTAACAGCCTCTTTCTTAATAGCCTCTAGCATGTGTTGTGCAGTTGGTGTTAATGGCCCATCACTCTTCTCAATCACCATAAGAACATGCATTATCCTCTTCATACAATATTCCCTGATGTATTCTAAGGCTGTAATAATAGGTTTACTTAACCCCTCTTTAATTTTCTCATGAAACACTTGACACATGTTATTAAGTAACACATCAGAAGTAGCTCTCCCTAAAGATGACAAGTAATAAACATGTATTAATTGTAACTGTTTATACTGCATTTACGAATACAAAGTAAGTGAAACAGATAGATCACTTACATGAAAAATGTGACCTTGACCAATGGATCGGTGGTATCTTACTTAACCAATCATGGGCTGGTTGATTAAGTTTCTTGAGATCAGCCATAGCTTTCAGAAACTGTACAACAGTTGAGGCTGTTGCACATTTCCACAGATGGTCTTTATAGGCCCTATCTTTCCATTGCAATTTCATTTTCTCATGTATGCTTTTAATACAGAATCTGTGTTCTGCACTTTCAAAAACTTCTGCTACAGCTCTACTTATATCCTGCACAAAATCAAATATCTTTACTGTCTGTTTCAAAACAGTGAGACTTAAATTCATGAACAGAGTAAGAGAGTACCTTATTCATGTCAGTAATAAAAGTGATGCTTGAAATTGGCCCAAGTGCTAAATCATCGGATAAACAATGAAGAAACCAAGTCCATGATCCTATGTTATCTGAATCAACAAAAGCATAAGCGAAAGGGTATATACCATTGTTGCTATCAATTCCCACAGCTGTCATCAGTTGACCATTGAAAGGACCACGAATTGGAAAAGCATCCAGCCCCAACAACGATCTCCCACAATCTTAAAATCCTTGCTTCAGTGCACCTAAACAAACATACACTCTCTTGAATTCTCTGGTTGGAAGAGACTCATCCGGAGGTCGTTCCACATTCATCTCCACTGTCGTATTAGGGTTTGTCTTCTGCAACTCTTGAACATAATCTCTCAACATGGTAAATTGAAGCTTGAATTGACCCCTGATGGCTTTTATAGCTAGGTTTTTGGCCCTTAATACCTTCTGCAGGGACACTTGAAGGTCGTATTGGTTGGTAAGTTGATTATGCACCGACCTGACAGGAAGCTTTGCATTTGTTTCAACTTGTGTTGTAATTTTCTGTGAGATATAGCGAAGGTCAAAAGCTCTGACTTCCCTTGATTGCAAACAAGTGTGTTGCTCATTATATGTTCTGACCGACCAGATACCTGTCTCACCATTCCTGCCGACAAACAATAGCCATGGGTAGAGTATTTCTGAAGGGTCCTTTTTGGCAGAAAGCAATGCTCTTATACCCCTTCTGCTTAATGGACTTCTAGATGGGCCAATATTCAGTCCAGGACCTTCACTTGGGCCTGAAACTAGAACACAACCCCTACACCTGACCCTTATTCTTGTTTTGTCATTCTTCAAAAAAAACAACTCCCTCCTAGTTTCTATTGAATGCTCTCTTACTAGCTTTTTTACTTCCCCTGCAGTAGCAAACTCCTGACCAGTATAGAAAAAAGTGGTATAAACGCCATTAGCAAAGTGTGCGTGTTGGAAACTAACATGGTCACCGCAAAATACTTCATCAACCATCACAGGTAAATCATTTACCAACTGCCTGTCATCACTTATATAACATGTTGTTCCTTCTTCACCTGAATCAATAGTCTGACCTACTTGTAGCATACCAAGCTGTGCATCATTCTCTTGACAAGTGTTATCTTGATTTGGTTCAACTGCATTGCCAAATTCACTAGTGTCACTCGCTTGTAACAGACTAAGATCAACAACAGGATCCTCTTCCATGTTATCCTGAGTCAGTTGAAACAGACTTACATCCACATCAGGCTCCTCAAAGCTGTTATTCACATCAAGTAGTGGTCTGCCTGCTTTGTGTAAATGCTTGTCCTGTGTCAATTGAAACAGATTAACCTCAAAATTTTCAGGCTCCTCAAAGGTGTTATTGACATCAACTAGTGCTGTTCCACCGTTGTCAAAGTCCTTCCCCTGAATCACTCTAAACAGATTAACCTCAACATTATCAGGCTCCTTTAGAGCATTGTTCTCTTCAACAACTACTAAAGCACGCTCACTGTTTTGAACAGGTTGGCTAGCAAATGAGCAGTCTAAGGTGGAAAAGAGTGGCTCAATGTTTGGCAAATTGCTAGCTTCACCAATATCATTGACGTCCACAGGCAATTGTGTAAGTTGGATAAACTGATCTAGGGCAGGTTCATTATCTATATCATCTAACACCAACCGTCTACAACATGATTGAATAGCCGAAGTAGCAACTTTTCTCCTATCCTCATCCATCTCCCAAAACACAGTCTTAATTGATTGTGGGGACATTTCACAAAATTCTAATCTAGTCTTCCCTATTTCAACATACACGTCTATCAGCTTATGCTGTATGACAACATCTTTCAACAAGTCTAGATTAGCAGGTTCACGAAAAGAAAACAAACCGTCGTCTAATGTACAACCAGGCTTAAGAAAGTAGAAATAATTGGTTTGTCCAGACTCATAACCGATTTGGGTCATGAGAGCATCCATTTCATCAACAGATACCTCTTTTATTTCCACAAGATCAACAAGGCATTTCTTGCCTCCTTGATATATCCTACCTGGAAAGTATTTGAATGTACCTTCATAATGGAACATCATGCTAAACGATCCAGGTTCACCCGCTGTATAAAAAAATGTACAAAATTTTGTTAAGCTAAAGTTACCTAAAAGGGGAATAACTTAATCACTCGTACTAACATATGATTGTAATAGGCTCTAACCAAAAAAGACTTACAATATCTCCTGACTGCAGCTCTTTCCTCCGTTTCACGATCATCATATAAAGGATATTCCCTTACTCGCCACAGAGTAAATCCAAGGTGGTTGTTTGCTATTTTCTTACTCAGATTATTTGATTTTATGATAGACATTGCCTTAGGGTTTTCTGGGTAGGCTTCCAAAACAAGTTTGGGGATGAGCAATGAGTACCCGGTTTTGTTATATTGTACAATATGGCAGGAAATTGGACAAGACAGGTTCTACAGTGTATACCACATAATGACTATTCTACCCTCAGCAGTACCATGATTACGGGTTTATTTTGGGTATAACGGAACGTTGACAACGCCGTTATTGGTCAAGGGACCAATCTGGCATTTAATTGGTACTGTTTGGACCCATGGCGATGATTATGCCCGGTTTCGTCCCATTGCGATCCTCCGATACAAGTTTAGGGACCAACGGTGTATTTTAGTCTTTATTATATGTATGAATAGTCATTTAATCGATTTTAACTAATAAAAATAGGTAAGTGACCTGACGAATCAATAAGAAGACACTTACCAGCTACTATACTTACCACTTGTTCATATCTTGCATCTCTTCTCTACAATACCATAAAACAGATCATCCAAACTCTAGAGTGATATGTTACTTATACATGGGCCATTTACTCTTTAATACCCAATATTTTAGACAAGGACTTAGCCCAACTCAGTATTCCAGGCCCATAAACTTTCAATCAAAAATAACAAACAAATTTAAACGAAACCGTTAACTGGGAAGTTGATCATTAGGAAAGTTTAGAAGAGGAGGAAAATTTTCACCACGGGACAAATACTTTCACTCGCGTACGAAACTTTCATGTATGTTTTCGGACAGTTTGTTTGTGCATCGCAACAGATTTATCGGCAACATTCTCTTTTGTCCACTTTCTCCATCCCCCTCTAGAAAAAGAAAAAAAAAAGGTAGAAATTCTATTTTCTCTCCTATTTACTACGGCGCCCCCGTTTGACTGCCGCTCGGGGATGTAGCAAGGTTTATGAGAAAGTTAGCGAAGTTTAGTCAGAATAAATAAGAAAGATAAGAGCTAAAATTCAGGAAAGCTTTATGTGAGAAATGAGAAAAAGTATATGGATTAGATTTGTCAAACAACATGGAGTCAAATTATATGTTTTCTACGTTAGATGCAACACTTTTAAGTATCTCTTGGTGTGCTAAGATTGTTTTAACATACAAAATGTCCATCTGTTCACATCTACTAGTATGTAAAAGGGACACACTATTGCTACGGGGTCTACCCGTAGGATTGAATACGGGGTCTATCGGATAGGGTACTGTAGCAACAGTGCTTTTGCAGTTTTTGTCTTTTTTTTTTTTTTTTTTTTTTTTTTTTTTTTTTTGTCATATTACTGGTTTGGGTGGTTTATTTTGTCCCAAAAATGTATTTTTTGTCCAAGGATTACAAAGCAGTTTTGTCCTAAGTTTTTTTTGTCCAAGTGCATTAGCACACAAAGCAGATGCACAAAGCAGTTTTGTCTAAGTTTTTTTTGTCCAAGTGCATTAGCACACAAGCAGATTGAATAAAGGCTCAGATTAGAGTTCATCATCGCCAAGTTTTTTTTTGTCTAAGTGCATAAGCACACAAGCAGATTGGATACAGGCTCAGATTACATCATTGGCTAGTTTTTTTTTTGTCCAAGTGCATAAGCACACAAGCATATTGCACACAGGCTCGGATATGAGGTTGCAAAGTGATTAAAATATCACTTTGCCGTGCCATTCATTTATAAAACCAATCGTCATAGCCTTTTTTGAAAAAAAATTGTGCAAGTGCAGCAGATTTAGAAAAGTGTTAGGCTCGGATATGAAGGTTGCAAAGTGATAAAAAAAATCACTTTGCCGTCCGTTCGGTTATAAAACCAATCATCATCGCCTTTTTTTGAAAAAAAAATTTGTCCAACTGCAGCAGATTGCACACAAGTGCACAAATCAGATTGCACAATACCAGATTGCAACCAAGTTAACAAGCAAGTACCAAAAGCAAAAGTAAGATTCCCAAACTGCAGGAAGTCACAAGTGAAACCTCCCATCTGTAGGATTGGTAGGTAGTCACAAGAAAGTCACAAGTCACAAGTGAATAGTCACAAGTGAAGAATCTCAATATATTCAGCCTCAAACATCACCAAGTTACAACATCACAAACTCACCATCATACAAACATCATCAAGTTATTTATACGGTGGCTATAATTTTAGTGAAACACAAGCTGCAAGTGAAAGCCGCAACTAACAAACAACAAAGAAACCTCAAATATCTCAGGCTGCACTCACCATCATACAAACATCATCAAGGTGTTAACCTACCCTTTTGCACCCACACAACTCTGGCAGTTTCAATAAGCACATAAGCACATTTTTATCATAAGCAATAAGCAGTTTCACAAGAAACCACACAGAGCCTGTGGACTGGGGTAGGCCAGAGCAGGTATTCATACCACTCAATGGTGGCAGATCAAGGTGTTAACCTACCCTTTTGCACCCACAAAACTCAGGCAGTTTCAATAAGCACATAAGCACATGGTTATCATAAGTACATAAGCAGTTTCCCAAGAAACCACACAGATCCATTAAATTAAACCCACAACTTACCTAGAAATGATACGAACATCACAAACTCACCATCAGAGTACCCACATTTACCAAACCCTAAACAAAAAAAAATTAGGCGTTATTTATTTTTTTTTACAGATCCATTAAATTAAACCCACAAGCTACCCATAAATGATACGAACATCACAAACTCACCATCAAAGTACCCAGATTTACCAAACCCTAAAAAAAAATAGGCGTTTTTTATTTTTTATACAGATCCATTAAATTAAACCCACAAGCTACCCATAAATGATACGAACATCACAAACTCACCATCAAAGTACCCAGATTTACCAAACCCTAAAAAAAATAGGCGTTTTTTATTTTTTATACAGATCCATTAAATTAAACCCACAAGCTACCCATAAATGATACGAACATCACAAACTCACCATCAAAGTACCCAGATTTACCAAACCCTAAAAAAAATAGGCGTTTTTTATTTTTTATACAGATCCATTAAATTAAACCCACAAGCTACCCATAAATGATACGAACATCACAAACTCACCATCAAAGTACCCAGATTTACCCAAACATCACAAACTCAACATCACAAACTCACCATCAAAGAACCACAGTAGCAATATCACCACAACATAACCAACAATACCACGATCTAATATGTTTTTAGATCTAAATCTAAAAACTTTTAGAGAGATAGAGATAGTGAGAGAGAGAAACAGAGTTGAATGAATGAGATAGTGAGAGATAGAGGACAAGATATCAACTCAGACAGAGAAAACGCGTACCACACTCAACGAACGCGTACACGGTTTAATAACCACACACGTATACTCTTTATAAAAGTATTATTATTAAAAGTATTAATAAAACTTTGTATTAGTTTTAAAAGTTTGTATTAGATTTAAAAGTATTAATAAAATTGTGTATTAGTTTTAAAAGTATGAATAAAACTTTGTGAAAAAATTTATTTATAAAAGTATTAGTTTTATAAGAAAATGTTAAAAATGTAAAAAGTTGTATTTTTTATAAAAGTTTGTCAAAAATGAAATTTATTAAAAATGTACAAATTTATATTTTTTATAAAAGTTTTTTAAAAATGAAAGTTATAAAAGTTGTTGTGTTTTTTATTTTTCAGGCTTTCCGTTTTCACGAGGAAGTATCAAAGGATTGCCCATTTATCAGACAAGAGGTAAATATAGCCTCGGGGCTTTCCGTTATAAAAGTATTAAAAAAGTATTAGTTAAAAAAAAAGTGTGTTATAAAATTTGTTATGTATTTTCAGGCTTTCCGTTCTCACGAGGAAATAACTGAGTGGGTGCAAAATATAGCCTCGGGGCTCGGTTTTGTCATTGTTAAAAAGAGAACCAAATCAGAAAATGGTCAGATGATGGAAATTAATTATATGTGTACAAAGAGCGGGATTTATGAATATCACGGTAGTGGGAAACGGAAAACCAAAACAAAAAAAAGCAATTGTCCATTCAGATTAGTTGCGAAATATAGACCAACACAATATAATTGGATTTTGAGGGTGAAGTGTGAACGCCATAATCATGAGTTGCTAGAGTCGTTGCATGGTATGCCATATGCAATGCGATTAAAAGATGATGAGTTGAGTTTGGTCAAAGAATTGTCAGAGTATAGCGTACCACCACGTAATATACTTTCGACAATAAAGGGACGTAATCCGGATAACGTGTCTAGCGTTAGAACTATTTATAACGCACTTGATAAGTTCCGGAGAGCCAGAGTAGGTGATAGAACTCAAATTCAAGTCCTTTACTCGCATCTGACGGATTCAGGGTATGCATATTACCCGAGGGTGAATGATCATAATGAGCTTGAGGAGCTATTTTTTGTTCACCCCACTTCGAATGCTCTATGGTGTACGTTCCCTGAAATCATGCTGATGGACTCCACGTACAATACCACCATGTTTAAATTGCCATTGTTGGAAATTGTTGGAGTAACTCCAACGAATAAAACCTTTTCAATGGCGTACAGCTTTATACACGGTGAAAAGGGGCATAATTTTCAGTGGGTATTGCAACGAATAAAAGAGGTGATAGAAGAAAGATACTACCCACGTGTTATTGTCACCGACAGAGATTTAGCGTTGGTTGGGGCATGTAGAGCAGAATTTCCTACCGCTCACAAATTACTCTGTCGATGGCATATAGAGCAAAATTTGATGAAGTTTATGAGAAACAGATGCGGTGGGTTAGATGAGTATGAATCCATTAAAAGGAGATGGGATCGGTTGGTTAAAGCTCCGACACGCCGCTTGTTCGAGCAACAATATGAGCGCCTACAACAACGCTTGGTCAACCATGCGCGTACTAAATTGTTAATTATATTTTTTTTATTATTATTCAATTAATAAGCACCCGAATGACCTTTGATTAATTCACTATTTTTTTTTTCAGCGATCGCTGAGTATCTGGATAACTGGCTGCGAGATTACGGACACATGTTTGTCTCGTACATCACCGATGAATATCGCTCCTTCGGCCAGACAACAACGTGTAGAGTTGAGGCTCACCACGCGTTGTTGAAATTATATTTGGGCGACACACAGTCCAATTTAGACAGGTTGTTGAGTGCAATCGATAAGATTGTATTTGCGCAAGAAAATTCGATAAAAGTGAGTTTAAATAGAAGCATCGGCGAGAAAATAAATGATTGTAATTTTCTACTATTTCAAGATTTGTGGTATAAAGTTTCTCACCATGCTTTCAATCTCATGCACAAAGAACTCCACCTGGCTATCACCGTAGACAATTGTAGCCATAAGTTGCGTAGAATTTACGGACTGCCATGCTTTCACGAGATGCAATACTATGTATATCATGGTAAATAAATTTATAACTATCAAGTTGTTTTCCCCATTAATATCAGTGATTTACGGGCGGCATTGTAATATACTACTTTTAATGATTTCAGGATGCCCCATTCCACTGGAAGAACTTAATATTTTTTGGAGAACCCTACATGTTCCGTGGCCTAATATCAATAGGCCACCGCCTGAAGATGGCTCTTCCAGTAATGATGATGATGATGATCATCATCATCATCATCATCGTGATACTTCGTTTAAAGATGACATTCGGCAATTCAGGAATGTTTTTACCAAAGCATCGTCGTTTGTCAAGAATAATATGCTAACGAAGTTGAGATCGATATATCAACCTGCATCTGATGACACACGGGAACCTGTTATTCAGAAAAATACCCGTGGAAGTCCGAGCGCAAAGGACAAAATGGGCAAGGCTACACAAGTCCCGAACTTGAATGAAGTCCCGGACTTGAATGAAGTTCCAACCGTAAATCACCGAAGAAGCACCGATACAAGATCTAGACAAGTCCCGAACTTCAACAAAGAACCTGCCCGACATAGTTCTTTTACGGGTCCTAGTGATCATCCAAAAATAAGACACAGGTTGTACGATGGAGATGCAGAAAGCGAAATGTTTATGGGTGTGCTTCCAGTCCTTTGGCATCCATACATAATCAATATATATAATGTGGTGGGTGACGGAAATTGTGGGTTTCGGTGCGTTGCCCATAATGTTTGGCAACAACAAGATTTGTGGCGCCAAGTTAGGCAGATGTTATTGCAACAGATGGACCTAAATTGGCAGGTTTAGATGGGTTTGTGGGGGGAAGATGGTTTTAACGAACTTCGCCGTACAATAGACTGGTCCGGAGAAGGAAATGCACCGCCTGATCGCTACATGGACATGCCAAACACGGGGTTGGTTATTGCAGAACTGATTAGACGACCCGTTGCATTTATATCTCACAGGGGTTGGAATATGTGTTTTCCGCTTATCAGTGGTCCAGACTTCTCACAAAGAACTAACCCCCTTGTGATAGCCCGTGTGGGGAACGAAGTAGGTCATTACATTGTTCTGACGCTAGACGAACATTCTCCACTTCCGCATCTCCACCCACAATGGAGGAGGCACAGATCCGAAGCTGCATCCCAGTGGGAATCATTATATAGGCATCGACAATCATAGTGAATGATTCATGTTGTAAATAATTATAAACATAGTGACTGAGTACTGATTTATGTTGTAAATAATTGATTAATGATTTATGTTGTAAACATAGTGAGTGATTACCGATTTATGTTGTAAATGATTGATTACTGTTTATATTTAAATTAATAATAACATTGTAAATGATACATGTTTTCTGTTGTAAATGATTGATTACTGATTTATGCAAATTCTTTTGTCAGGTGGGCCAAGGAAATCCTTTCTGGTGTCGATGTAATAGAGGATTTATTATAGAACGGAAATCCACGAAATCCTTTCCGGGCCGACCGTATTATGCATGTCCTCTTTCAGTGGTAAATAATCATACGTTTGCTTAGGGGTTTTATGTAAATAATTTGTTTGTTAAAAATACGTTTCTTATTATTTTCTTAACATGTAACAGCCAGTTACAAATGACTATGGGTGTCGATACTTCAGTTGGAAAGATGAATTTGAAAGACGGTACTTAAGTCGAGCCTCATCTTCAACGCAGTGCTCAAACTGCGTTGCTAAAAATAATGAGATCAAGCTGTTGAAGACAAAAATAAAGACGCTGGAGATGGAGTTAGAATTGGCAAGGAATCCTGAGGATCACGCTTGTCAGTCGGGTGCAAGGCTCCATGATCTTTTAAACGAGATGAATAATCTTCATATGTAGTAGATGTTGGTGTATTTAAATAATATGTTAACGCTGACGTTTAATTTAATAATAAAAGTTGTTGTTGCAGTTATTTAATGTGGTAATATTTAGCGTGCTATTATACAAACTAAATAATTATACATGTACAATACATTATTATACACACACTCATTATTATACACACACTTATTATATACATTATTATACACTCACATATTATACACACACTTATTTCTATTAAAAAAAAAAAAAAAAAAAAAAAAAAAAAAAAAAAAAAAAAAAAAGTCAAAAGACAAGACAAGGGGACAAGGTACTATTTGTGTCATACCTATTTCATAGCCACCTTTGAAATAAAAACATAGCCACCGTATAAATAACTCGCCCCATGTAAAATTACTAACAACAATAATAATAACTAGTGTTGTATATCTAAAGGCAAACAAATTCAAACGATATTTGTGAAATAAATAAATAAACAAAAATAAACAAAAAAACAAAAACTGGCTATGTAAATATATAAAAACTTATGATTCAACAAAGTGCTTACAAATAAAAATATTAAAAAACACCAAAGATATCGAAATGTGAATGTCATTTTTGTATTCAACACATAAGAAATGGAACTGAAGAACCACATGAGAATTAAACCTATGACCTGAGAAAGCCAAACCTTACTTCACTTCACTATGTGACCTTATTTTCATCTATCAATTATTCTCCTACATCTTTTATTTAGGGGCTTTTGCATATATATCCTCTCGAAAATGCAAAATTGCATATATATCCAAAGCATGCATAAAAACCATTGTACTATGTGGATAAAAAATTTTGTACAAAAGATATATATATGCAATTATTCACTTTGAGAGTGATATTTATGCATTTTTGGCTTTTATTTATGGGGCGTTAGAAAAGTGATATTAAAAGACAAATGATATTATTAAAAAAAAAGCCATTGGCCCATCTTAGTTTTTGTGGGCTTATCGCAAATAGTACTTACACAGTTACACGTCCATAAAACTTAATACATAATAAATAAAAAAACAAAAAAAGTCTTCAACAATTGCAAGCTTGAGGAAGTTAAAAGTTATAGAAAATTACAAAAATAAACCATTTTAAAACATACTTTTTGAAAATGAACTTTTATCTGTGTATTACCAAAACAACCACACAATGAATTCATGGCACGCTCCCTATGTTAACCCAATGAAATATTGACATGTGACTCTTTTTTTATTTTTGATACCTTTAGTCCTTTACTTATGACAAAAAAAAAATGCTACCAACCATAAATGCATTTAAATTTTTGTCATTTTTTTATTAAATAAAAATAAAAGATAAATACATCTTTTTAATATACTCTACGTAACAACTCACCTACTATCATCATCTCTTTTTACTTTCATCCATTGTCATCTTTTTAAAGACTATATCTATTTTACATCCCTACTAATACCATATAAACTCACCTACTATCATCATCTTTTTTTTTCCATTCATCCATTGTTATACTTTTAAATACCATTTTACAGTTGACTTTTTAGTATTATAGTTTTACTTACGGTTGACTACTTGAAAATTATTATTATAAAAATTTGTATGTTTGTGAAAGTTTATGTTAAATAGTTGGAGGGAGATGAATTTCGTGAGTGGTGTGGTGGTATGCTGGTAATTGAGTGTGACTTTCATGGAAGGTATATGGTTCAATTCTCAGCAACTCCTACATCACGCTTTTTTAATTAACTCTATAAGTTTTTTATATTTTCGCTTTCTAGAAAAAATCATATTAGTTTTCTTCTCTAAAAGAGTGAGATGTTAACAATACGAGTCGTATAGTAAGACATCAAAATGCACCTTCTTAATAATTGGGGCTTCAAAATTTTCTTTGAAAAGAAATATACAGTGGATGAAATGGTGTCACATAACCATTGGACCATAAGGCTGCCGCGCGGCGCACACAGCTTGCCGGGTGCGCCCTAGTTTGTTTTATAAAAAGCTTGAATTTGGTTCATTCTTGTAAATTGAGTTGAGTATTAATTCCTTTGGTAATTCTTTTTAAAAGTTATATTAATCAATCAATTTCGTTTCAGTCACAAAAACGAAATTAACTTAGCTTTAGAAAGTAAATGTACCTATTGCACACCTTTTCGAGCTACTCTAGTTGGCTATCAGACTCATTATCTTATCGTAAACTTGATATCATAGTAATCGGGTTTATAACCCCATATTTAGACATACTACTACTAGATGTTTCGTATCATATGATTGTCTTTACAACTTAAAAATCTATCCTATAAATATTTTAGACTTTTAGTTATGTAACGTACTTTATATTATTTGTTTGGATCAAGCATTCTCAGACACATATCATATAGTAAAGATGAGGTAAACTCTCCGATGGTGGCGAGTAAAAAACACCCTTTTTACTCACAAAATCTTCATTTATGTTTCTGGTTTGTTTTTCACGCGTTTACAAGTTAAGAATATTCTATCAAATATTTCCAAGATTAAATTTGCTAGCATGTTGTGCTGCCGTTAGATTCTATTGAAAACGTCAAAGTCATTCCCAAATCCCCTTTGCCGACCCCCCTTTTTTTTTGTCATCATTTTACAAAATATCCTATTCTAGTAGTGTACACATACTCATTTTCTCATGACAAGATATTGTATAATATACAAGATATTTACTAATCTAATACACATACTTCACATTTGGAAGGTGAAAAATAAAAAGAAACCCTCCCCATCTTCCTTGTGGTTCGTCCAACCTAAAAACAAGAAGAAGAAATCATAAATTTTGCAAGATCAAGTATATTCAAGATCCATTTGAGTACTAGTTAAGGTTTATGATTAAAACCTTGAAGTTTAATTAAGTTTTTCATCACCAATTTCTCATAATCACTCAAGTAAGTTTCTAAATATTTTTTATAATCTTACAATACCTATTATTGATCTATTTCATATTTCTAGTACTAATCATGCAAGTGTTCTTATGTATTTATACCACTTATTACAAGTTTTGTTAAATTTCATGAACATAAATGTTATAATTAGTGTACTTATGAAACTTATCATTGTTGATGAAGTTTAGGAACCCATGACACCCTAAGAAGGTGTATGGTAGGTTTAGAATAGATTTGGTGTTGATTTGAAGTGATTGAAACAAGTATTACGCAAGAAAAATCAAGTTAGACGATAATAAAATAGTTGCTGTCCATTTTTATAAAATCTGGAAATTTCGACAGGTCATGGACTGTTCTGGCTTATATTTTCAGAAAATAGACTTTAAAACAAAACCGTGGTCACTTGAACGGGTTAAAACGGATTTATAACAAAGAAGTTACGCTATTTCAAGTTTTGCGACGAAAACTAATTTTCTGAAATTATACTTTCTGTCAAGGGTTATTTAAGGGGAAAAAATGAGTTTTAAACATAATCTAAATGTGTCGATTTATCAAAAATATATTAGCATACATTGACACGAAACTAAGGATATATAAAACGTAAAAAACGGACTTATAACGACTAAGTTACACGCGTTTTAATTATGGCTATCGTAATTATTTTCACAAGTATTAACACTTACATATTTTCTACTAGACCAAAATGGTTATCGCAAGTGACCATGTTTGGAGCCATTTTTCTTATCGATAGAATACTTTTGAGAAAATAATGTCTTTATGTAAAAGTGAGTTCACCTGGCCTATTTTCCAAAATGTTCAACCGTTCGTCAAACGAAGTTGTAACGAATAATATACGATCACTCAAACTTTCCCGAAAACTACCCATAAACTACATTTTTAGCTCGACTACCTCACTTCACCATTATTTTTCTTTATGATCGGAACTCGTATGGATAAAAGTTCAGTGTTATGACTTTTAGATAATGTTACAAGCTTTCTAAAACCATTTAGTTGTTTCTTAACACTTGATATACACTATTTTACGACTAGCTTTGCGAGGCTATTTGTCATTTTCATGAGTTGTTAAAGTATATTATTTTTCGACGATAAACTTTATTTTCAAAATGTACAAGTGGTATGGATATCATATGAGTTTGCATGCACGACATTATTTCATGACTTACATTAGAACATATCATTCATATTAGGTTGCAGATAAAGAATTGCACCTCATTTCAGTGTATCCACTTTTGTCATCATAATCATTGCATCAGGTGAGTTCGTAGCCCCACTTTTACTCGTTTAATTGTTTTATAAACTCTTCGGGGGAGATATATGCTCAACTACTTGCTTTCACTTTACACTTATATGAACTTAAATAACTGTTGTTTAACTACTTATGCTAGTAAGTAGATTATGCCCGAACTAAATTGATTACTATGTTATGAACACTATTATTTGAACCCTTCGACATATATATTTGAACTCTTTTAAATTGATTTGGACCTTTTATCATATATTTGAACACTTTGGCTATTTTGAACCTTTTGATATTATTTGAGCTCTTTGACTGTTTTGAACTTTTGAACTCGACTTAAACTCTTGAACTTAATTACGAACTTTTGAATGGAACACTTGAACTTAATTATGAACTTATGACTTGTTTGAACCTAATGGACCGTACGTCCTTGACATAAAGTCTCCCTTGTTCGGAGCAGCCTAAAGTCTCCCTTGTTCGGAGCAACCTAAAGCCTCCCCGGTCCGGAGCAGAACGTCTCCCTATGTGAACGGAGCATTCTCAATCTAAATTCTCACCTTATTGGTGGAGTGTGCAAAGTCTCCCTATATGAACGGAGCAATACCAATTCTCGCCTTATTGGTGGAGTGTGCAAATTCTCCCATGTTCGGAGTGTTCTTAATTGTATATAATAGTTGTATGATGTACCGTTCGTACATTCGCATTGTTAGTCTCCTATTAGTAGGTAGTATGGATAGCGCTATTAAAGGTCGGCCAACCTCTCGTTCACTATGTTACGGGACGCATATTATTTATTCTAGGGGCTTTGCCTTGCATACATTATTATATACGTGGTGCTATATTGTGAACTATGATGACAACGTATACTTGACTACTAGACATACTATTTTTGGCAGTGGGTTGTGAACACACAGGTTGCAAGTTTTGTATAGGCGGAACTTGGAACTGAGTGGATTTACAATGCCTTTGCTTTGTGGACTATTCTCAATGACCAAAAACTTAGACTTTCTGTTAAGACTTTTCATATTATATGAAACGTGCATGAACGTTTTTTTAAGGCTTTACAATTCAACCAAACTCTATGAACTCACTCAACCTTTGTGTTGACACTTTTAACATGTTTTATCTCAGGTATCTAAGGCGTTCACTTCATGGCATGCATGTGGACTTATCATATAGTCGCGGTGACGACGCGTCTCACATATATTTTATGCACTTAACTATCGTTTGATTGTAACAAACTTATTTTGGTACTTTGGAAATCTATTGGGACCTATGTTTTGTAAACTCTGATTATTTTACTTAATCAAACGATATTTTTAAAACGACACATTAGGTCATTAGATATAACTGTAACTTTGATGCTATGACAGTCATCCCTCAGGTATTCCATTCCGCTGCAAAACAGGTAATTTGGGGGTGTGACAGATTGGTATCAGAGCATCGGTTATAGAGAACTAGGTTGCATCATTGACCTTAGACTATAACTACATTATCATAGCATCTCATCATATCATTATAAGTGCATACTCATTATACATGCGGGTTTATGACTCAACACCAAACATCATATGAGTCGATTAGTCCAAGCATTGCATAGTTATTCCTAAATTATACATAGCCTGGTCACCTATGTCTAATTCAGGAAGAATCATGCAATGAAGGGAGTACCCGTCTTATATGTGTAAGCAATTCCATAATTGAGCCAAATTTTCAAAAGACTTTCTTCAAAACCACTTGTTTCCTAGCTTGATTCTAGTGACAGTTCTTGTCTGATGAGTTGCGAAAATCAAGCTAAGAGTCAAGTTGTTACTCAAACCGATTTAGCCTAATCTCATGACAGTTCTTGTTTGATGAGTTGTGAGATTAAGTAAAAATCGGTTACCTAAAAGTCTTTTGAGGGTTTTGCTCGAGAATGGGAAAGCTTGGCTCATCAAACCCAACCATAAGAGAGCATGTCTTTAGAATGGGAAATGGTCACGATAGCACAAGAATGTACCTAGTTGGATGAGGAACCCATATGCATGAGCATTGACATAATCATTTAAACTATACACACGAGCATGAACTTTTAGAACCCTTGTCAAGGATCGGACTATAGTTATCAGTAAGCGAATCACGAGGACCTGATTCCTCTAACAGGGGAAGAATGTCACAATTCTCAATTTCTATTTTACAAACTTTAAAAAAAATTACTATTCATCTCGGGAATTTACTATTCATCTGTTACTATTCATCATTTTACTATTCATCGTTTTTTAGGTCGATTTGATATTTTGAGATGTTATTTCAAAAGTTTACTATTCACAAAAACACTATTCATTCCCGGAGAAAAATTTATATTCATGATTTTTATTCATCATTTTTCGTAAACTAGGTTTACGAGTATCTAATTCGCGTAACCGTAAGGGGTTTAGCTGCATATTCATGAAACATCACTGAGGACATTTCATATAGACTAGAGTTAGTCTACATATCATCCGTAGCATCATTTTCATATTAGTTCATGCATGGGTTTGCATATTTCAGTAACGTATATTTTCCTATTAAATAAACGATATCGCACGATCATTTATTTTGAATAATTGATCCGACACTTCCAAAAATTATCCTGATATATTTTTATACTCATTTTAAGACTATAAAAATTAAATTATTAGTTTACCCGATGTTTTGAATTTATTTTGTATATAAATTGTTATATATATACATATTTACGACGGCTTTCGTAAATTTTAATCGACAATTATTTATTCACTCAATACTTGCGAGAAATGTATTTTTATAATTTTTATGACTTCAATATATTTTATTTTGTTCCGTTAAAATCAATTTCTAGCTAACGCTACACTTAATAATTAAATAATTTTATGTACAAAATACACATAATACTTAACTTTAATTACATTTACTTATAAAAAATACATCCAACCCATTCCCAAAACCCCTTTGCCGACCCCCTTTTTTTTGTCATCATTTTACAAAATATCCTATTCTAGTAGTGTACACATACTCATTTTCTCATGACAAGATATTGTATAATATACAAGATATTTACTAATCTAATACACATACTTCACATTTGGAAGGTGAAAAATAAAAAGAAACCCTCCCCGTCTTCCTTGTGGTTCATCCAACCTAAAAACAAGAAGAAGAAATCATAAATTTTGCAAGATCAAGTATATTCAAGATCCACTTGAGTACTAGTTAAGGTTTATGATTAAAACCTTGAAGTTTAATTAAGTTTTTCATCACCAATTTCTCATAATCACTCAAGTAAGTTTCTAAATATTTTTCATAATGTTACAATACCTATTATTGATCTATTTCATATTTCTAGTACTAATCATGCAAGTATTCTTATGTATTTATACCACTTATTACAAGTTTTGTTAAATTTCATGAACATAAATGTTATAATTAGTGTACTTATGAAACTTATCATTGTTGATGAAGTTTAGGAACCCATGACACCCTAAGAAGGTGTATGGTAGGTTTAGAATAGATTTGGTGTTGATTTGAAGTGATTGAAACAAGTATTACGCAAGAAAAATCAAGTTAGACGATAATAAAATAGTTGCTGTCCATTTTTATAAAATCAGGAAATTTCGACAGGTCATGGACTGTTCTGGCTTATATTTTCAGAAAATTGACTTTAAAACGAAACCGTGGTCACTTGAACGGGTTAAAACGGATTTATAACGAAGAAGTTACGCTATTTTCAAGTTTTGCGACGAAAACTAATTTTCTGAAATTATACTTGCTGTCAAGGGTTATTTAAGGGGGAAAATGAGTTTTAAACATAATCTAAATGAGTCGATTTGTCAAAAATATATTAGCATACATTGACACGAAACTAAGGATATATTAAACGTAGAAAACGGACTTATAACGACTAAGTTACACGCGTTTTAATTATGGCTATCGTAATTATTTTCACAAGTATTAACACTTACATATTTTCTACTAGACCAAAATGGTTATCGCAAGTGACCATGTTTGGAGCCATTTTTCTTATCGATAGAGTACTTTTGAGAAAATAATGTCTTTATGTAAAAGTGAGTTCACCTGGCCTATTTTCCAAAATGTTCAACCGTTCGTCAAACGAAGTTGTAACGAATAATATACGATCACTCAAACTTTCCCGAAAACTACCCATAAACTACATTTTTAGCTCGACTACCTCACTTCACCATTATTTTTCTTTATGATCGGAACTCGTATGGATAAAAGTTCAGTGTTATGACTTTTAGATAATGTTACAAGCTTTCTAAAACCATTGAGTTGTTTCTTAACACTTGATATACACTATTTTACGACTAGCTTTGCGAGGCTACTTAGTCATTTTCATGAGTTGTTAAAGTATATTATTTTTCGACGATAAACTTTATTTTCAAAATGTACAAGTGGTATGGATATCATATGAGTTTGCATGCACGACATTATTTCATGACTTACATTAGAACATATCATTCATATTAGGTTGCAAATAAAGAATTGCACCTCATTTCAGTGTATCCACTTTTGTCATCATAATCATTGCATCAGGTGAGTTCGTAGCCCCACTTTTACTCGTTTAATTGTTTTATAAACTCTTCGGGGGAGATATATGCTCAACTACTTGCTTTCACTTTACACTTATATGAACTTAAATAACTGTTGTTTAACTACTTATGCTAGTAAGTAGATTATGCCCGAACTAAATTGATTACTATGTTATGAACACTATTATTTGAACCCTTCGACATATATATTTGAACTCTTTTAAATTGATTTGGACCTTTTATCATATATTTGAACACTTTGGCTATTTTGAACCTTTTGATATTATTTGAGCTCTTTGACTGTTTTGAACTTTTGAACTCGACTTAAACTCTTGAACTTAATTACGAACTTTTGAATGGAACACTTGAACTTAATTATGAACTTATGACTTGTTTGAACCTAATGGACCGTACGTCCTTGACATAAAGTCTCCCTTGTTCGGAGCAGCCTAAAGTCTCCCTTGTTCGGAGCAACCTAAAGCCTCCCCGGTCCGGAGCAGAACGTCTCCCTATGTGAACGGAGCATTCTCAATCTAAATTCTCGCCTTATTGGTGGAGTGTGCAAAGTCTCCCTATGTGAACGGAGCAATACCAATTCTCGCCTTATTGGTGGAGTGTGCAAATTCTCCCATGTTTGGAGTGTTCTTAATTGTATATAATAGTTGTATGATGTACTTTTCGTACATTCGCATTGTTAGTCTCCTATTAGTAGGTAGTATGGATAGCACTATTAAAGGTCGGCCAACCTCTCGTTCACTATGTTACGGGACGCATATTATTTATTCTAGGGGCTTTGCCTGGCATACATTATTATATACGTGGTGCTATATTGTGAACTATGATGACAACGTATACTTGACTACTAGACATACTATTTTTGGCAGTGGGTTGTGAACACACAGGTTGCAAGTTTTGTATAGGCGGAACTTGGAACTGAGTGGATTTACAATGCCTTTGCTTTGTGGACTATTCTCAATGACCAAAAACTTAGACTCTCTGTTAAGACTTTTCATATTATATGAAACGTGCATGAACGTTTTTTTAAGGCTTTACAATTCAACCAAACTCTATGAACTCACTCAACCTTTGTGTTGACACTTTTAGCATATTTTATCTTAGGTATCTAAAGCATTCACTTCATGGCATGCATGTGGACTTATCATATAGTCGCGGTGACGACGCGTCTCACATATAATTTATGCACTTAACTATCGTTTGATTGTAACAAACTTATTTTGGTACTTTGGAAATCTATTGGGACCTATGTTTTGTAAACTCAGATTATTTTACTTAATCAAACGATATTTTCAAAACGACACATTAGGTCGTTCGATATAACTGTAACTTTGATGCTATGACAGTCATCCCCCAGGTATTCCACTATAACAAACCTTCACAACTGACCACAACTAGCCCCCTTCACTCATAACTAACCTCAACTCACTCATTTGGGCCCACCACATCCTAAAAATACAAATATTACAACTAAAAAAAAATGACAAAACAAGTTCGTCGTGCAGAGGAAGAAGACTACAATGGCGAGCCATGAAGAGGGGGAGGGGGGTCATGGCTAGCCATGACAAGGCTGCCTAGTCACCACAACGATCTTCAACAAGCTCCACACCTAATGCTCTAAGATTTATTGAAATTTATTTTTTCAGTAATCTTTTATATAATAAAACAAAACCCCTAGTGGAATTTTTTTTATTTCAAAAAAATCAATTCATATCTTAGTTGGTAATTATTTATTTATTTATTATTATGCTTTAAAAATGTTTACCAAAAAAACTCAAATATTTCTGATTTGACAATAGTTAAAAAAAACGTTCTTATATATAGTCAAGTAAAGAAAAATAAACATAAAAGTTTAAGTGTCAAAAGTATAAAGAAAAAAACTTAATAAAAAAGGGGAGTAATTTTAAAAAAATGTGTGTCTAATGTAAAGAAATAAAAAAAATAACCCGTACATACATTCACCTTCTAATCTATGTGTAAATTTAATATTAAAATGCTGCTCCCACCTATTGTCCTACATCGACACACGAAAAAAAAAAACTACCCCTAATTGATATAATAAAATTAATTATAAAGTTTTTATATCAACGATTTACAAATCTATATAAAATAAATAAATTATTAATCGATTCTTAAAAAAACACGATATATAAAAACCCGCGCGTGCACGATTATTATAACTAGTATAATAAACTCCAATTCCATCATGTAACCAAAAACATGATACCACTCTCAACACAACTTGTTCTCCTACAATGTAATAGATAATCATAGAAGATTTCACTTCTTTCACCGATGTGGGATATGTACAAAGGTGAACCGTAAATAGCAAAGATCTACTATACACCAGTTATATGATCATTATATACTTCTAAGCTAATCTGACACTTTAATGCCAAAGTTTGAATACTGTTGATGCATAATCTGGCGCGGGTTGGATTCGACGACTCTCTCTTGGCCGTTCGTCGTCTTCTCAAGCCCTAAGTAGACCTGTCAACAAATAGAACCCGTTAGGAGTGGACCCGAGGCCGTAGCCCCGGGGTCCACCTCCGACGGTTAAGTTAGTATCGTTGTGATGTGATGAGTTAGGGTTAGGATAACATGTCATCCGTGTATTGTGTGTCCTCAAGAAGGAGATCCAACCATGTATTTATAAGGCATGGATTAGGGTTTAGGCGTAGAGTGGGCCGCTGTCTGCCGGGCCTGACCCATTCCTGGCCGAGTCCGGACTATACGTCCACAAATACAGTTATTAAGTAATGACATAATACGTATTAAAATTTTGTATCACTGTTGTCGTATGGGTTTACTCTCATATTTTCGTTCTTTTTTGTTTGGTTGTGGTCTAGAAAAAAATTGCGATAACACAACTCTTTTTATGTTTCTTGAATTACATGCCATGAAGATAGTTAAGTATTCTATGTTACAACTAGTTTAATTCAAGCCTTTTATGTGTTAAATACGATGACCTTAGCATATAAGATAAGTTTTGTATACAAAATTAGTAGGAAATCTTCGCTTGTGGAACATCAACAGTTTGGATAGGTGAACTTGACTCGACTTGAGTGATGTTCCATGAATTTTTTTAGCAAGGCTCGTGTTTACATCATTCGGGTGACTAAATTCCGTTGGGTTCCTTGTAATTGATTAAGTTTACCATTGGTAGGAGATTATTGTCACTTTGTCTCTCTCCATATCTTCTCTAGAATATTCGTAACCAAGAGGGGCTCAAACCACCCGTGTTGTATCAGAGTTGCCTCATTTCTTAGTCACATGGATGTGATTATGCACATCTAGATCGTTTTGAATGGTTCCTCTCTCATGATTGACTTGAAGAGCCTGCTACCTCACAGTAGGGGTTAAGTAACTTCAGGTGGATCGGTGAAACGCTCATATTGATAACATCATCATGTAACCTAGAAAATCCCTAGTTAACTGTTAAATTGAGAATGATGGTATAATTACGGTTTTGTTTCATTATATAAATAAATACATTACTAAATAATTAGTTACATAAGGATATGGACAATCTTTGTAAATACTCCGTAAAAAGTTTAGATTACTTATGTTGGAGCAGATGTTAAAAAGTCAAGAATTTATATTCATAGGATATGGACAATATTTGTAAATACTCCGTAAAAAGTTTAGATTACTTATGTTGGAGCAGATGTTAAAAAGTCAAGAATTTATATTCATATTCGAACACTGATGTAAACGAAGTTTGAAATATTTGATTTTATAATCAACTTCACCAACACATGTATCCGAAAACATAGTAATAATCAAGACATGTATGATTGCCATTCTTTATACAATTTAAACAAGAAATGTTTCACTTCTTTAACATATGTGGGATCTAAAGTTGGAATGGCTCTCATCAAATAATGTACATCGCTACATGTTGACTCTTGCATTTCTATATAACCTTTATTTGTTCGTTATATACATATATAGTGTTTGTACTTTGAAGCGACTTTGATAATAGGGTGCATTGTTTAGTAAGGTTATTAAGTGATGACGCTATTGCATTAAGCGATCCTCACGAGGGTTTACTCCTCACCTTTTCGTTCTTTTTTGTTCGGCTGTGGCCGAGGAGAAAAATGGCTATACTGCAACTCGTTTTGTGTTTCCTGAATACAATGGGTCAAGTTATACTACACTTCTAAACAAGATACTATAGCTTGGAGTTTGTAGTTGTGTTTTTCTAAATTTAAAATTCTTTACATCATGAATACAATGGGTCAAATAATATGGTTAGGTAAGTTAGGGGTGAATCTGTCAAACATTTAGTTGCATAAACATATGAACAATCTTTGTAAATAAAAAGTAACTAAGTTAGTACATTACCACGTATAAGCGACAGCAAATAATATAATATATTTGTTAAGTTAAAAGGTGTAGAATTTTATGTCAATTTTTCATATAGACGGTTTGAATTATATTTTTTTAACTAATATAGTATACTCCAATACATTATCTAACCGAAAACATGACATCAATGTAATTGAATTTTTTTAGTTTAGCGATTCAAAGTTGCAAGTAGTTTAGTTTAAGCGTTTCTATATGATAAATATACCTTCTTTTGTAAATACTAATAAATTTGGATTACTCATTTTTTAAGTGACAAAAGATACTAAAAAGTCAAGAGTTTTATACATATATTTATATTTTGAGATACAAGTACCCGTGAGATTTGAAATTTTAAACAAGAAAGATTTCATTTCTTTAACCTATGTGGGATGTAAACTTGTTTTAGCTTGTATATATTTCACTTCGTTAACCTACGTGGGATGTAAACGTAAAGAGTGTTTGTTTAAACTTATATAGATTTCACTTCGTTAGTTGATCCTCCTTTCCCAGTAAGTGACAATAATTTTTTTTAAAAGGAAGCAAAAACCATTGAAATAAATCTTGTTTCTCACAAAAGTGGATGTATATCTATATTTGAGCAATCACTTGATGTTCTTGGGCCAAAGTTTAAATATAGTACCATTTATTAAGGGACGACGCAATTTGAGTGATTTCATACGGGTAGTAATCGAGTTAAGAATTTGCGATAAGGCAACTTGTTCTGTGTTTCTTAAACTAGATGCCATGAAGTTGTTGGTAATATAAAGTAAGTAAATTTTGGTGTCTAAATTGGTCAAGAAACCTACTCTGTCTTTATGTCACTTTTAGTTAAATTTTGTTATAGTTGATGAAAATTTTTAGTCCTATATATGTATCATAAGTTAAGTACAACTCGGTAGTTATATTCACAAAGTATAGATAAAATCTAGTTCTAATTTATTAATGTTCGTATAAAAATGAGCTGATATTGCGCCCTTATAGAGTCAACAACAATTCATTTGTGGTGTAAATGAAATTCAGAATCGAAATTGCGACCCTATATTTATTGTTGTATTGTGCGAGTGAATGTACCATGACTAAGACTCCTACAAAGTCTTGCAAGATCCATATTCCTTCATCTTTGTGGTGTACCAGTACACGTTGTTTGTTTTTGTGGCAACTAAATTATTCTTCTCTGCAAGTAGTTTAGTTTAGCATTTAAGATAAGCTCGGTGGATAAAATCTATAGGCAATCTTTGTGTGACTGAGTGAGTTACCCTTTGCGAAAAATCAATAGTTTTGGTTAGGTGAACCAAACTCAAACTCGTTTCATGAGTTTTGTTAGTTGGATAATTCTGGTGACACACATTGGTTGGTACCTTGTGATTGATTGAGTTGTACATTGGTAGGACACAATTGTCACTCTATCTCTTGATACCATCAATAGAAACTAAAGCAACAAAGAGAGCTCAAATTACCAATGTTGCCCCAGAGTTGCCTCATATCTTAGTCATCGATATCTCGATCAGTTTGAATGATTGAACTATACGATGGTAAGAGCTTAAAGGACCAACCTCATATGTGCTCAAGAGAGACGTTAGATGGAGGGCCAACCCTTGATTCATTTTCGAAAAATGTCACAACAGAATCAATATGGCTATAGTTAAGTTTCGAAGGATAGGTGAAACGTTCTGAGATCGAAATAAACACCAACGGCTAATAGATATACATAGAAGATTAGTATATATTTACTTGCTTAAACATATGGACAATCTTTGTAAATAAAAGGTTAGGAGGACCGCTTTTTTTTAAGTGACAACAAATAATAGAAAAAGTATTTGTTAAGTTACAACATATATTTTTAAAATAGTCAAGACTATTATGGGGGTGTTTGGGGAAAAATCACGTCTGCATTAATGACGTTTGCAAAAAGTAAGTCCCTACCTCCAATTTCAAAACCACGTTTTGAAGGCAAATTCAGCGACAATCACGTTTGCAACCAAACACTAAAACTTGATTATTCATGTTTTGAAAACATGATAATCAAATAATCACGCTTTCAAAGGGTTGCCAAACCTCCCCTATATATGTTTTCCGATATAAGTTACAATGTGAGTTTTTATTTTATTTATTTATTTATTTTTTTGGCTAATTTAATAAACTCCAATTGCACCATGTAACCGAAAACATTATACCATTCTCAACACGTATTGTTATCTTACAATGTAGTATATAACCAAAGAAGATTTCACTTCTTTCACCTATGTGGGATATATGAGGTTGAACTTGTTGGAAATGTATATATTTACAAACATGTGAATGTCCGGATTCGAACTCGTGACCACGGGATTGCACACATTAGCGAATGAGAATAAAAGTTAATAATTAATGTTTATGTTTACGATTAATTATTACACATTAAGTCCGGTTAACGATCGTTAAGTATTTAACGGAAAAATGACTAACGACCGTTAAATGGAAAAGAGAAGGACTAGAAATGGAAAACTTGGAAAAATTATGGGTTGGGCTTTGGGCTTTCCATCATGGCCGGCCATAGGGCTTTACAAAGCCTAAATCCCCTAACTTGTTTCCTAAGTTTACCTACTAGTATATAAGGAGGGCTAGGTTCTAGGGTTTCATACACTTGTGCATTGAATTAACCCTAGATCTCTCCTCTCCTCTCTCTTGTCCTACATTCGGCCGAACACCCCAAGTAAGGGAGTTTGGTTTCGTTTTTCTTAAACGAGGACTTGTGTTAGATCTAGCAATCGCTTGATTCGTTTGGTTAATTCGTGTGTACAAGAACGTGGTTGTAAGACATTATTCTTACACCAATAAGTACTTCTTTGGTTTTCTTTGCTCGAGGGTGGTTTTGCTTTGCTCGAGGGATTTGATATTCGCAAGAGGTACGTTACGCATACTTTCAGTTAATTAATTTATTTGTTATGATCTTAAGTCTTCCGCTGTGTACTCTTGATGTCTTTATGTTTTATTGTATTTTATATATCATAAACTCAACAGAACTAATCTTTAGAAATGTAGGCAAAGTTAGAATACAATTTTGATGACGCAATTGGATTTGGGAGGCCCTCTATGAGCTGGTAAAATCCCACTTTGTTGAGGCTGGGCATTTATTTGACACATAAGATAGAAAATTATTTCTATTGGTGTATAACACTACAGATTCATATTGAACTTTTAGAAAGGTGTTTTAGATGGGAGTTTGTGGTTGTGACTTCGCACTTTGTATTTTGGGTACAGAAACTGATTAATGCAAAACTACATTCATTTGGTTCAAGGATACAACAGAACATGGTTGCAAAAACTTATCGTGGCTAATGTTTGACCAAGTTTACAATATCAGGACTCTAAATGTGAATGTTTAATTGAATTTTTGTCTTGGAATTTACCAAAAATATAAAAGGTAGCATGACAACAGAAGGAAATATCTTAGTTTTGTACATGTAGTAAGACACAACTGTTGTTTGTCTTTTTAGATATTTTTTGTCCGATATGATCTGTAATATTATGTTTGCGGAAAAAGATTTAAAAAAGTTAAAAGGATTTAAAAATAATATGCAAAAGTGAAGTGAAAAAAAAAAAAAAAAAAAAAAAAAAAAAAAAAAAAAAAAAAAAAACCATTTTTGTTTGTTAAGTCTTAAAATAAACACGTGCGCTTATTTCATTTCTTTCTCACTTGCAGTCAAAAGTGACAAAAAATGAACATCCCAACTCCCAAGTGATGCATACTTCACTTTATCAGCCTACCGACCATTCTGCTTTGAAGTACTTGTTCAATAAACAGGATGCCAAACCAAGGTTGATAAGATGGGTGCTTTTGCTACAAGAATTTAAAATAGAAATCAAGGATAAGAAGGGGGCAGAAAATTTGGTAGCTGATCACCTGTCACGGTTAGAAAACCCTAAGCTTGAGGAGTTTGACATAGGTACTATTCATCCCACCTTACAGGAATTTTCTCTTGCTCTATCTATTTAACATAAACTTTTCCAAACACACAAACAATTTTTTTACATATGGTCTTAGCCTATATAATAATAACAATAGGCCTATATCTTTCAAATTTTGGTTATATTTATTTGGTATTATAGACTTATAATAATTGGCTAAAATTAAGTGAAAATGTGATTATATAACCCCTGAAACTTTTTAATATACTGATTCTAGATATATTGAATTAAACATGGGTAGATTGCTATAATTACCCTTGTAATGTTATCCCGTATTTATATCTTTCCCCTATAATCTTTCGCCGTGCAAAACAAGAGCATTGGTAGGGCGAAAGCACTCTCTCTCTCGAAATGAAGGCAACCAAGAGTCCAAGAGGGGCTCGAGTGTCACCTGTTATACTAGAGTTACCTCATATCTTAATCACATGGATAACAATGGACATTTGGATCATTTTGAATGGAACTGTGTGTATGATTGAGCAATTTACTGTCAAGAGCTTTCTAGAACAAGCTCATATGTGCTCAATAGCGACCTTGCATGGAGGGCCGCACTTTAATTCATTTTTAGGTACAATAGTATATTCGTTTCCGGTACAAGATTACTAAAACGGTCAAGAATTGTATACTTATTATGTTATATATTATGTTTCGCAGTTCTTTTCAAACGTTATATATTATGTTTCACAGTTCTTTTCGACATATTTACTCACTTTATTAACAATATAAGACAATTGTTCATGGTTTTCTGCTCCTTTTTTTTATTTTTTATTTTTACTAATTTTGACTTGTTAAATTTTATATTTTCTGTTCCGTATTTTTTGTTTCGCAGTTTTATAACAAAAAAAATTATAAACATTTAAAAAAAATAAAAAAAAATTAGGGGTGTGTATTTATCACAAAAAGAGGGGTACAAATAACCTAGGCCATATAGAAATTAGTTGGCGTAGCACCAATAGGTAAATTTTATGTTACTGATCAAGTAACCTTTTGGGAAACATTAGTTTGGATAAGGGAAACCTGACCTCAAACTCAGTGTCGTTTGGTGAGTGTGACACATCTATCCATTTTGGATTTTTGTGACTCACCTTCGTTACTATCTTGTGATCGATTGAGTTATTAAACATGGTACTCATACATATTTAGCAGGGCAAAGTTGTCACTTTTTTTCTTAATACCTTCACTAGAAATGTAGGCAACCAAGAGAGCTCACATGGAGAGCAACACCTTCATTCATTTTTGGGGAAAAAGCTATAAATGCTTAACATACTTTTCAAAAAAGCATATTATGCTCTATCTACTTCACTTATTGTCATTATACATAACCGTTTTTATTTTATTTGGTTATTTGTGACGTGGATTTTATTTTTGCTTTTTTTAATTCCTTATTTACACACATGGTATGCCAGCGTGTACACTTAATAAACCCAAATCCCTTTTAAACCCGGATAACCAGATCCCCTTTTATTTGTAAGAAAACCCTAATTGTAACACATCAAATACCAACACAATGTCGACAGCTAGTTCATCATCGCTTCACAGTCGTCTGCTACCTACTCACTGTAACTGCAAAAAAACACTTGCCAAACGAACTGCTTGAACTCCCAATAATCCATGTCGAATATTTCTTAATTGTCGTTCTTCAAACGTAAGTTATGTTGTCCTATGAAATAATTAACTTTTCCCCAAATTTGGTTAATTAGGTTTTCAAAATATGATTTATTTTTAACTTTTTCAGATCCCTGGTCAAATGAATTGCAATGCTTTTTATTGGATTAATCGAGAGTTAAACAATCCATGGTACAAAGGTCAGTTGTTCGAGCTTTACCTAACTTTGCATCCTGAAGAAAGGGCAAATTATGCTGATCAAATAACTGTTCAGAATCAGCTTGAGAGTTTGGAAAATGAATTTGAAGTTTATCAGAATGACATGGAGTTGCAGATACAAAACTTAAAGTTGGAACTTATCAAAAGCAAGAAGAAAACTTGGTTATCTTGTTTGTGTTTCTTGTGATGTTTTAGACTAGTGGTTCTTAGGTTGTAATGGTCTATTCCTAAGTTATGTTTTAGATGAACTGTTGTATTTTGTGTTTTGTAAGAACATGGTTGATGGTGTAATGTATGTTGTTGCAATGAAAGTGCAGTTTCTATCAGTTGGTATATTTGTAGACATCTATTGGTCCACAAAACAGCAATAATGGTTTCAATGTGATCTCCACTAACATGGGTGAAAGTGGTCTCCACTAACATGGGTTAAAAAAGAAGCAATAAGGAAAGACTGATCAATGCATTGATCAAACTAGAATGGGTCAAAATGTGTCAATAAACAATGACAGACAACAATAAATAAAGATAAGATTCTACATTAATAAAGATAAAGTAAGGGATATGTCCAAATGCATTGTTTACAAAATATGTGCCTATTTAGCTAAGGCACACCCATCCACATAACCCTTATCACATTCTATTACAAAAGCAAATGTTTCAAATAGTACTTAGCTTACAGTAGAATCATTCAAATAAACCTAAAACTAAAGGCATTAATCAACAGAGAATGCCTTGTCTAGTGTTGAACCAATGCCAAACTCATCAAATTTAAATTTCTTGTATTGGTTGGCCTCTCAGATCTACCTATGTTCTTGTACTAGATTCTTCCATAGGATGGTGTTTCAACTTTTGGTTTTCTACCTTTTTTGTTACCTTTGTACTTTTGGTGCATCAGGTATGACTGCAGGTTCTTTTCCCTTGTTATTTGGATTGCTGCAACTGGAACTTGATGTGGAACTTGGTCTATAACTTGACTGTGTTGGGTAGGAATAATTGGAACTTGATCTGCAACTGTGTTGACTAGTGGAACTGCTTCTGCTACAGAAGTATATAACTCAGATATTTGCCATATTATTTCATGTTCTTTCTCCTCAGCCTTGTCAGCAATCTCTTGCTCCCTTAAAGCTTGTAGATCCATATTGTATGTATGTTCCTGTTTGAATTAAATACAACACATACAACATTAACAAATTTACTATTTGAATAAAATAGCAAATATATTTAACAAATTGAATTTAAGTTACCTCTGGAGAGATGTAACACTCTTTATTGCTTGTTGAACCTGCAAAACTTGATGTCTTAGATCCTTTCTTGTTACCTGAAGTACTCCTTCTCTTTGTTCCCATACCATTAGCTTTGTTACCATGTTTTGGTGTTGGGTGGTGCTTTGGCAATACAGGGTCAAAAGTGTAAGAAGGCATCTGTTTAGAAAAGTTTTTAGGTTGAGCATCTCTATTGTCTTGGTTTGATTCTTCTTCCTGATTTCCTGTGTTAGAAGACTCTCGATAGAAGTTATCAAGGTTTGGTATTGCTGGATTAGTATAGGTTTTCTTGTTGTGTCCAGTCTACAACACTTGTGACAGTGCATTACCCTCCCTACTTTGCTTATTTCATGATCATTCTCAGTGGGGTGTCTTATCCTGTTTTTTTTTTGCCTGCCAGCCATTTTTCTCTCAACTGGTGGTAATGGTTTGGGGAAGTTAGAAGGCTTCCAATATTTAGAGCCAAGCACAAGTCTAATTGAATGCTGGTAATACTACTCTCAGCCTTAGTCACATTCTTCTTCTTTGTAACTTTACTACTCTCAGCCTCATTCTCAGACTTTATTTTCCCCCTTTTACCAGCACATTTACCTAGACTTACATCCCTACCACAATACACAAGCAATTTATGGATGTCATTTTGCATGTACCAAAGCTCGTATCCACTTGCAACACCATAATTTGCTAAGCATTGCTTAAGTTGAGTGGGAGACTCAAACCTCATACCTAAAAAAGGTTTACATTCATTCCAAAGGGTCTGTGGGTCAAAAGCAGGATATTGAACACCCTTTTTGGCCTTATACTTATTCTCTATTATATCATCCTCAGGGTCATCAATCTCTAGCATATACTTACCATTTAAATTAGGTATTGGATCATCCATATAACCAATGAATTTACCATTCCCAACTAATTTATTTAACCAAGGATCATAAGTAGAAATTTTTGGTATTTTGACGTTTTCCTCACCCTTTGTTTGAAAATCCACAGTTTCCTTAACATCATCTAGGTTTTCTTGATTGTCATTATCAGAGAAGTCACTATCATTATCTGGATTGACCAAATTATCATCTTCGACCATTTTCATAACATTATAACCACTATGCTCAGTATATATGTCCATCTTACAATCATTTTCAAAGGCTGCTGTAACAAACTCACTTAAATGTTCATCTGTTTTAAGCTCTTTCAAACCTATATTTAGTGGGACACCAGTTTTAATGTAGTAAAAGGACTGAGGTGTAAGATGAACAAGTCTGCGCATAAGTTTAAAAAACTCACTAAATATTAGCCCTTCAAAATCAATGTCTTCAACTACATGATGTTCCCATTCCAGATACTGAAGTGGGTTATTCACGAAAAAACCATCGTGATAAAGGTTGATGGTGAAATTAGCCATCTTTCACCAAATCTGCAAAAGTAGGATTTCATATAGAAATTAGGGGTTTAAAAATTGCACATTCACAAGACAAATTAACAATTATAAAATGATAAATACATGTTTATATTAACATACCTTTAAGCAATCGAAGCCAATTTTAACAGATTTACTGGATCTGAAAATTAGGGTTTTGTGGGTGTTTATGATTGAGCGGGAAATGAGAAGTGTAAGAGTTGACTTATGTCAACTGCTTATATAGACCCGTTTTTCTAATTTTTTGTTTATTCAAAATGTCACCTCAATAATACCACGTAACCAGTTTTTTTTATACACATAGCATAAACAATAAAAAAATAGGCAAAAATAGTAGCACAATAAACATTTGAAAAAACATAATAAAGTAAAATGACATTAAAATTAGTAGAGAAAGCAAAATGAGTTTTTTTTTTTAAATATGTTAACCATTTATAGCTTTTTTCCTTCATTTTTTAACAAGTCACTGCCTAATTAATATGGCATTGTACGGTATATGTTAGGTAAGTTCAGGTGGATCGGATAAACATTTAAAGACCGGATTGAAAGCCAATCATGAAATGTGTATCCTACAATGACGAAAGTTCTTTATAAAACATACTTTATCTAAAGAACAAACCCTTTGATCTCAGCCACCCATTATTTTAACTTCCAATGGTGGAGATTAATTCATATTTTAATTTAATTAATTACTAAAGGGCATATTTGTAATTACACTCTCAAAAATAATACACCCGTAGGTGTCAGTTACATCTCATTCACTTTTCACAATTAATCGCATGTGATTTGCCGCAATTAATTAAATTAATTCATATTTTAACTTCCAAATATGAATTACTAAAGGGCATGTGATTCACACTTAATTTACATTTTTTTCATAATAGAGCAAAAAAATAAATAACAGAATCACACGTGATTTCAGAAATTTATTTTATAAAATGAAGGAATAAGTTGATTTGAAATTAAAAATCACATCTGATTTATTACTTTAAAGATCGAATGTGACTTATAAAATCACATGTGATTCTTTGGTGGATCACATGTGATTCTTTTTTGGATCATTTGTGATTTTTTGATGGATTTCTTGTGATTTTTTAAAAATAACAAATCACATGTGATTTTTTTACGGATCACGTGTGATTTGTCTGGACGGAAATTTTGAATAAAAAGTTTGTCCAAAGTATATAAAAGTGTATATCTGTAGAAAGATGATTTTTTTCTCGTCACGATAGTGTATTTTTTGTAGCTTGAAGATTTACCGTTTGCAAGATATGTTGTTTTTTTAAAAAGGGTGGAAAGTGGGTTTTTATAGAATTACATTTCTACCATTTCCTTGTTAATTTTTGCTTTCATCTCATCCATTGGATGAAAATAAAATGATTGGTTGAGATCTTATGATTTGTTCTTTAGATTAAATGTGTTTTTATTGATCTCACCTCTTCCTACAGTATGGTATTCTAACATATAGCTAGTGTTAAGCTTTTATCTTTAGTGATTTCGTTTCTCTAAACAGACAGAAGGTTTTGTGAACGATATATGTAAATAAAAAGCAAAATTTTATAATGTCTTTGAAAAATTTGTAAATAAATAAAAATTTGGACTTTGGAGTAGGAGTATTTTTTAAGCGAAAAAAGATCAAGAATTTATATTATATTTTCAAGATAATCGGTTGATGAAGTTTGAATTTTTTAGTTTTATAATCAACTTCATCAACAGGTTAGGTTTGAAAACATAATAATATTCTAGACACGTGTGATCATCATTCTCTACGGTATATGAACTAGAAAGATTTCTCTTCTTTCACCTATGTGGGTTAGATATGTTCAATTAGATCGGTGAAACATTTAGATATTGAATTGAACACGTACCAATGACCACATGGGTTTTTTAGAATTTGGAATCCTAAGATATGTACATAAATTGGTATCCTAAGATATGTATGATCTTCGTAAATAAAAAAAGTTTGGATTACCCTTTTGTTTAAGTGTGAACAAATACTAAAAAGTTAAGCATTTTCAAGTACATTTTTTGTGAACGAAGTTCGAAATTTTTTAATATAACCAACTTCATTAGCAACTAAGTGATTGAAAAACATGGTAATACTCTTAAAATATTTGAAACTCATTTAGTAGAGTATATAAACAACAACAATCTCATTTCGTCAACCTATGTGGGATGCAAGCTGAGAATGCTTTTTATCAAATAATGTACATATCTACACGTTGACTCTTGCATTTCTCTATATCTGTTTGTTAGGGGACTGGCAACGCCTCTCGGCATGAGATAGGCATGAAAAATACCGATCGGTGTATGCATTGCCACAAAATCGGCATGCTTCGGTATGGGGGTTCGGTGTGTTAAATCGGTATTGTTCACCGATTTGGCATTGCCAAAATGTATACGTTGGGCATTCAAAAAAGAGACGTTGCACATTAAATTGATATATCTGTTATGCTAAAAAAAAATAAAAAAAAATACTCCCCCTCTATAAATAAACAAACCCAATTCTATTTTTTTACCACAAATTCAATCACATCTTTTTACACTTTTAAAAAACATTCTCATGGATCCAAGAAAATCAAGAGGTGGTTCGTCGTCATCCAAAGGCCGTGGACGAGGTTCTCGTTCCATTCGTCCACAAATTCAATCACAACCCACTCCATACATTCCTCAAATGAGTCCTCCTCAATATTATCCTCAAATGACTTCTCCACTGTACTTTCAACCCCAATATTTTCACCAACCACCACCATTGACTCCAACTCAATACACGTTGTCCCCTACAAGTGAGTTTGACCCGTTCGTCGACTACCGTGACGTTCCTTCGTGGTGTGAACCAAGTGTTGAACGAGAGCTACCGCTATATGACTTGGATGATGATGAAGATGATGTGGTTCCCGAAACGCAACAACCAACTCCGATGGGTATATGACACAACTAGAACTTTTCATGCCTTGAACACAAAGTGGAAAACTATGAACGGCGAAATGGGTGTCTTTAATGGGCTATACATCCAACAAGTAATTTTTAAACTTTTTACTTTTATAATTGTATACTTTTATTAATTTATACTTTTTACTTTTATAATTGTATACTTTTATTAATTTATACTTTTTACTTGTATAATTGTAGAACCGTATTCGTGAGAGTGGGTGTAACGATGTTAACGTGATGACAAATGCCTTGGCCGATTACAAGAAGAAAACTGGCAAGTCGTTTAGTCATATTGATGCTTGGGACATTGTTAAGCAAGAAGACAAATGGTTGGAACAACCAGATGTAGCGCAAGGATCTTATTCTCATTCCGAAAAATGAAGAAAGTCGTCGGAATCCACCCACTACGAGTCCGCAAGCAATGACAACAACACTGTGCTTCCGGATCTGAATGTCGACAACACTCCTATGCGGAAAAGAAAAGGCAAAAAGGCCGAAAGCGAGTCGTCGACAATGCATAGTGTAGCTGCGAGCTTCGATACATACACATCAAATAAGGCACAATTATTGCAGACGGCAGTGGCGACAAAAGTTGCAAAGAATGAAATGGCCGAAAAGTTCTTGGCGACAAAAATCCGTATCATTGAAGAAAAGCATATGTTTAGGGCGAGGAAATTCTATAAGGAACCGCACGATAACATAACCGACCCAAATATACTAAAGTTCACTCTTGACAAAAAAACGTGAGCTCACGGCAAAATATGGATGGACTTGCAATTTTTAGATATATGTTTTAGTTCGTTGTTTTAATTAATGCGATTTAGTTGATGTAATTTTCTTTTAAGTATTAATAAAATATTATGTTTTTATTAAATTGTTTAATATAATTATAAAAATAATAATAAAAAATAGATGAGGTATGGGATAGACATGGTTGCCACTAAAAATTTATTGTTAGGTATGAGATGGGTATGAGATGAGATGAAAGGATATTATTGGTGGGTGATTAGGTATGAAAATTTGAGATTGGCATGGTTGTCACCACCCTTATATACTTAAATAGTGTTTGTACTTTGAAGCCACTTTGACAGTAGGGTGCCATTGTTTAATACGGTTATTAAGTGACGACGTTATCGAATTCCGAAACCCTCATATGGGTTTACTCTCCCATTATCGATCTTTTTTGTTTGATCGTGTTGAAAATTGGCTATAATGCAACTTGTTTTTGTTTTGTTACCCTTAAACTCGACTCGACTCGACTCGACTCAGTCGATATTAGAACGGTCATTAAAGTCTTATTTATACTTGGTTCGTTTTTATGTAAAACAAAATCTAAACTTCTGTCCAAGCTTTTCTTGCTTGGAAACAAAAACGATAATTGTACATAAACTCGTCGACGAAGCGGAGTATGTGATATATTCACTCTTTCATCCAAGAATAAGATTTCGCTTCGCGAATATTACTGAAACTAGAAGTTTCTTTAAACTAGTAAAACTTAAATTTAAAATCCAACTTTATGCTAGTTGTTGAACTAAAATCAAAATATAAAATTCAAAATTTTATTGTTTTTTTATGATAAGACTAGCCGGGTACCCGCGCGTTGCGGCGGCGCGTTGCGGCGGCGGGTACCTTGCAATATAATTTATTTGGGTTTACATGGGTTAATCTTGAAGGTCACGACAGCTTCAAGATTGTAGGTTTTTATTTTGGTCTTAATTGAACAAAATAGAGAATGAGAGTGATTTGGTTTTGTTATTTCTTTTAAAAGGTTCGGATATTAAAAAGAAGTTGAGCTTCTTATAGATCTACGATGGATTTGTTCAAAACTTGTAAATGTTTAAAGATTTGAGATCAAGATTTGATGGTTTTCTTGATGTGTGTTGCTGTTGTTCGTGAGAAGGGTTGGATATACGATTAGATTGGCTTTGTTGGTTGATGTTTGTTGTTGTATGTTATCTATTGACGTGCCAATGGAATACCAAAACCATCGCGATATGGTGGCTATTTGGGCAGATGGCAGCAACGAAAGTGGTAATTGTTGTGCTAGTAGCGGCAGCGACACCGATTGATGGTGGTTTAGAGTGAGAGAAAACAGGGGTGGTGTGTGTTCTTATTTCTTGTGTGTTTATTTTGTAAGAAATGAGAGGTGGTAGAGGTTTATAAGGTAGTAACATATTTCAAATGTAGAGACATTTAAATTTCGCAGGCAGTTACAAGTTTATGAATAGTTGGAATGAGCTGCTATCAATATTGTAGGCATTTACAGCTACAAATGTAAATTCATTTAAATTTTCATATGCAACGTTTAATTATGTGGATGCTGGAGTTTTTAATCCTAGCAATGGTAACATATTTCCATTATATGAAATGTTTTTGGTCTTAATTTTTTTAAGACTTCTTTATATAAAAAGTCCCAAATGTTTTATATAGTAGTATAGATAATCAGGTAGTTGTTTAGAACTTGAGACAATTTTGTGTGATTGTTGATGTTTTGTTCTTTTCAACTTGCCCTATATTATTAACCTTGATTGTTCCAACAATTGTAGCCTTTAATCATAACATGACGCTAATCATTTTATTATGTTGCATTCCTCTTTGACATAACAAAATTTCACATATAATAATAACAATAGGCCCATGACTAACACAAACTTGTTATAAATGGGCTTAGCCCATATGATAATAACAACTGGCCCATGACTTTGTATAAGACTAGTTAAGTAGTCAACTGTAAATAAATGTATTAAAAAAATTGACTTTGAAGGATTATTTACAAAAAATGAGAAAGAAAAGACAGCAAAACATAATTTATTAAAAAAATAATAATAAAAACATGAATGAACATGCTGGGAATTGAACCATAGACCTTATATGTAAGTTACACTTCATTTACCAGCATACTAGCTCATGACCATGTCACATGATTTGTATCTTCCTACATCTATTTAACTTACACTTAGTGTGACAACACAAAAGCTTTATACAATCCCATTACACAACAACAAATAAATAGTCAACTGAAAATGTGCAAGTTGATACTAATAAATAGTCAACTGTAAAACGGCCGTGGCACGTGCGGTCGTGGTGGCGAGTGCGGATGTGTTGAGGTTACCACCGGTGACATTTGTGACGCGAATGCAAAGAAGCCTAAAGAAGTTAAACTTATTTTGGGTCAATCTATTACCTTTCCATTCACTCAAGCTTGAAGAAGTTAATCTTACATGTAATGCTTGTTTATTTGTTGAAAAACCAAACATGACTATAATCTAAACACAGTCATATGTGTTGGTTTACATGTAAGTTTCCTTGCTGCACTTCCCTGTTTTCCTGTTTAACGGCTTCCTGTCACATTGTCTCTCATAAGCTAATCAGGTCACAAGTTAAACCGTTCATTGTTTCATTCATCCATCATTGAAGTTACGTAATCAAGAAAAAACTAGCCTAATACATCACTTTTGTTGCACCAACTGCTTATCTGCTTTTAAGAATCTGATAATATTCCCGTGAGAGTTTCATCAAAATCAGATAGCTGAACCTCGCAAAGCTGATTATTGTGACTGTAGGTTTGCAACACATTTGAACTTCCCTTGAATTGCTTGTTCAATCTCTTTATATTGTTAACAAGACGTGGTAGCATAACTAAGACATCTCTTGTAAGATTGTGAGTTCGGATGTCACATTGTTTGCATCATGGATTATGTTATATATGCATAAATGCATAATGTGTTTTTACCTTCAGCTAATGAACGGGTTAGTATTCTAGGTTGTAGCTAGTTATTGGACACGGCAATTCCTAGATTAGTGAAAGTGTATTTCATCTCTTTTTGGCGGTGAAAAAACTGCTAGTTTTTTTATTGTCTTTTAAACCGGTTTTTTGCAATCATCTATGTGTCAATTACTTAAGATAATAGATGAACTTACATTTCACGTTCCGAACTGCAAAGACTTTCTGATCACTTGCAACTTTTTGAATAACTCAAAATGAATATCTTTGTCATGGGTGAAATTTGATTTGTTTTGACTTTCTTGATTTTACTTTCTCATGTGTGTTACCGGATGGCAAATGCTGATCTATAGCAGGTGGTTACTTGAGAAGCTTGGTCATGAAGGTACATAGAATCATCTTTATGTCGTATATACCTTGACGTTAAATTATAAAAAAATAATATAATTTAACCACTTCAGTTGCTTTTGTAGGTCTGAACAAAATGTTGATGGCTTATTAGGCAAAATCTGCCTATGCTTTGTGTGATTTGCATATACCTATGAATGGTCGTACTAAGTTTTGATTGATTGGAATTTCAAATAATTTTACACACATTGTATCCTTTCAGGGGAAGATCGTTCCTGCAAGAGGACCGAATGACTTTGGATGGGATCCAGTCTTCCAACCTGATGGTTATGATCAAACGTAAGGCCATCTCTGTTTCTATATGGTCATCTCCATAATAGGTGGAAATTTTGATTTTTGACCGATTTACTTATAAACGGGTCCTAGAATTTTTATATTTTAAACAGTCCTATGGCTCAAAGCAAGTTTATCTAAAAGAGGAACACATCAAAATGGGTCGAATGGGTCAAACAGGTTGAAAGTCACGTCAAGTCAATCTTTTAAGAGTACAAACTTATAAATTGTGGAGAAAGAAGATTTATAGGTCCCCATTCCGACCTAGCCACATGTTTGAACCCATACCAGATTTGACACTCTTATGAAGCAAACCGATTTTGATCCTTCTTAATCCGAACCCATTTTGACCCGCCATCTTGCCATCTCTAATCTCCCTGATCCTTTCACATCATCACATCCTTGCATTAAATCCAAACTAATTTTATTATTTACTCGTATGTTATAGTTATGCTGAAATGCCCAAGGAAGAAAAGAACAAGAGTAAAATCCCACTTTGTAGAGGCTGGGTATGTATTTGATGAAAGGTTTTATGGATATTTAAATATTAGTATGTCCGGATTCGAACTCGAGACTTCGGGATTGCACACATTACGTATGAGAATTGATGTACATAATTAATATAAATAAGACGTTATTATTATTAATTATTAGTCACTAAATAAAACATAACGATAGTTAAATAATTAACCAGGTTTGGTTAACGGTCGTTAAATATTAACTACAAGGACTAAGAATGAAATTACAAGTCGGGAAAGTTCTAGAATCCCCTTGGGATACTTTGGCCGATCGGTTTGGGTTTCCAAACCCAATACCACACAAACTTGGTCACCAAGTTAAGTTAACTATAAATACAAACCCTTGTATTCATTCATAACTTAATCTTGGATTACCAATAACCTAATTTCTCTCCTTCTCCTCTCCTCTTTGTGTGGCCGGTCGAAACACCCAACCTCAAGGGTTTTTCGATTTTGTCTAACTCAAAGATACAAGTGTTTGGTTTATTTGTGATTCAAGGAACTAACTTTTCCACATCAAATCGCTATTAGTACGTGTGTACAAGAACGAAGGACAAGCACGCTTGAGCTTGTGAATCTTGGTGGTCGACTTATTGGTTGGGTCGAATAATATAAACCCTAAATTAGGGTTTTGGGTTTTGGTTCTTGTTTAATCAACGTTTGATTCTTGAATTGCTAAAAGGTACGCACTTTCTTGTTTGGTTAATTAATTACATATATTATTCCTATTGTCTTCCGCTGCATGCTTTGATGATGTTATTTGTTTTATATATAATTGTTATGAGTATAAAATTCCAACAGTGGCATCACGAGCCGTTAATATGATGTAATTAATTACCGAAACACATAAAAAATGAATCTTTATGATTATATGCATGCTTTTTATGGTTTCTAGGGTTTTGAATTCGAAACCCTAATTTTTTATATATAGGGTTGATTACCCTTTTATTTATTTAATTAGGTTTTAATTTTGTAAAACTTGTAGAAATCCTAGGATTGCATGCTTATTTTATGTGGTTAATTAATGAATAATTGTTATGTGCCATGTAATATGCGTATCTTGGGTGATAATTGTTATGCGGAATCCATGGTGGAACATGCATGTTTTGCCATGGAGTATTGTTTTGTTTATTGATTAATTGTTAAGTGATACACACATGTTTTATTTATTTAATAATTATTGAATTGGGGAAGACCTCAATTATAACTAATAAAATTCGTTATGTGCTAATTGGTATACTATTAACTTCGGCTTACGCAATCGACTTGTCGATATATGTGGCTCATCTACCTTGCGAGATGAAAGTCCTAGTTAATGTATGCATTTATTTATGCCTAGAATTGTTATTAGAGTTTATTGAAATAATTATGCATGTGGCTAATTGTTTTTACATATGTTAAAGTGTTTAGTTATATGTTTATATTATTTGAGTGTGTTTAATTTTTATTAAAATGCTTTTTTGTTTATATATTGTTTGACATGTTAGTAAGCAAAAAGGGTTTTTTATGAATAGAAAATTAAATGGACTAAATAATGGCGAAATTGATTTGTTATCTAAGAATTATTCTTGAACTTTTAATCGACTGATGCGACTGTACTAAATGGTTAGAACGGCTCACCCACTAGAACAAACTATAAAGGGGTATTTAAGAAGTGAGCACAGTCTCACTGAATGGATGTCTAAGGTTATGCCTTTGCGCTTACCTGGTCCTCTGCCCCCTGTGCGTTCGATTGGAGCTACCTAGTATAACCATTCTATGTACGAAGCATCTTAGTGCAAAGTTGTAAGTTTCTCAACGCATCGATTAAAATTTTGTAGAATTCAATTTAGCAATTAAAATCTTTATGTAAGTTTTTCGAAAATATTATGTTATAAAGTTGTATGCATGCTTCTTTATACATAAGTTTTGATTACACATCAAAAATTGTACCCTTTAAATTTAAGTTTATGCCATCTAATGATATGAAACACTTGAAATTGTAATTTAGTTATGTGAGACCTTGATCTAGATTACAATAACGAGGTGAATTAGTTTGTTGTGTGAGACCTCAGCTTTATGATTTGCAGTTTCTAAATTAGACAACTTAATTAAGTTAGTTAGTGAGACCTATAACTTAAGGCATAAGATGGGATAAAACATGCTTACGTTTTGCATTAATTGTTTTGGCAAAATTGTAAATCCCATAAATTTTGGAATTGAAAACTTGTTTGTCAATTATCCTTTTTCAACGATTACCTATTCTATACTTTCACCACTAGCAGATCAACTGATGTGGTGGAACTATGATAATGAGGATCCAATATTCAAGGAAAATACTATGGTTAATATGAATATTGACCAAAGGGTATTTTACTTTCTTGAATGTTTTCTTATCGAAAGTACTAACTTTTGAACTTTTATTTCTGTAGAAATGGCTCAAGCTGAATCTACTGCACTAGCCTCGTCGTTCAAATCTATGTTTGATCGAGAGAAATTGACTGGTAGCACGAATTTCAATGATTGGTATCGGCAACTCAGAATTGTCTTGAGGGTTGCCAAAAGACTCAATTATTTGACTACGCCTTGTCCTCCTGAACCTGCAGCTGATGCTACTGCTGAAGCACGAGCTGCATGGCAATCTGAGTATGACAAGTATAATGAGGTCGCCTGCATTATGCTCGGGAGTATGAACTCATTCTTGCAAAAGCAATTTGAGAATTACTTCCCTAATCTCATGCTGGAAGAATTGCAAAGGTTGTTTGAAAAGCCTGTGACTGTAGAGCTGTATGACTTGATTGATGCTCTTCATAGTTGCAAGCAAGGAGAAGGGAAACCTGTAAGCGCCCACTGCCTGGAAATGATGAGTTACATGGACCAGTTGGGGCGTTTGAACTATGTCTACCCTAATGACATACAAATTGGCCTGATCAACAGATCCTTTAATAAGGAATTTGATGGTTTCGTGCGCAATTATAATATGCATTGCACGGGGAAGACAGTCAGTGAGGTACATGCAATGCTCATTGATTACGAAAAAGGTTTGCCCAAGAAGGCCTCTACACCTGCGGTTTTGACCATCCAGAAGGGTAGAATTTCTAAGCCTAATAAGCCGCTAGCGAACAAGAAAGGGAAAGGTAAGGGTAAAGTTGATAAGGGAAAACAAGTTATGACTTATCAGCAAGAACCCAAGAAGTACCCTCCCAAAAAGCGTGAGAATCCGAAGAGGGATCAGGCTTGTCATCACTGCACCGCAGTTGGACACTGGAAGAGGAATTGTCCACTGTACCTTGATGAGTTGCGAAATAAGAGGTATAAAAATACTGGCACTGTGGCCAGTACTTCAGGTACTCTTTTGATGATAGAATTATTTGCTTTTCCTCATAAAATAAATTCCTGGGTATATGATACTGGATGTGGTATTCACATATGTAATACACTGCAGGGACTTTGAGGAGCAAGGAAGCTTGCCTATGGACAGCAATACCTGCACGTGGGTAATGGAGAACATGCAGTCGTTGAAGCTATAGGCACGTTTGATTTAGTTTTACCTTCGGGTTTAGTACTGTCATTAAACGATTGTCATTACGCACCTTCCATTGTTAGGGGTGTCGTTTCTGTTTCCTTGTTAAAAGATATTGGTTTTGTTCATACATTTACTGATTATGGAATTTCTGTTTCTTTAAATGATGTTTTTTACTTTAATGTTATTCCAGTAAATGGTGTGTTTGAAATTGATTTGCATGATAATATGAATGATAAAAATAATTCTGTCTTTAGCATCAATAATAAAAGAATCAAAAGTGATTTGGATTCTTCATTTCTTTGGCATTGTAGACTTGCTCATATAGGCAAGAAACGCATGCAACAGCTGCAACACGATGGGCTTTTGCAAGACATCAATAATGAATCATTTGATAAATGCGAATCTTGCATATCTGGGAAGATGACCAAGAAACCTTTTACAAATAGTTTAGAAAGGGCTTCTGATCTTCTTGGTGTGATACATACTGACGTATGTGGACCACTAAGACATGTGTCAAGAAAGGGTGCTAGCTACTTCTTAACCTTTACTGATGATTTCAGTCGTTATGGTTATGTTTATTTACTTAAACATAAACATGAAGTCTTTGAAACATTTAAGGTTTTTAAGAGTGAAGTAGAACTGCAACTAGGAAAGAAGATTAAAGCTCTTCGATCTGATAGAGGTGGTGAATATTTAAGCCAAGAGTTTAAAGATTATCTAGCTGAGTGTGGTATTGTCCAGCATCTCACATCTCCATATACTCCACAACAAAATGGTGTATCTGAGAGAAGGAATCGTACATTGCTAGACATGGTGCGATCAATGTTTAATCTTACTACTCTTCCCTTATCCTTTTGGGATTATGCTTTGGAAACTGCTGTTCGCATATTGAATATGGTTCCAACTAAGAAGGTTGATAAGACTCCTTATGAAGTGTGGTATGGGAAACCTCCCAACTTGTCTTACTTAAAGGTCTGGGTTGTGAGGCGTTTGTTAAACGTGACTCTGCTGATAAGCTGCAACAAAGATCTGTTAAGTGTGTCTTCGTAGGATACCCAAAGGAAACGATGGGTTACTACTTTTACTTTCCACCTGAAAACAAAGTAATTGTTGCTAGGTATGGAGACTTTCTTGAAAAGGATCTCATATCTCATGAATTCAGTGGGAGAGTATATGATCTGGAAGATGATCAAGAAGATACAACACCTTCTGAAAACACTAGCCAACCTCAAGTAGAACCTGAAAGTCTGGGCGTTCCACCTGAGATTTAAGTGGTTCCCATTCGTAGATCCGCAAGGGCTACGCGTGCACCTGAGCGTCTATGTCTCAACGTAGAAGCTGAGGAAAATATGTTAGGGGATCTTGGTGAACCTGCTAACTATAAAGCTGCCATGATGAGTCCTGAAAAGGAAAAATGGCGAGTTGCAATGAATGGGGAAATGCAATCCATGAAAGATAACGAAGTCTGGATAGAGGTTGACTTACCTCCAAATGCTAAGGTAGTTGGAAGTAAGTGGCTCTTTAAGATAAAGACTGACATGGATGGCAATGCACACACCTATAAAGCTCGTCTTGTAGCTCAAGGTTATACTCAAACCTATGGGGTAGACTACGAGGAGACATTTTCTCCTGTAGCAGACATTAGAGCTATTAGGATTCTTATAGCCATAGCTGCGTACTATGACTATGAGATATGGCAAATGGATGTAAAAACTGCCTTCTTAAATGGTCGCCTAGATGAGGACATCTATATGGCGCAGCCTGAAGGGTTTGTGAATCCAAAGTTTCCGAAGCGTGTATGCAAACTTCAAAGATCCATTTATGGATTGAAGCAAGCATCAAGGCAATGGAACAAGAAGTTTGATGAAGAAATCAAGAAATTTGGTTTTACTCAAAATCTTGATGAGCCATGTGTGTATCACAAAGCTAGTGGGAGTAATGTTATTTTCCTTGTCTTATATGTCGATGACATATTGATCATGGGGAAAGACATTCCAAGTATGCAAGATGTAAAGTCTTATCTTGGAGAGTGCTTTTCTATGAAGGACTTAGGGGAAGCAGCATTTATTCTGGGAATCAAGATCTACCGAGATAGATCAAGGCGGTTAATTGGACTAAGCCAAAGTGCTTACATTGATAAAATATTGAAGAGATTCAGTATGCAAAATTCCAAGAAGGGATATTTGCCGATGCAAGTTGAACATGGCTTAAGTAATAAACTATGCGCGTCAACACCTGCTGAGGTGGAATACATGAGGAAAGTTCCTTATGCTTCGGCTGTAGGATCTATCATGTATGCTGTGAGATGTACAAGGCCTGATGTGGCGTTTGCACAGAACATTACCAGTCGGTATCAACAGAACCCAGGTGTAAAACACTGGCAAGCTGTTAAGAACATTCTTAAGTATCTAAGGGCTACTAAAGAAATGTTTCTAGTGTATGGAGGAAATCCAGATGCAGAACTTGATGTTACAGGTTTTTGCGATGCGTCATTCCAAACTGATAAAGATGATACGAAGTCTCAGACGGGTTATGTCTTTGTCATTAATGGAGGAGCAGTTGACTGGAAGAGCAAGAAGCAAAAAACGGTTGCGATGTCTATTACAAAAGCTGAGTACATAGCTGCTTCAGAAGCTGCGATGGAAGCTGTTTGGATTAGGAAATTCATTTCGGGACTCGGAGTAATGCCCTCAATCGAATTACCTTTAAATGTGTATTGTGACAACTCTGCTGCAATAACATTTGCCAATGAGCCTGGAGTCATGAAGGGCGCCAGACATTTTCCTCGTCGATATCACTATGTTCGAGAACAAGTCGACATAGGTGAAATCAATCTACTCAAAGTTCATACAGATGAAAATCTAGCTGATCCCTTTACGAAGCCTTTGCCAAAAGAAAAACTTACTGACCATGCTGATGGGATAGGACTTCGTTTAGCTAGTAGTTTCATGCAGATTTGTGATTAGTATTTGGATAAAGGATGTTATGAACAAATATTATTTAATGAAATAAAATAGTTGTTTATGTTTATTTTTCATTTTCTTAATATTATATCCTATATTTGCATGTTTAATCCGTGAGTAACTTATGTTATTCTAAATAGTCCATTGTCGATCAATTATGTGGGAATGTCATTGAATTAAGACAAATCTGAGTTTTGGTAGAATATACTTTTAAAGTGTATTGATGCGTGGGACATACCAGATTCACATGATATTCAATGAATTGAATATAGGACTCATCCCAACTTTACATGATGATACTTTTGGATTTTGTCATTAAGTATATCATGAAGTGTTTATCCTCAGACTTGAGATACCAGATAACTGATATGAATATATTGCATTTGTGTAAGATAGTCTAACGCTATCCGTAACTAGTAGTTATAAGGGCTATTTTCGGAAGTGTTGCAAAATTCATGAGTTATGTTTGTAGTCAAGAGAATTTGTTCCTTTGAATTTGTTTCAAAGCATAATACTATATTTGGGCCCCTCGTAGGGTTAACAAGATGTTTGTATGGCCATACCCAAGATCTATCTGGAATACGTTCAGATGATTTGGTAATCTTGTTCAATCATATACAACGAGAAACAGAATGTTAACTTATGAAATGACTTGATCCATATTCATAGTTAATGTAGTATTAGTAACAAAAGGATAAGTAAAAATGATGAATCATTAAATGGTTTTTTCCAGGAGACCATGCTCGATTCGATCTGGGGGCGTTGGCGTGTGAAAGCTAGACTAACCAATGTCATTACTATATTTAGTAATATCCAAGTGGGAGCTGAAAGGTTTTATGGATATTTAAATATTAGTATGTCCGGATTCGAACTCGAGACTTCGGGATTGCACACATTACGTATGAGAATTGATGTACATAATTAATATAAATAAGACGTTATTATTATTAATTATTAGTCACTAAATAAAACATAACGATAGTTAAATAATTAACGAGGTTTGGTTAACGGTCGTTAAATATTAACTACAAGGACTAAGAATGAAATTACAAGTCGGGAAAGTTCTAGAATCCCCTTGGGATACTTTGGCCGATCGGTTTGGGTTTCCAAACCCAATACCACACAAACTTGGTCACCAAGTTAAGTTAACTATAAATACAAACCCTTGTATTCATTCATAACTTAATCTTGGATTACCAATAACCTAATTTCTCTCCTTCTCCTCTCCTCTTTGTGTGGCCGGTCGAAACACCCAACCTCAAGGGTTTTTCAATTTTGTCTAACTCAAAGATACAAGTGTTTGGTTTATTTGTGATTCAAGGAACTAGCTTTTCCACATCAAATCGCTATTAGTACGTGTGTACAAGAACGAAGGACAAGCACGCTTGAGCTTGTGAATCTTGGTGGTCGACTTATTGGTTGGGTCGAATAATATAAACCCTAAATTAGGGTTTTGGGTTTTGGTTCTTGTTTAATCAACGTTTGATTCTTGAATTGATAAAAGGTACGCACTTTCTTGTTTGGTTAATTAATTACATATATTATTCCTATTGTCTTCCGCTGCATGCTTTGATGATGTTATTTGTTTTATATATAATTGTTATGAGTATAAAATTCCAACATTTGATACATAAGATATACGTAGTAATATTATTTCTATTGGTGTATAACACTTTTAATTCACACTGTACTTTTAAATGGTAGTACTTTAAATGATGGGAGTTTGTGGTTGTGATTTTATAGCAGATATATGTCATTTGGTTCATGTACACAAAAGAACATGGATGCGAAAACCGAAGTTTGTTGATAATGTTTGACTAGTTTTAAATGTTAGTACTTTACATGTGAATTAACTTGATAACTGATAGAAAATGAGAATGTGACGAACATACAAAATTTCAGTTACATTGTCGTTTTTCTTTATTGCAATTGGTTTTTAGTATTGTGTTGGTGAACATATGGAGGGCGGAGACTCTAACCTTGCAAGATCCATAACCTCTCATCTATGTATTGATATATCAGTTGTTTTAGTAATCAATTGCAGTATGTTACGCTGCAACCCTGCAAGTAGTGATTTGTTAAACATACTTTCTTCAGGCAATCTTTGTGTGACTCATCAAGTTACCCTTTGCGAAACATCAATGGTTTGGATTACGTCAAGAGGACTCAAACTCTGTTGCTTGGTGAGTTTTTTGGTAGGAGTCGTGAAGGCGACATATCGATCCATTTGGATAATTCTGGTTACTGACTTGCACTGGCACATTGTGATGATTAAGGTGTATTTAACATAAACTTTCACAAACACAAGCTTTATATAAATGGTTTTAGCCCATTAAAGAATAACAACAGACCCATAACTTCCAATCATACTTGTGATTGTTTGAGCTTTAAATTGACAGGAGTATAGGACGAAGCTGTCTCTTGATATCTTCTCTAAAAATATAGGCAACCAAGAGGGTCGTCTAGACTCTCGAATCACCCTAGTTGACTCATTTGTTAGTGGTTGACATATGTGAATGACCTGTGCAATTTAGAAGCCTAAAGTACTAAGTCATATGTGTTCAATAGAGCCCTTATATGGAGGCACAACTTAGTTTGTTGTAAAGGCTGTATATGAGATGGTTTAGCTTCTTTTGTGGTTTTCACATGATGACAGTACTGTTGGGTTAGCTAACAAAAGATTCTATTGAACATCTATCACATATTCTAAAAAATCTCTAGTTAACAATCAAATTGAGAATGAGTATAGATACAGTTTTGTTTTATTATAAAGAGAGATAAAAGATTACTAAATACTTAGTTATATAAACATATGGACAATCTTTGTAAATAAAAGATTACTAAATCACCACGACTGGCGCGACGTATCTTGTCTTGTGCATTATATACCATTTTAATGCTAGACACGTTATTCGGATCGCTCTCTTTTAGTGAAGAAAGTATAATCCGTGGTGCTACTTGATGTTTTGTCAACTGCTCTACCAAAACTAACTCACGTTCTTTTAATCGCATGGCCTGTGAAAAACCATGCAACGAGTCTACAAAATCATGATTATGCCTTGGACACTTGACCCTCAAGATCCAACCACTAGTTTTAGTGGACCAGTTCGACCTTTTATAAATTTCGCTAGTAATCTGAATGGGCAATTAATTTTAGCGGTACCAGTCTGCCGTTCAAGTTCATCTTCTAAACTTTCACGTGCAGACGTCCCATGTCTAGAACACTTAATTTCGATTGAGTACTTATAGCCCCTATCTGTTTTAGTTCTTCCTTTAACAATAAGAAAACCGTTCGCTTGAGCAGTAGATTGCACCCAATCAGTTAAAGCAACTTCAGTACCGAACACCTAAAAAATAAAAAACACAACTTTTATAACTTCATCACGGAACACCACCACCGCCACATGTTGTCATGATTTCAATATCTGTGACAACTTTTGTATTTTTTTTTAACAATTTTTGTATTTTTTTTTAAATACAACTTTTAATACAACTTTTTTAAAACTTTTATAAAAATTAAAAAATACAACTTTTAATAAAACTTTTGTAAAACTTATATAAAAATTAAAAAATACAACTTTATGATACAACTTTTATTATAAAACTTTTATAATATAACTTTTAATATAAAACTTTTATCATACATTTTATATAAAACTTTTATTTATAATACATTTTATATAAAACTTTTAATATACTACTTTTAAAACTACTTTTATTTTAAAAAAGTTATAATACTTTAAAAAATAAATATACTTCTAAAACTTATTTATTTTTTAAAATCTTTATAAAATGTATAAAAAACGTGTGTATATGTGTGTGTGTTACGCGTGTGGTTGTATAGTGTGTTACGCGTTCTCTTTTTGTGGTGTTACCGTGTTCGCGTTTTCTGTCTCTCTCTGAATTGATAACTATGTCTCATCTCACTTTTGGTACCTCACTCTCTCTCTCTCTCTCTCTCTCTCTAAACATTTTAGATCTAAAAACATTTAGATCTAAGTACTTGATCTAACAAGTATAAAACTTGTTAGATCGTTGGTTGCATATACAAATTTTAGAGAGATTGGTGATATCTGTTTTGGTGGTATCTGTTTCGGTGGTATCTGTTTCGTTTAAGTTTTTAGATCTAAAATTTTTTTAGATCTTGAATCTTTTTATGATGTTGAAAAAAATTTGAGGTTGGTTTAAAAAAATGTTTGGTTTTCTTTGATTATCTAAAAAAATTTTAGATCTAAAAACTTGATCTAACAAGTATAAAACTTGTTAGATAGTTGGTTGGTGGTATCTGTTTTGGTGGTATCTGTTTCGTTTAAGTTTTTAGATCTAAAATTTTTTTAGATCTTGAATCTTTTTATGATGTTGAAAAAAGTTTGAGGTTGGTTTAAAAAAATGTTAGTTTTCTTTGATTATCTAAAAAAGTTTTAGATCTAAAAACTTGATCTAACAAGTATAAAACTTGTTAGATCGTTGGTTGGTGGTATTTGTTTCGTTTATGTTTTTAGATCTAAAATTTTTTTAGATCTTGAATCTTTTTATGTTGTTGAAAAAAATTTAAGGTTGGTTTAAAAAAATGTTTGGTTTTCTTTGATTATCTAAAAAAATTTTAGATCTAAAAACTTGATCTGACAAGTATAAAACTTGTTAGATCGTTGGTTGGTGGTATCTGTTTTGGTGGTATCTGCTTGTGGTGTTGTTGCTTGTGCAGTTGTTACTTGTTGTCGTGGACTGTGACACTTGTGGTCCTGTTTTAGTTCTTGCTAGTTGTTGTTTGTTGTGGTTTTTGGAGATATTGCTAGTTGTGTTGTTGCTTTCTTGCTAGTTGCTGAGTAATGTTGTTGCTTATAAGGTAGAATGACTGCACTTGTTTACTTTCTTGTGAACTTTTGCAGAAAGGGAATCGTACCTCTTGCACAATGAAAACGTGTTTTGTGCTTGGTTAGAGTTATGCAGTTTTTAGACCTGTTGTGACTTGTGTAGTTTTGAGACATGTTGTGCAGTTTTGAGACATGAGTTGTTTGGCTAGACTTCTGTAGTGAACTTGTGCACTTGTGCAGTTTTGAGACCTGAGACTGCTATTGTAAACTTGTGCACTTGTGCAGTTTGAGACCTGTTGTGACTTGTGAGACGATGATGATAACCGAAACCGAATGGACGGCAAAGTGAGGTTTATCTCACTTTGCAACCTTCGAATTTGAGCCTTTTCCAAAAAATTTCCGAGGCGATGATGATTTTTGAGCCTTATTATTTTCCGAGACAATGATGAAAACTGAATAGATGGTAAAGTGAGATAAAATCTCACTTTACAACCTTCGAATCTGAGACTCAAAAATTTTCCGACTACGTTTTTTGCTAAAAAAAAACTTTGTAAAAAACTAAAAAAACATGTAAAAAACTTAAAAGTTGTAAAAAAAAAAATAAAAAAAAAAAAAAAAAAAACTTGTAAAAACAAAAACTTGTAAAAAACTAAAAAATTTGTAAAACAATAAATAAAAAAAACTTGTATCTTATATTTCTGCAAACCAAAGAACCCAAACCTTAGGGGCCGTTTAGTTGGAGAGAAATACTCATTTTTTTCAGAAAATTTTTCATATGGAAAGAGAAAAACTGAAAACCCGTTTAGTCGCACTTTTTTCCAATAATTTTCCAAAAATATGAATTTCTCATTTTCCAAATCTTAATAGAAAAAATGAAAATACCATTACACCTTTCTCACTTTTTTTATTTTTAAAATAATAACCCCATTTCTTCTCACTCCACTCTTATCACGCCCACCTCCATCCACTTTACATCGCCGCCCACCTTCCATCGCCTTCATTTTAAAAAAAGAAAAATTGTAACTCTAACTAAATGGGTTTTCAAACTTCTCAATTTTCCTCTAGAAAAGAAAAACCATTCCTTTTTCTTTTCTAGAAATTTAGAAAGAAATTTTTTTCTCCGAGTAAAGTGCTCCTTAATTTTTTTATCACAAGCATCCCGTAGCCCTTTGGCTGCCTGGGTAACATGACCCATATTAAATTAGGGTTCACTCACATCTTCTTCGAGCCCTAAAACCAACTGACTTTTAAGACCAGGATTTCAAAACCACCGATGGCATCACGATCTCATATGGAAGAAGTAATTCTATTTCTTTAATTACATTTTTAATTGTTAATAATATATTTTTATTAAAATGTAGGGCGATGATGATTTTGCTGGACCAAACCCTAGAAAAATTGCTGTTGCAGGTATCATTTCACTTTTATATAATTTTAGTTTAATTAATGCGGTGATTTTAGCTAATCCAAGTAATAATTTTAGTGAAGCTGCTTTTAAGGACTTTGAATATAGCTCGGGCTTATGGAATATAAGTTAATCCTCCTAAAGGCTAAACACTCAAAGATAGTTTATTAGCTTATCGTAAATAAGCTATAAGCCTATAACCTGTTTATTGTAAATGTCCAGAGGTCCATTTTTATAATGAGAGATTGTGCTTCAAATCACTTTAGTGTAATGTCTTTAGATATGCTACGTCGGTTTCCTGAATTACATAGGCATGATTTAATGGATTTATAAATTTCGCGATAGTAACTGATTTTTAGAGTTAACTGAATTGAGTCATCATTATTCCATTTGTCGAATTTTGAAATTAAGATGTTCTTAAAATTTGGGGTTTTGTCGAATTTTAGCTGTTTTTCGAAAGCTCACAGTCACTTTTTTTTTGGCTAATAAGGTTTTGATTTTTGGTTTTTGGGTTTTTTACAAGGGAGTCGGCATGCAGGACATTGCTTTAGGAATTACTTTCAGGTAAGAGTAACCAAAGATCGTGTTGCATTGTGTTATAACGGTGATTAAGACCGGTGACGAGCTCTTGTTGGACCACAAAGTACTCAATGTGAGTTTCCCTTCCCTTATAACAGTCTTTATTTTTAAGTGCTTATATACCAATATATAAGCTACATTTGGTTTTTGTGGCCGCTGGATCAGACCGGTTCTGCATCTTAACTTTTCCGAACAACAGTTTAAATGTTGATAATGATCTTTCTGTAATTCATTGCAGCCTCTTGCTCAGTGTGAACACACATTAACAAGGTTACAAGCGGCTAAGCAAGTTGTAGATGATACAGCCCGCTTCAGATGACAATAGCAACCCATTTAGCTGATTGGTAAATGACTTTATTTATGGAGAATATTTTGTGTTGATAGCCTTATTTAACCAATTACTACTCTCTCTATGCTGAAAAAAATTTGAATAGAAGTTAAATAAAGGAAGACCATAGTGTCATTTGTAATGGCGATCAAGAACATGAAAAAATGTTCAGTTTTGTTGATTATGGTAGTACGTTGTTTGGCTTCCATGGTTGGAGATATTACTTCAAGTACAAATATCTTAAACAATCGATTAGTATTCAAGATAAAAGAGTTGACGAAAAGTATGCAGTTAGAGGAAAAGAATGGCCAGCTGACATAAGTATTACAATTTTTTGTTTTTTTCTTCTGTTATGATGTTTTTTGATTTCATGTGTTTTTGCAGGCAGTGTTTTAAGTGGAACAGGGGGTGTTCCAGAAAAATAAGCTTCTGCGAAAACATGATTTCACATGGTCAAGATTACCAAAAGGGTGCGTTGTCAACCCGCTTGGGAATACCATTGGTCTATAGGATTGATGTTGTCAATGGTCATAACAATGTTAACAAAGCGACAATCGTTCATCAGAATGTTGGTCTTGGAATTACCAGGCAAGTTCTATAGCAATATGAATCGACCCATAATGATTTAGCACGACCCGTAGGTTTGTTAGTCAGTGGATTTGTTGCAGACAGAAGATGGTGATTGGTTGACCAATGTTGTTGTCAGAAGGTTGGGATGTGATGAAGGAACACAACAAGTACACCTCAGTCAACAACTATGACCAGGTTATTTTTAACAATTTATGTTCATTGGATATTCGTTTTTTTTTTTATTGTACGTTGTTGTTTTAATTCTTAAGGTTTTATCATGGTTTATAGACGGCCTCTAAACATTCGTGTTGGCTGATTAGCCAACCTTTGAACTGAAAAGGGTTATCTAACTTTGTAAAGGACTGATAGTGTGTTATAAGAAACTCGATGGAATTGCTTTTCAAAATGCATACGTATCTATTCTTATGTCACATGTTTGATTATTTCAATATACCTTTGATCAGGTAAATAATATAAGAGACTAATGCCTTAAAAATACACAATGGGCAGTTTGATCCTTAAAGATAAAGCAAAATCCAAATCATCCTTTTTAATAGTTATATTATGTGCCAAAATTTCGTGTAGTTATTTGGAATATGCTTTCTATATCGACTTTGTGTACTCGAAATAGCCATTCAGATTAAATTGCTGGAGTAGAAAATCTTAGCAACTTTATGTATATTATAATCTTTTGAAATTTAGGCTCTGTTGGCTTATTGCTCAAATTGAAGATTTTGTACACCCCTAGCAACGAGTTCATCTTTTTGCCCGCTGGTATTTTTCACTGCAGGTACGTATGTTTAGCTGTTTTTCGAAAGCTCAGTCACTTTTTTTTGGCTAATGTGGTTTTGATTTTGGTTTTTGGGTTTTCTACAAGGGAGTCGGCATGCAGGACATTGCTTTAGGAATTACTTTCAGGTAAGAGTAACCAAAGATCGTGTTGCTTCCCATTTTTATACAGTCGTTAATAATTGTAACTTTTATCGTGCCATGCAGAAATTGCGTTGTTCAATACGTTATTGAGCTGATTCCCTCAGCCGTGTCGAAGAGGATTTTGCGATTTGGGGGTGACTGCGTCCATCTTCCTGTTCAAAAAATCAGCAGCCTCGTGTAAGTTTTTTTTATGTTATATGATTGTTAGTTTTTTCCTTTTATCTACCTGACATCGTTTGGTTTTTTTATTATTGGAATCTCAAGATATAATGATTAGAAAAGAGTTCGTTTGGTGAGGAAGGAAGAGATTTGTGACGGGGTATTTGGCATTGTGTTATAACAGTGATTAAGACCAGTAACGAGCTATTGTTGGACCACAAAGTACTCAATGTGAGTTTCCCTTCCCTTATAACAGTCTTTATTTTTAAGTTATTATATACCAATGTATAAGCTACGTTTGGTTTTTGTGGCCGCTGGATCAGACCGGTTCTGCATCTTAACTTTTCCGAACAACAATTTAAATGTTGATAATGATCTTTCTATATTTAATTGCAGCCTCTTGCTCAGTGTGAACACACATTAACAAGGTTACAAACGGCTAAGCAAGTTGTAGATGATACAGCCGGCGGTGCACATGTATGAGAGTATGGGATTATGACGCCTCGATCTCATGAAGAGGTGGCATAAAGGGCAAGCAGGGCGGGTTTGGTAACTGTGGTCAAACAGGTATTTAGTTTTGAGTCAACTTAAAACACTTTTTTTTCCACCATTGAATTTTCTTTGACAAGAAAAAATATTAGCTTGATAATGAGGCAAACATAAATCTCACCAATAAACTTTTTATTTTTGGTAATTGACAACAGTATATGCTATTTCATATTATTATTAGGTAATTGATATAGCACATAGGTAATATGAAGCATAAACATGAAAAGGACCTACTGTGTTTTTAATGACAGGTAATCACACAATTATCACTACTTTTATCATTTATCAACTGCATCATCTACATAAAAGAAGCGGGCTGAGTTGGCAAAAAGGGAAACGAGTAAATCGGGTTAACTGGGTGAAACTGTGGCAGATTTTTATGTCACCTGTATGTCAATGCATTTTTTGTTTAATCGGGTTTTAGTTTCTAACTATTATTACTATAATCCTTTTGATTTGTGGCTATTTGGAATACTAAATTGAAAATTATAAACAAATTGGTACCAAATCTTTTTGACTGTCAATATGAATTATAATTTGTTTAGAATTAGTACTTTGCTAAGATGAGAAATTTGTCTTAGAGTTCAGAAATAGATCTAAATTAGAGGTGATTAAAAAGGCAAAAGTTGGATATAGTGAAATGCCCCAGAAGAGAAATAAAGCAAGAGGCAATAGCAAAATTGCAGACTAGACCACAAATGATTAAATGTACGCCATTTCTCCCTAGCCTTGTAATTCTTTTAGTTATGAACCGTCTTTTTAATCAACGCTCTATACAAAATTCTTTTAGTTATGAACCGTCTTTTTAATCAATGGTCACTGATTATTCATTTTGTGCTTCTGGCAATGCTGCAGTTTTTAATAACGCAAGTACAAAATTTTGTGATGGTGCTCGGTTTGAGCTTCGAGAGAGGTATGAAATTTTGAAATTACCTATGAGTATGCCTGCGTTAGTGTTTAGTAGTGGACCGCTTTATGAATGCATTGCCAATTTACTCAGTCTGATATAATGTTGTGTGTTATACGATGTTGGCTATTTGCAGACCATGGCTAAAGATCTTGAGTTCAACACAGCCGACTTAAGCTACCCATCTCAATTGATCAACAATGGCAGAGATCAATTGATCTACAAAATTTTGGGATGCTCAGGTACTTTTTACTTCAACTGTTTCATTCTCAGTTCAGTTTTTGCAACTACTACCTAAAGCTATGCTCTTGATTAGTATAATAATAAGTGTGGATGCTGTTATAGAACATGTTGCACTTGCAGGTATACAGGATTCGACAGTTCCGAATCTATGGGTTGTGGGTTTACGTTGTCACTCGAGCGTGGATACTGGTACGGCCAGCGGCACACCTTCAGGTATTCATACATCTTTATTATTTCTGGTCCATTGTATACGCTTAGATTGCTGTTTTCCATACTCATACACTATCCGGTTTAATATTGACAATTCAGGTGTAAATGCTGAAAATGTGGGCGTCTTGCCAGCATCAGGGACAAATACCTATGGTGCGCAGCCTGTGAGTCGATATAATATGTTTATCCTTTTCTTATGATTTAGAATTACTGCTAATGTACTGCAAGCATTTTTTTTTGTTGCCAAAAGTTTTATATTTTGTCATTTTTGTGCGTACGGTAGTTCCATTGCAACTGATGCTTCGCGTCAGAGACGCGGCTGAAAACTGTAGGTGGCTTTTCGCATTTATGTAATGGTCGCCCAAAGGTACTACCAACAGGTAAGGCACGTTGCAGGTTCAGTAACTTTTGAACTGATGTACGATTAATCTGTAATTCTTCTGTTAAACATCATTGAACTTGCAGATCGCCGTTTACTAATTCAGTTATTGTTATCATTTTAGGCGCTGCCATGCGAGCTGGAATAGGTTCTAGCACGTTACATACGAATAATAGGCGTCAACGGTCAGTCACTTGAGGTAACGTAATCACTTATCTGGAATCACACCTACTCGCATTTCAGATTACCATATACTAATTTCGTAATTGTTGTCATTGGACACGTGGCTTTACCGGATGTAGAACTGATGGTGTATATGAATGTGCCTCCGCCATCAACAGTGTCGCGTTTGAAGGAAACGACATTCCTGGTACTTCTTCACCCATGCTTTTTATCTTCACTAATGTTGACTTAATTAGAGCATTTTTAACAAGCTTTTCGTTTTGTTCTGAGAATATGATTGTTATCGTAAAAATGTTGTATGTATAATCATTAATGACTGAGTAGTTGTTTATAAGAAAGTGGGTAACAAAGTATGCGGGTTTACTGAATGTGCCACATATTGTACTAAATGTGACACTGCCATCTTGACCCGTTACCTGACTTACAACGATCAAATTTTCCAACTTTAAGAACATTTCAGGCTTGGACCTCACGGACCGGACAAATGGGTAAAACACTAATCAGATGCATATTTGTAAGTTAAAATATATCTGTTAATGATAATTAATGGGAAAATAGATATTAATAAGAGTTAGATGTTTGTAGTTTGTCACACTGTTATTTAGAAGTTTGGTACTTTGAAACGTATGTTTGAGTATATGTATTGGTAATTGATTACATGCCTCTAATAATTAGGTTCTTCAGTTTATAAGTAGTTAAGTTCTTATGTGTTAATTGTCTTGATCATAATCTCACTAACATGCAAAATAGGGGATGTAAATAAGAGTAATGGCATGTACGGCATGGTGTTGTGTGATGAGATATGTGCCGTGACATTTGAGAATGTGGTATGAGTTCATGCGTATAGTGGCGTGATTAATCCTATTGGTCAGCGTGTGTCTCACATCTGAAGAAAGCTATTGAGTGATACTGATACAAGCTAAATATCATCTTTTACCACAAACTAAATGTGTAGTTTTGTTCGATTATGTAAAGGATTGTGTTCATTTATGTCTGAAATGTATAAAGCTAAGAATATTTATTTAAACTGCCGTCGATAATACCAACTTTGGATCTCTTTTCCTGTAACGCATTGGTGCATGAATCAGACATGCAGTTTATACATACACATCGGCATCACATACTCTATTTTCGACCAATTGCTGCATCCATCTTTAGCAAAACATACCGCGGCAACACGCGGGTGCACCACCTAGTTTGTACATGAAATTCAGTGTATGTTTAAGAATCTTTGACCATTTAGACCGCTGATACGTCAACAAGCCTTCTACCATATCATGACATAACTCTCTAGAAAGTTGGAAAACCATATTATATAAACTAGTCTTATCGCATTACAAAATAACGTGTAGAGAAGAGCTTAAAATAACGTAAAAGATGAAAATGCATTTATACCTCCAGACACAAAGAGGGGCTGCAAAGGGTGAAAATGAACAACACGAACGTGACGGTCATGCTCATCAAACTTGTCAATCAAAGTCCCCATTCGATAAGCCCATAGCTGAATTACACCACTGTGAAGACTGGCAAGGATCCACGGCCGTTTGGTATGAGGACTCAATCCTTTGACTCGGTTACTCTTGGTCTCAAACTTGGTCAGCATTTTTTCAACCCTATAATAAATAAATCATAACAATTCAATCATACAACTTATTGAACACATTATTAAATCCAAAGTTAAACTTTAGTTCTCGACTAAACACCCTAACTATTCAATAACCGATTAGTGAACAATTAGTTTTGTACATGTAGCAAAAAACAACTAAGGCGTTGTTTGTTTACTTGCATGTATTTTGTCTATGCAAGAAAAAGAATATGTAGATTGAAGTGAAAAAAAGTGAATTGTCCCTTTTATGTTGGAAAAAAAACAAACACGCTTCTTTTATTTGCTCCTCCCGTTTGGAGACATAAGAACTTATATCATTTTCACTTTCCGTCTGCAAACATAAGAGAAAAACATAGACGCACCAGATGGTGTTTTCTGAAATTGAAAAGATAGGAAACTTATAGACTTAATTAAAAATAACAAACAAGGGAAGTTGCTGAGAATATTTTTGTGGAAATTTATCATTTTTGCGGAACTTAATTACCTCCCTTCTCACGTGTAAAAGCAATAAAGTACAAAACATATTCTGAACGATATTCTATTAAACGACCCCTTCAACAAAAAGTTGTAAATTTTTGCCTCAACCAACATCCAAGAAAAAAAAAACACAATCAAACAAAGCTACATATTGATGGTGAAACCATAACATCAAGCAAGTCTCCTTACTACACTTCAACAAGTACTTTGCAACAGCACAAAAAAAGAGCACAAACAGAATCCTGAGTCGACAGCCATTAAGTGGCTTTAATTACACAATCGCGTTTTGGTCAGGTGTCAGTTTGTTTACGAGTCTCTAAACCTCAAAATCACAAGCTTGTATCTCTTGAATGAGTAAATCCATTGACCTTTATCACAACCGACTTCAGTCCCATACTTTTAGTAACTCTTCTCACATCTTCAGCAGTTTCTTCCGCAGTATACTTAGAAAATTCCTTCCACCTTCATTTCTTTGGATCGAGAAGATCGAGGCTCCCATTTTCTAGTTTCCGTTTGAATCTGTCACAGTGACAAACGTGTTGTTGCGCATAATTTTTACATGAAAGATATCCGCGGTTTGGGCTCGTTGTTCATACCTCTCTCAAACTCCTTTAGACCAACGAATTGTATAGACCTGTCCAAAAACAAACTCCGTTATGAAGAACACGCGAGTTGAACCTCTGAAGAGTTCTGAAGTTTCTGTAATATTGGACACATTTTGTTAATATGTTAAACCAAGAAAGAAGGTATATAATGAATAATTAACTTCTATCTATGTTTCAGTAAGTAAGTTTAGTTCTCTACAATTCAAAAAATTGGGGGAAACTACTATAGTTTAAAGTCATACTATACTGTCCACATAATAAAAACTCAAGTTAAATTACAATCTATCCTCTATCATCAATTACTGTGAGTTTGTGACATTGTCATAAATTTATACCATTGAAGTGAAGTTACTTTTCTAACACTTACAATATCTACAAACCTGCAAGTGGGAATAAATAATGTCTCTGATATCTCATATGCAATTGCAATGTTTGATTAGTTAGTTTAAGAAAAGTGTTCGAATATTTGTTGTAAAGTCAAAGCAGACACATTTACTTCATTTGTGATGATGACCAAATAACTTTTTCTAACATAAAATATTTTCGATTACATTTTTAACAAGATGCCCGGAAAAGAAAAGACTGCAACTTTTATGGGACATGTACTGGAGCATACTGATTTCACTATCGTGCTTAACTATTTCTGCAGCAATATATTCTAAGATTAGGCAGTTGCTGATCGTTTTGTTGTTGATCTCTTCTAAGATTAGGAAGACCTGGTTAGACCCGACTATATCCGGCCAAGACCTATTGTCGGCTATATTTGTTATATATATATATATATATATATATATATATATATATATATATATATATATATATATATATATATATATATATATATATATAGGCTCCGGTTCCATTGAGAAGATTTTTATTTTGAGAAGATTGAGAAATCTTCGTTTGAGCAAATTGATTCATGTTTTTGATTTGATTCACAAGTAAACATCATTTTATGGTGAATCGAATCTATAAATCACAAATTTGATTCACAAATCATTGTTAAAATCGAGTTATGATGATGATTCATTAAATTTGTACAGATGATTCAGTATTCTACGTATATCGCAAAATCGAGAGATTTTTAACCTTGATTCAAATTTTTTTTTTATACATTTTGAATTTTAATCACATTAAAATGAGTTTTACGCTTGAAAACCTTCTCAACCTTCTCAAAATAAAAACCTTCTCAATCGATTCCGGATTATATATATATATATATAGAATGAGGTTCATATGAGATAGTGATTAAAGTAAGATAGTGTAGGAAGCCAATAGCTACATGCCAAGTGGAATATTTGTTTTTGAATTAATGTAAATTTTTGTGAAAATAAAAAGGGCAATATGGGAATTTTATCACTCCCTTTGACGTCCTAACAAATCCAGATTTACGCATGATTTCTTCCAAAAATTTTTTTTTGAAAAGCAGAGATGATATAAAAAGAACTCTCAAAAGAGAGAAGCCAAAAGAATACACCAAAAAAACACCAGGTGATTTCTTCCAAAAATTAAAAACCGACATTCTCTCTCACAATACAACAACCTGACCATCGTTAGGCGAGCGGATAAAACCACCATCAACGATCTTCTGTTCATGCCTTCAATTTATGGTTTGATTTCGAGTAACACTCGTTACGAAGTAGGAACAATAACCAAGGACTCCTACATACATATATATGGGTTTCATGCCGGTTCCAAACATCTGCTCATACAACTTTTTTTAAGTGAGTGAATCGGTCCATGTGTATCAATGGTTTATAATTGTTTTGCTTGGCCCAGCTTTGCGTAACCTTTGTTCAAGCCATGATTAATTTATCTAAGAACAAATGTAAAGATGTCGACAGTACTGTTTGGTCTCCGTCATCAGATGGCAATAATATTAAATTTCGTTTTTTTTATTGGTAGTTTACTAGTTTACATTTTGTGTTTGTATTAATGTTGTAAGTGATACATGATTTGTATTACTGATTTTCTTGTATCAATATGATATTATAATTGACTACTTCAATTTTTATACAAGAATCTCGAGTATAACTGTTGTAAATTAATGCATCTTGTATCAAATTTTGACTTGTTGTATTAGTGTATCAAATTTTATATACATGTGTATTGTTATAAAATATAATAATTCAATGATGATAGCAATTTTGTATCGCATAACTGCATAAGACTATAGTCTGAATCTTGATGTTCGTCAATTTTTATTTATTTTTTGGTTTTTGATATGTATCGATCTTATTGTCGTTGTGTTCCAGTTTCTCATGTCTCAAGTTATCCTTTATCCTTTAAATAGGTTATCATTAAAAAATTGGTTGTGTGTGTATCAAAATAAGGTGAAAAATTAAATATAAATGTTAAGAACCTGCAAAAAAATGTTGTCAAGAAGTGAAATGAAAAAATACGATGAACAAAAGTCAAACAATATTAACGGGCTTAAAAATAGGAGTTGCATGTGGTCTTCAAATATGATTACAAATTTACCCCTAATGTAAAATTATTTACCTTAATGCCATTGATCTTAATCTAATATGATGACATCATTTTTGATACATCTAACGGCTTAGATCGCTTCCTACTCTTCTTACTTTAAGATACTATCTTATGTTAACCTCCCTCGATATATATATATATATATATATATATATATATATATATATATATATATATATATATATATATATATATATATATATAGGCTCAGGTTCCATTGAGAAGGTTTTTATTTTGAGAAGATTGAAAAATTTTCGTTTGAGCAAATTGATTCATGTTTTTTATTTGATTCACAAGTAAACATCATTTTATGGTGAATCGAATCTATAAATCACAAATTTGATTCACAATGTACCCTTTCAAGATAGGATCGTTCCTACATGAGCACTGACTGATTTCGGATGGGATCCAGTCTTCCAACCTGATGATAATGATCAAACGTAAGGCCATATCTGTTTCTATAGGATCATCACCATAATAAGTAGCAATTTCAACCTATTTACTTATAAACGGGTCTTGGCTTTTTCATACCTGAAATGGGTCCTATGGTCCTATGCAAGTTTATCTAAAAGAGGAACACATCAAATGGGTCAAACGGGTGAAAGTCACGTCAAGTCTATCTTTTAAGAGTACAGACTTATAAATTGTGGAGAAAGAAGTTTTTGTAGGTCCCCATTGTGATCCAATTTGACACTCTTATGAACCAAACCCATTTTGATCCGTTTCAACCCGACCCATTTTGACTCACCGTCTTGCCATCTTCCCTGCACCTTTCATATCATCGCATGGTTGTAATAAACCTTACTAATTTATGACCCAAGGAAATCGCGGAAGAGCTCTTGCGTTGGTAAAATCCCACTTTGCTGAGGCTAGTTATGTATTTGACACATAAGATAGAATATTATTTCTAAACAAGGTATCTTAGATGGGAGGTATCTACTTTGTATTTTGGGTTAGAAAACTGATCAATGCAAATCTGGGATCATATTGTTGAAGGATAAAAAAAGTATTTGGATGCAAAAGCAAAAGTTTGTGAGTTTACAGGAGAAATCAACCACAACGATAGAAAATGACAATGTGAGCACTATAAGAAATTGTTATTAACAAATGTATCTGAAAATATAGCGATGTTCTATACGGGGTGTGATCCGCATTTTATATAGTATATAAACAAGAAAGAATTCACTTCTTTAACCTATATGGGATCTAAGGTTGATTAGGCTTTTATCATCAGTACCATTTATATGTACCTCATACAGAGCCGTTTATATTATGAAGCCACTCTGAGAGTTAATGCTAAAGTTTATCACTGATTCTATACGGATTTACTCTTGTATTTTCGTTCTTTGATGTTTCGTTAAAGTCGAGGAAAAATATGGTGATAATGCAATTGGTTTTGTGTTTCTTAAAATGCATGCCTTGGAGTTGATTTACACTGCAAGTAATTTAGTTCAAGACAAATGTTCTATTTGTTAACTATATTGACCTTAACATACAAAAGAAGTTTTCTAATAAAATATGTAGATTATTTTTGTGTTACTCATTATGTAGCCCTTTGCAAAACGTCAATAGTTTTATTTTTGTTTTTTAATATATTTTTGGTTAAAGGACATTTATCTTGAAATACATATAAATAAACTAAAAGTGATGAATGATATAAAGGAAAGCTCTTAGTTTTGTACACGTAGCAAAAAGAACTAAGGCGTTGTTCGTTTTCTTACATGTATTTTGTCTATGCAAGAAAAAGAATATGATTGAAATGTAAATAAGTCACTTTTCCCTTTCATGTCGAAAAAAATATATATATTATTTGCTCTTCTTGTGGAGACATAAGAACTTATATCATTTTCACTTTCCGTCTGCAAACATAAGAGAAAAACATAGACCACCAGATGGTGTTTTCTGAAATTGAAAAGATAGGAAACTTAGCAAACAAGGGAAGCTGCTGAGAATATTTTTGTGAAAATTTATCATTTTTGCGGAACTTACCTCCCTTCTCACGGAAGTCAATTAAGTACAAAACATATTGCAAACGATATTCTATTAAACGACCCCTTCAACAAAAAGTTGTAAATTTTTGCTTCAACCAATATCCAAGAAAAAAACACAATCAAACAAAGCTACATATTGATGGTGAAACCATAACATCAAGCAAGTCTCCTTACTACACTTCAACAAGTATTTTGCAACAGCACAATAAAGAACACAAACAGAATCCTGAGTCGACAGCCATTAAGTGGCTTTAATTACACGATCACGTTTTGGTAGGTGTCAGTTTGTTTACGCGTCTCTAAACCTCAAAATCACAAGCTTGTATCTCTTGAATGAGTAAATCCATTGACCTTTATCACAACCGACTTCAGTCCCATACTTTTAGTAACTCTTCTCACATCTTCAGCAGTTTGGATCCAGAAGATTGAGGATCCCATTTTCTTGTTTCCTTTTGAATCTGTCACAGTGACAAACGTGTTGTTGGGCATAATTTTTACATGAAAGATATCTGCGGTTTGGGCTCGTTGTTCATACCTCTCTCAACCTCCTTTAGACCAACAAATTGTATAGAATTGTCCAAAAGCGAACTTCATGCCCAAATTTCCACGAATTTAGGCATGGCGTTATGAAGAACACCCGAGTTGAACCTCTGAAGAGTTCTGAAGTTCCTGTAATATTGGACACATTTTGTAAATATCTTAAACCAAGAAAAGAAGGTATATAATGAATAATTAACTTCTATCTATGTTTCTGTAAGTAAGTTTAGTTCTTTACAATACAAAAAATTGGGGGAAATTACTATAGTTTAAAGTCATACTATACTGTCCACATAATAAAAACTCAAGTTAAATTACAATCTATCCTCTATCATCAATTACTGTGAGTTTGTGACATTGTCATAAATTTATACCATCGAAGGGAAGTTACTTTTCTAACACTTACAATATCTACAAACCTGCAAGTGGGAATAAATGATATCCCTGATATGCAATTGCAATGTTTGTATTAGTTAGTTTAAGAAAATTGTTCGAATAACTCTTTCTAACATTTGTGATGATGACCAAATAACTCTTTCTAACATAAAATATTTTCGATTACAATTTTAACAAGATGCCCGAAAAAGAAAAGACTGCAACTTTTATGGGACATGTACTGGAGCATACTGATTTCACTATCGTGCTTAACTATTTCTACAGCAATATATTCTAAGATTAGGCAGTTGACTGATCGTTTTGTTGTTGGTCTCTTCTTAGTCACTAGATGAGTTTGGTATAAAAAGTCCCTTATAATAGGACGCTAAACTAGGTACTCACTGCACATTTTCTAATTGATTTTAGTTGACTTACTTTTGTGAGTCCCCACCTCCCCTGCTCCAGTTATCTTGTTTTCATTACTAGGAAAAGGTTTGATTACCAAAAGTGAAGTTTCAAGCCTATACGTTTTAACTAAAGGTCATAATTCCGTTATAATTTAAACTATCACTAAAGATTAAAGGCACACTTTTTATTTCTAACGGATACAACCATCAGCAAGTTACCCTAAATCAAATGTGCCCTTTCAAACCATCTATCCTTCTTGTTTGCTCTTTTTTTCCAACCTTTACCAAATTCAAACATATAAACACACGATATAGCCGATGAACAACCCCCAATTGACTAAAAATCGTTGCACCTACTGCATCATACATCTATGTAGTTCTCTTGTTTAAACATTTTACGAATCATATTATACCTTCGGCTTATTACAATTTATACTTGCAATAAATACACAAACACAGAAATCAATTGTCATGGGTCAAAATAAGTAAGTCAACAATAAAAGTCAAACCCACATCAATAATTGACATTTCCTCAAACATCTTTTGTGCACTATAATCTTTTTTATTTTTTACTTGATAATATCCATCATATACTACAAAATCTTCCAATTCATCATCAAGATTCAAACTAAACCCTTAATTAAATACTTCCAATTCAAAATACTTCCAATTAAATACTTTTGTTGACTTCCTTATTTTGACCCATGACATCAATCAGGCTAAGACATAAACCCTTAATTAAATACTTCCAATTCATAATACCCAATTACCCATAATCCTATGAATTATCATATAAATAAACAGAGTTAATTACGCAAATAAAAAACATAAATTGAACGACTTACCTGAAACAGATCATGTGGATGGCGTCGAAAATTAAGTTTGAAGATGAAGAAGCTGTGAACATGAACTTTTTACATATTTAGTCCCTCTTATTTTCGGTGTTCAAAAAGGAGTTCAGCCTATTGTGTATATTATACTTCTTACCCCATATACTAATTGCATATAGCTTTGGAGCAGACAAATCTCCTTTGGTGAAAACCGTCATTTCTCGACACCACCTAATTTCCAAGGTATCCAATGATGGAAATTCAAAAGCTTCCTTTCCTAACCAAAATCCCCCAAGATTTGAAAGACCAACAAGTTTTAACAACTTTAGACAAGGGAACACCACAATAGCATTCTCTATGGCATCACATTCTTCTTCTTCTCCTTTCACAATTACCTTCATATTGTCGCACTCCCTTATATGTAGTTCCTGGAGTTGCGATAGACTACCAACCATGGGACATGTAAATACATATTCTAAACCACCGCAATATTGAATTGACAGTCTTGTTAGGTTTGGAAACTTTAATACTGTCCCCTGCTTGCTCTTCCATATATACTTGAGACTATATAAATGATCCAAGTCCACATGTCTCAAGTTTGGAATTTCAGCAACAGTTTGTGAATCAAATATCTCCTCAATGTCCGGACAGTGACTACAATGGACAGTTTCAAGCTTTTGCAGTTGTAGCAACTTATCGGATGAGAAAAGAGTCTGTTCACCACCGGGTTTACCATCCATATCCACTTCGATCAAATTATGATAAGACCAAGGCAACCGTTCCATAGTAGTAGGGCGGTATGAGCTTGTACTTTCATAACTTGGTAATCGGGCCTACAAGGTCATAAAAAACACAAGCTTATGTCAGAGAAAATTGTACATATAAGTTGTTTCAGTGATTAAAAAACTTCTGATGTGAGTAAAATAAGCCAAAAGGCTCTACATTATTGTACAACGGTTTGGGGATCAGATACATAACTAAACCGTTGATATTTTCTAGAAAAGACCTTACATGGGAAGGTTTTTATTTTTTTTTATTTGAAATAAAAATAATACCTCATGCGAGGTGGTCGTCACATGAAAGTTAAGGCCGCATTCAACACTATGTTTGCCTAAGCTTGTATTTATGAAGTTAAGCTTTGGGGCTGTAGACCGTCCATAAGTGAACACCGTTAGTTCTGGGCATTCACGGATCACAACCTTTTCCAATGCTGGCCATCTGAATTCATTCTTCCCCAAGAAGAAACCCACAAAGTTTGGTAGATTGACTAGTTTAAGGGACTTCAAATGAGGAAAGACCGCAGCATCAGATGTCGTCTTTTGCTCTCCACTTTCTTTCTTAACAATCACTTCCACTGCCTTGCAATCCTTTACCACTAACTCTTCGAGTTGCGTGAGGCTTTGAAGAGTAGAAAATGTGAATATATGTTCCAAAAGGTTGCACCCTTTAATTTTCAAGATCTTTAGTTTTGGAAGTTTGAGCATCATAATGTATTCTAGTCTTGGAAGTGACTTTCCGGTATCAATACCACTCTTGTTGTTGATCTCTTGAGTTTCAAACACCTCTGTCATTGATTCACAATCTTTTATTTTCAGCACCTGAAGCTTTTGCATTTGTCCTACAGCATACCATGGAACCACACTTGACAATGCATCACAGCATCTTATGTTTATCTCTCTAGCATATTGGCATAAGGACCAAGAAGATAACTGAAAAAAAAAACGAGAATTTAATTATATAATCAACAGAGCTAATAATATTAACAGAATTAACCAACCATTATTTTAGTCACTGAATATATAGGCAATATACCTTATGCTGGTCATGAATGTCACTAGATATACCATTAGCACCACCACCAATACACTTGAATTTTCTGAGGTTTCTAAGCTCAAGAATGTCTAAATGGGGGAAGAAAGTGGTGGTTGTGTGGGAATAAAAAGAGGTATCTTCATCATCTGTGTTTGAAACAACATCTTCAATACCATCACAAAACCATATATGAACTTTCTTTAGCTTGAAAAGAAGTGTCGCCATGAGAGGTGAAAACAAGTACTTGATGCTGTTGCACTTGCGCATTGTTATGTTTGTGAGGTTATGGAATGAGGACTGTGACTGTGGTTGTTGAAGAATTAAGTATTCATTCCAATCGCACTTCCACACATGACTCATCTTCCCCATATCCACTAACCGTAATTTTTCAAGATGGGGGAGTATTGGTGGTTGTTGAGTATTGTGAGGTGATTCTCTACTACTCGGAGTCGTTATGTCAAAGACCACATCCACATCTTTATAGTCCCGCAAATAAAGGTTATGAAGGTGTTGGAAAGTGGGTAATAGATAGAACGGGAGTGCCACTTTAGGTACATTATCATTTGATTCTTTCCCAGGCATAGATACAACATCAATCTGCATCATCATTTAGTAATAAATTCCATGGACTAAAACTGGATAGAGTTCATAACAACAAACTTTTGACAAATATATAATTTTTGAAAAAGTAAAATCTAAGGAATATTGTAGTAAAAATTAATGTAACCATGACCTCGCTTTTGAAACTAGTATCACCTTTCTCAATTTCAACCGACTAATAACAATTATTTTGTGATCACTTGTCATTCCACCCACTCGTATTGCACATGCACCTTCTTAACGTTATATATTAACGAATGATAAAGCTAAGGACCAAAAGCATAACTAATATCAAAAGTAAAGACTATAGTTGCCATTATTTAATACTTAGAGAAAAAATAAGCAAGTTTTGGCAAATTATAGGACCGTATATGTACATTACTGAAAAAGGAGGTTGCAATCAGTTACCTAACAAGTTACAACAAAACAAAATTTAGGGGTCGTACCTCTAGATCTTGGTTACTCTCGACCAATTCATCCTTTCTCTCGCTTTCTCTGCCGCAGTTGTCAATTATAACTTCTTTGAGTGCTCTCATATCAAAAGTGGTTGTGGCAGGTGTGATTAAATTTTCAAAACTCTCACAATCTTCAATTATTATGCTTTCAACATCTTCAAATCCATGAATCAAGTTATTTCCAGCATCTTTTATCCTCCACACCTCTCTAAGCTTCTCTAATTGCCACAAATGAATGCTTCTCAACCTGCTGCTGCTAACTTTATCCCTTTCCCCAACACATCCCATGTCGATGTCGAATATCACTTCAATGGAAGCACAATCCCAAACTTGAAGCTCTTCTAGATTATTGAATAATGGCATTGGATTGCTTGGGAGAAGATTCACAAGACTATTACACCCCGACACTTCAATGCTTCTTAACCTGCTGCTACAAACCTGTTCTTCACTTTTACAGGCACGTCCCAAGTCAGTGTTAAATAACACTTTAATGGAACCACATTCTCTAACTTTAAGCTCTTGTAAATTATTGAAGAAAGGAAACGGATTGCATGAAAAAAGCTTCTCAAGACTATCACATTCCGACACTTCAATGCTTCTCAAGCTGCTGCTACAAACTTGTTCTTCACTTTTACCAGCATGTCCCAAGTCAGTGTTAAATAACACTTTAATGGAACCACAACTTTCAACGTTAAGCTCTTGTAGATTATTGAGGAATGGAAATGGATTGCATGAAAAAAGCTTCTCAAGACTATCACATCCAGACACTTCAATGCTTCTCAAGCTGCTGCTACAAACTTGTTCTTCACTTTTACCAGCACGTCCCAAGTCAGTGTTAAATAACACTTTAATGGAACCACAACTTTCAACGTTAAGCTCTTGTAGATTATTCAGGAATGGAAATGGATTGCATGAAAAAAGCTTCTCAAGACTATCACATCCTGACACTTTAATGCTTCTCAAGCTGCTAGGTTGTTGAGTTTCACCAAAGTCCATATTGAACAAGACTTCAATGGAACCACAACCCTCGACCGTAAGCTCTCTGAATGGGAGAAGATTACTAATACTAAACTGACGTGGCCATACCTCCTTCACATTCTCCATATCAGAAACCAACAACTTTTCCAGCTTAGGAGTCGCATCCTGCAAATTATTTAAGATTTGACATTCAATTAATACTTTTAGTTGAAAAGCTTGTTGAAATTATAATATTTACATAAAGTATATACTTACCTCTTTGTTAAAGAGAGATTGCATGCTGGAAATATCACTCGACCAATAAATGCTTGTAATTTTTGGAAGGCCTTCAAGTTGCAACTCCATGAGACGTGGCAGCTCAATTACATCAACTTTATTGCAGAAATGCGATAACTCCGGTAGCTTAGCCAACCTTAGATACTTTAAGTTGGAAAACTTAATTATATCTGATCTGTCATTCTTGGTATGTATGACTGCTTCTATTAAAGGGCATTTGGAAATATCCAGATACTCAAGCGTTGACAACTTTGTTGCAACACTCGGTGTGAAAAGGTATTTCAACTCTGCACATTCTGAAACAACAAGGATTCTCAAATTGTAAAACGAAGAGTCTCGAGGAGGATGCGGGAATTCGACATAAACAACTTCAAGAGTATGCATATCATTCACTTGTAGATAAAGTGCATTTGTTCTCTTAAACAGCTCGTTGATTTTAGATTTCAGTAGTTCTTTGTTGGTGACCAGCTTCAAGCTGTTTTCATATGAGTGCATGTCAACTTGATCTGTCTGCATGTGGTCTCTAACTTCTGTAAAAGAACATCCAACTGAGAGCTTGAATCTTTGAAGTTTCTCATAAGACATGTTCTTCATATGAGCATAGTTACCAATAAATTCAAGTTCTAATGCACTTAGTTTCTCTGAACACTCTGCAAATTCTCTACTGTTGTTGTCTGTGAAGCAGCATGCTGTTCCATCATGAGGTATCATATAAAGTTCTTCAAGTTTCACCAAGTTTTTGAAGACACCATCATCTATAACAAGATTATAACAACCTGTTGCATCCAGTAGTCGTAGCTTCTTCAAATTTCCAAATGTGGAAGGTAGGATTGTAATGCCAGAGTTGGCAAAGCTAAGAACTTCCAGATTTGAAAGATTTCCAATACAAGTTAAATCAAACATCAACGAGCATTCACCGAGACAAAGAGTTCGAAGGTTGGTGGAGAACTGTGGAGATGTGGGAACTAATGGATACTCCATTCTCTCAAATGCTATAACTTGAAGCTTTTCCATTGTTGCATAAAAGTCTTGAGGAGCCCTTAGCAATTCATCTCCGTGCATAAGTTTCAAAAGTGAAAGGTTTGGAAACCTAAATTCACTAGGAAACTCAGACATGCCCTTGCATGTTAACGAAAGTTGCTTGCAAGATTGGCTCATACTATTAGCTTCACTCCACTTTGAGAAATCATCATGGTGAATGATCCAACACCCTCCCTGATCACCACCTTTAGAAACAGTAGCTACCGCAAATGCAAGCACAAGATCATGCATTTTTACAGACTCATAGTCATCACTGTCACCATCCATCAACAAATATTTTTTTTTGAGATTGCTCACACTTGTTTCTGTGCTTCCTCTAGCATCTTCCATAGTAGAAACTTGTTCTAAAAGTTTTAATCCCCATGCATATCTTGTGAGATCTTCAATTGGGATATTAGAGTCCTCAGGGAACAAGCCACAAAGCAGGAAAATCGCTTTATCTTCTCGTTGTAAATTCTTGTAGCTCATATCAACAATATTTAGCACGTCATTATTTTTCTCCAATGACTTGAGTTTATGCTTCCATACACTCCTTTTCTTTTCACATGTAACATCTGCAGCAATGATTTTGATGGCAAGGGGCAAACAACCACATTTTTTTACAATTTTACATCCTATATCATAGAGATCACGATCATGTTCGGCTGAAATCTCTGCGATTTGACAAAAGAAATCCCGTGCTTCCTCTTCCTCCAAGGCAATAACTCTAACAAGTTTAAGAACAGATTTAGCATCACCTGCAATTTGATGGCAAATACTTTCTTCACGTGATGTGAGCAACAACTTGACCCCCTTTGGCAAAGGACTCGCTAATCCGATATCTTCGAGTTTGATCTTCTTCCAAACATCGTCCAATATTACCAGAATCTTTTCTTTACGCTCTGAAAATTCTTCAAATCTTTTGGAAAGATAATTTGCCATTAGCGTTTCATTAGTTTCGGTTAGAGGTGCACCTGTATCTGCTGCTATGACCTTCTGAATGTCAAGCAAGTTGGGAGTATTCCCAATAACTGCTTTCACAATGCAGTTAAACATCTTTTCATTTTTTGCAACCTCTTTCAGGTCATTCATCAGCGTGGTTTTCCCCACACCACCCATTCCACACAAGGCTATCACTCGAGCGGCATCATCATCATTTTGTTGAAGGAGCTTCAATGCGTCACTGAACGTCTTATCTCTTGACTTGAACAGATTTTGGGTACCTCCAGCTGATGTTGATGCCAGGCGTTTGAAATCGATTCTTCCGAAACCGATGTCGGCATCACTCCAGATCATGTCAGAACTCTCTTTAATAAGACAGTCGATATCCTTGATATGCCTCAAAGCATTTTTTTCTGCATCTTCCGTGATCTTTTCAGCTTCTTCCAACGACTCTGGCACACGATCAGGTATCTCTCGATTGTTTTCACTGTTTCTTCTCGGCTCCTTTTTTAAATCGAAGCATCCATCGTTTTCGACATCTTCCTTGATCTTTTTAACATCTTCCAACCACCCCGTTACACGAGCAGGTATCTCTTTATTGTTTTCACAATTTCTTCTCAAATGATTTTCGTTATCAATTCTTTGACAGTCTAAAACCTTCATTTTGTCTTTCATTTCCTTCACACGATCGGCGTTTTCAGCTTCACGCCAGAGAGTGTCATCAGAGATCATGTCAGAACCATCTTTGATAAGATCTTTGATAACCTCGGTAAGCCTTAATGCATTTCTTCCGGCTAGAAACTTCTTTTTAACACTACAGCAACCAATGTTGTTGCTTGGAATGTTGTCAACATCTTCCTTGATCTTATTAACTTTTTCCAACCACCCTGGTACATGAGCAGGCCTATTGGGATGTTGTCTCTTGAGGCGTTCTATATCAGCCCTTCTATCTTCCAAAACCTCCATTCTGTTTTTCATGCGCTCAACATGTTCAGCGTATGAAGTGAGATATCCCAGCTTTTGCTTAATATGACCCGTCAAAACATTCACAACAGGAGCAACGATTGCAGATACAACATCCATTTTCCTGAGACATAAGAAATCATGTAAACAAAACTAGGGGTGGAAATTCCAAAAACGATAGGAAAATAAACATCTTATTACAGTATTCATACTTTTGGATATTGGGGGGTGCTCAGGATTGCTTATTATTTTCTGCTTATAAACAAGTACTTATAAGCTACTTAAAGATAAGCACGGTTAATTATGAAAATAACAATTTGTTTCAAAATTTCATTCAAACCAATTTCTTAAATACATATCAGATCAAATATAAAGGTAATAAATAAATAAATAAATAAAAATAATTTTACCTTAAATAAGCATGCATATCAAAAACTTGTTTATTTTAACTAAAAACAAATAAGCAATAACCTAATCTATAAGACTAAAAAAAACAAAAAAAAAAAAAAAAAAAAAAAGAGAGATCTATCTCTCCTTACATTAGTACATATCAAAGTGGTGTGATGCATTATACTAAAGAAAGTTACATAACTCGTAAACTAAGAAACGTACAAATATATGGTGTCTGCAATAAGTAACTTATGTAGAAGATATATGCTTAATATGTTAAAAATACCTTACACAGATTTCAGAGATTTCACCAGCTAGCTCTCAAGGATCAAACAATGTTTACTGAACAAAAACAAGTTCGGTTGAAATTTTCAAATTTCAGGAGTGTGAAATGAAGCAATCATTGAATGTGGTAGATTAAGGGGAGTAAATTATGAGAGAGATAACGTGTTAAATTTGTAGCTAACTTTCTGCATGAATTGACTCTTCATAGCAGACCATGCTTTATTGACTTAAAACAGTATCATATTTACTCACGTGAAATATACTTGATTACATGGGTACAATTATTTGAAAAGTTTTGTTCGGTTTATATAAGACTATAAGGGTAGACGGAATGGATGCGGGTAACTCATCAAGTAGCAATCGGGTAGTAGGCTACACCGATCCGCCTACTTCGGGTACCTCAAAATTTGGATGAAATCGAGTTCGGAAGCCGAAAGGAAATAAGCTTTCTTCTCTTTTTTTTTTTGTCTTCTTATGAAATATAGTGTTAGGGTAGTATCGGGTACCACTCCGTCCACTTAGGGTAGTGTTAGGGTAGTATTGGGGTAGTTTTGAGTTGGAAGGTTTTTATTGGATAGAGGTGACGTGGCACCCTCAGGGTATTAGGGTATGAAACTTGGACTCCCTCCCCCCTAAGTTGTATTTGTATTTGTATAAGTTGTATAAGTCGGAGATTGCATATATATGCTTTAAAAACTCAAAATTGTATATCTTTCCCACTTATTTTTTTTTAGAAAATTATCAAAAGGGTCAAAAATCTAATCTTGATCCATTATCTAGTCATTTTTAACATCATTTTTTCATTTTGGCCATGCTCAACTGATCAACTGTTCGACTCCACTCAAATTTTGACACGTGTCAATCATTTGTACTTTTTTTTTCAGAAAAAAGTACAAAAGAATGACACGTGTCAAAAATTGGGTGGAGTCGAGCAGTTGAGCAGTCAAAGTCGAGCAGTTTAGCTGCCAAAGGAATGACATGTGTCAAAATTTGGGTGGAGTCAAGCAGTTTGAGCAAGGCCAAAATGGGAAAAAGATATTGAAAATGACTAAATAATGGATCAAGGTTGCATTTTTTGCCCCTTTTGGTAATTTTCTCTTTTTTATGATAAAATAAAGCTCGACTTTTGCATTTCAAAAAAATCAATTCATTCCTTAATAAAGAATAATTTAATTATTTTAATATATTTTTTAATAAAAAAAACCTAAATACTTTCTAGTTTAGCAAATTTTTCATTATTATTCTTTTTTCTGATCAGATATATAAACAAATAAAAGATAAATGTACTTTTTGGCTCTTGATTTATACTTTTGGACCTAAAAGAAAATCAAAAAGAAAAAAAACACCTTTTGCCTTTTTCACCATATCGACAATGAAGAAAAAACATTCCCGTGTCCATCTCATATATCTCCATACCTTAAGAAACCACCACAGATGGCCACGATTCTACTTAATTAGCACCCATTCACGGGAAATCGTTAACTTAAGAAGCATTCCCAAGCTCCCAGATCAAGTCACGATCTGCTTCTTCTTCTTAGTTTCAATTCACCAAAACTCTAAAATCAAGGATATAGTTTACGATTCGGGTATATTTCAGATTTGTGTTTGTTTAATTGAGGAGTCTTGGCTTGGATAAGCTTACTTTAAAACCTAACTCATGATTGTAGGTTTAACTTGTTGTTTGTTTCAACTCTGTTCCCGTTTGGTGTAGATAATCATTGAGTACCGGATATCACTTGAAATCGTGTTATCACTTCCAATATAGACTATTCGACCCTAATGCCTAGGTTACACGAATATCTTTACGGGATAAGATCAAGTGTTGTTCTTGTTTTAGGTACAAAGCAAGAACATGTTCGCTTTCAAGTGTTTTTGTTTCGTGTGTTTTCCCATGCAGATGTGTTTCCCATTTATAGGAATTGATTTACTCTTAGTCAATGGAATTATGAGAATTAATCGGCCAATTAATCTCATCATAACGCTCCTCCATTATATCAATAGTAGTTACAAGACTAAATCATTATAACCTTAAATGTGAGTTTGAAATTACCCATTAATAGGTCAAAGCAGTTACAAACTAATTCCAGCAAAGGCGTGGTTCACCCATCGGAAATACTCATCAGTATGTTCAATAACCTACTAATGATTTCAGTCTCTGATTGATACCACTTGCTAATGAGCATTCACTCTCTGAGGAGAATTGCTCTCTGATGAGATAATTCACTGAAGGATTGAACCTTCTGGTAAGTTACTCCCTGATTAGAACATCAGACCTTAACTTACTGATGAGACCATCAGAAACATAAAACCACTAAGAGAGTTAGGGTAATTAGGGACTTAATGGGTGTATACACCGTACCTCAAAGCCCATTTCTAAGTATGATCATATCCCTTAATTGAACTAAAATTCCAACATAACCAACAAGTATGGGCTTTTAGAGCCTAAGTTATGATTATAAAGAATATTTAATTAATTTATTGATTACAGGTGAAAAAATTGAAAGCTTTGTTGGAGATTAAGATCATATTATTATAATATTAAAAATTAGTAATTAATTGTTCTAACAATGTTATGGAATATCTATAATTGATTACATTATAAAATCAATGACTTATAAATTTAAGATTTACGGAGTCTTTGACATGATAATTATATGATTATTTTGATTTTTATGTTTTATTGTTTTGGGTATATAGACAAACTAGTAGTTGTATGTTGGGATTTGCTTATTAGATATGCTTATGTTTTATGTAATAAAAAGAGGCACTTGATTTCATATTGTGATGTTAAATGTGATGCAGGTGATTCTAGGATGGTTGTCGACAAACATTATTACGTCAACAAAACCGTGTTGACATTAGGTTTTTCATCTGTTTGTTTCAAACTTAAACCGTATATAGAGGACAAAGAAAGTTGTGGTAGGCTGGTAGCAGGGTGCTTGAACCACCAAAGAAGAGCTAAAACGTCACATACTGAAGGTATATAGATGCACAACTTGATTTACTTCAAACGTATCTTCCCTAGGTGATTTACTATTTTTAAGTTGAGTAACTTCAAGGTTAGATGATGATGATGATGATAATGATGTACTATTCTATATTAAATCATGTTAAGTTTAGGTTATGTGATTATGAAAATGGATGTGTATGTTGAGAGAGCCCAAGATGTTATTATTAATAAGAATTGTGCAGGGTAGAAAAGGGTGCTAATAGTTTGTGTCTAGAGTTTAGATATACATGGTTATTGCTTTGGTGTTTTGTAAGTTGTTAGAACTAAAACTTATCGATCGTGAATTGCCTGCAATGTATATTGTCATCCAAATTTTGTAAGCTCTTAATATGAAGGAGTGTTTGGGTAAGGTTATTAGATATGTGATTATTGATAAAATGGTTTTTGAATAAGCCAAAAGTTGAACCGTCAAACCGTGCCAATAAAAAGGTGAAAAGGGACTTCATATTGGTGTTTAAGTCCGCGTTTAGGATCTGTCTATTTCATCTTTAAGTCTCTCTTTTTTTGTTTTAGGCCGAGGTTGTGTGTCAATGTTTCAAGTCGCATTGTGATACCTGTAATGAATCTACGTGTTCTCAATCGATAATCGAATATAATGACCTTTTGTAATGTGTCTTTTTTTATGATGATGGAGAGATTTAATAAAGGATTTTTTTCAAGGAGCCAAGGGATTTTTATGTGATACTCTTGGATTGGAAAAATGTTACCTAAAGAAAGCCTTTTATAGATTAGACGGTCCAAATTTTGGAACCAGTGTGATTGTGAGCAACTACATACATGCCATACCCCCGACTTGATCAAGGGTCTTAAAGTATATACCAATGCTCGCAACATAATTTTGCTCTTTCAAGAAGACAAAGTGAGCGATCTCCAACTTCGTAAGGATTATAATGGGATGTTACACAGTTCCACCCATGAGGCATTCCATTGTCATCAATCTTAGTGACCAAATTGAGGTAATCATTCATCAACCATAGACCATGTAAAGAAAAGAAAAAAAAGTGATTTAAGTTATTATTTAACTTAAGTTTTTATTTTATATGTTTAGTTTTTTACTTGATAAGAGGACGGAAGTGTACTGTCTTGTAAAATGGAATTCAAATATTTAGTGCAAATTCAGGATGACGAAGGTGAAACAAGATGAGAAGATGAGGTAATCTAATCTTTATATAATTAAAAACTTGAACCTATCTTACTATATATAAAAGCAAAATGGTCAAAGTAAAAAATGTTGAAATGTTGAAAGTCAATGATGTTGAAAATGAATGTTGAAACTTTTGTAAAACATTAAAATGAAAATGTTGAAAATGAATAGTTATTATCGAAATGTATTCATTGTATTCATTGCACAATACTAATGTAATTGAAAACTTGAAACTAAAACAAATTGACTTTGGAAATACTAAGGCAACAAAGCAACACATATTTACACACATAAAAAACAAACATTATTATCTTTTCTATGTCAAATAACAAACCATCTTCTCTAGCAACACCGTCCGCTCCTCCTCAACCGCCACCACCCCGTCCTCCGCTGCCAGAACCATTGCTTTTGCCGCAACCCCCAACACCACCGTCAACCCTACCACTGAGACCCCCACACCACCGTCACCATCGAATTCTCCATGTTTTGATGATTTTGGTAAAGTTTTTTATTATTTTTTTAGATCTATATATTTCATTTTATGAATATGTGTTTTTAATTATTATTGACAAGTTTGTTTCAGATAATGCATTTTTGCCTCGTCGGTATCTTCTATGTCATCACGGGAATCTGTTGTTGCCTCTGAAAATGTATAAAGCTTGATGTGTAAGGTTCTTTTTATTTATATTATTTTTTAATAGATCCATATAATTTTATACATATCTGAGTTTTATAATATTCTTGATGATTTTTTTATTTAGATCTGTTGCTGCCGACGCCGCCTTCGCCGAATCCGCATTACGCGGATGCCGGAAATGTTACTTTGTTAGTTTTGTGTAATTTTTTGATGATTTTTTTATTCAGATTTGTTTTCAATTTCTTTTTGTATTTTTATTAGTTTGTTAGTTTTGTGTATATTGGTAGAATATAAACATTTTTGAGTATGCTGATAAGTTATGTAAATTATGTTGATACTTTTGTAAATTTTGATGATGTAAATTGTTATATGGGACAAGTTATTCCACCCCCCCCCCCAAAAAAAATGAAAAGGAAAAAAAGAAAACCGCCCCCTCTATTTTTTTTTTTCAATTTTTTGATTTTTTATTTTATTTTTGATTTTTATAATTTTGTTTATATCAAAAAACTATAAACCTGAAAGTAAGGAATAGAAAATATAAAGTTTAATAAGTCAAATGCTTAAAACTATAAACCTGAAAGTAAGGAACAAAAAATATAAAGTTTATCAGTTTCTATTCTTTATGATGGAACTCGGTATCTAACCTTGTACCGGATAAAGTGTAGGCGACGTTGTGATAGGTGTGGTTCTACCTTGTGGAAGAACCCGGTGTCCGGCCTTATACCGGATAAAGAGTAGGCTACGTTGTGAAGGCTTCTCCGCCATAAGGAGTTGGTGTCGTGTAGTGATTACGAACTCTCGAGTAGGTGACTCGGGGAGTGGAGTAGGGCAAGGAAGGTGTCCTTGTAGCCGAACCACTATAAACACTCGTGTCGTGGCTATGTGTTTCTTACTCTTCATCTTTCCATTACACATTTACATATCTATCTATGAACGTCCAACATACACATCCAAATAGATTGACATAAGTCGATCTAAATATTTTAAAACAAAGTTTTTAATTAGTAAAACTATTCAACCCCCCTTCTAGTTTTCTACACATGCGAATTAGTGATGATGGTCTCAAATTCAGCAAGTTGGATCGTTTCTTTGTAACATCTGAGTTCATGGCAAATTGGGATAATTTATCAGCGGTGACTTTGTTTAGGAAGAGATCAGACAATTGTCCCATTGTCCTCAAGGACATGGATCTTGACTTCGATCCAAAACCATTTAGGGCGTTCGATTTTTGGCTCGAAGACGGGGAGATTGAAAATGTGTTTAAAATGGCGTGGGAAAAGCCTGTGAGGGGCTCTAGACCTGATTGCTTGGTTCGTGATAGATTTAAAAATGTAAAAGAGGCTTTATAAGTTTGGAGTAGGGCAAAGTTTGGTGATACTAAACAACATATAGAGTCATGTAAGAATGCGGCTATGAGATGGGAACTAGAGGCTGAATCAAGAAGTTTAAATGAGGAAGAGGTGAAGGTTTAGATGGAAGCAAGAAAGGCATGGTTTGATAAGGAGAATGAACAGAGTAGTATTTTAAAGCAAAAGGCAAGGTTAAAGTGGGATGTCGAGGGTGACGAGAACTCAAGGTTCTTTCATAATATGGTGAAAAGAATATGCGACAAAAATAATATCCGTGGCCTCATGATCGATGGAGTTTGGTGCGAAGATCCTGGGAGAATAAAAAATGAGATATTTGACTTTTACAAAAGTATTTTATGTGCTAATCGTAACAAGAGGCCGAGATTCTCAAATGACCGAGTTCCTAAGCTTTTAAATGAGTATGCTGGTATCTTGGAAGAACCGTTTTCAAAAAGTGAAGTCTGGAACGCGGTTTGTGGGTTTGGGAGTGATAAAGCGCCAGGACCATACGGCTTCAACTTTAAATACACTAAGCGGTTTTGGGGTATCATCAAGGAAGATGTTATAAAGGCGGTGTGTTGGTTTTGGGAAAAAGATGAATTTTCAAATGGGTGTAATTCTTCTTTTGTAACTCTTATCCCGAAGGTGATAGATCCGTTAGGTCTTGGCGACTATAGACCTATTAGTCTCATTGAAAGTATTAATTTGATTATAGCAAAAATTCTAGCAGAAAGGGTCAAAAAAGTGATTGGTATGATTATTGGTGAAGTTCATAATGCTTTTATTGAGGGGCGATATATCCTAAATGGTGTGCGTATTGCAAATGAGACTATGGAATCCTTGAAATGCAAGAAGATGAAAGGTCTCATTCTTAAGGTGGATTTTGAAAAAGCTTACGATAGTATTGAGTGGACTTATCTTGTGGAGATTATGGAGATTTCGAAAAAGCTTACGATAGGTCTCTTCTTATGGGGATGGGGGCTCAACATTTGGTCATTAAAAGTAAAAAAAAAAAATAGCGCTTTTAGGAAAATGGTGGTGGAGTTTTAGAACCGATAGTGATAATATGTGGTGTAGAGTTATTAGAAGCATTTACGGTAGTGATGGTGGGTGGGGAGGAATGGGGGGATCTCGGGTTGGGGGTGGTGGTGTGGGGGTCGATATTATCAACGTAGGTAAGAATTTATATAGTATGGAAGGGGGTTTTCTAATCATTTCGTCAAAGAAGTAGGGGATGGACTTTAAACATCTTTTTGGTTGGAAAGTTGGGCCGGTGACATGCCTCTATGCAGTCGCTTCTTAAGATTGTTTCACTTAGAAAGAAATAAAGATGTTATGGTGGGTTGTAGGGGTAGATGGGTAGATGGAGTGTGGGAGTGGGTGTAGGATTGGATAAGACCTCCTAGGGGTAGGGCGGTTGGAGATTTAGATAACCTCATAGAGCTACTAGAAAATGTTGGGTTTACTCAACATAGGGTGGATAGATGGAAATGGAGGATTGACCCAAATGGGGTGTTCTCAGTTAGATCTTTGGCTCGTTGGATTGAGGAAAGGCAGGTTAATAGTTTGCCTAGGGTATTTAAGACGGGGTGGAATAAGATCGTTCCCATAAAAACTAATGTGTTCGTATGGAGGGCGGTCCTTGGAAGGCTCTTGGTTCGGGTGGAACTTGACAATAAAGGTATTGATCTTGATTATATTTTATGTCTAAGCTGTGATAATGTAGTGGAATCAGTAGATCACTGCTTGGTGTTGTGTGAAAAATCCTTGAACGTGTGGGATATGATTTTTTCTTGGTGGGGAGTCGGCCCAGTGAATGCCTTTACGCTAAAAGATATGTTATGTCATAGAGGGGGTATCATAATGGAAAAAGAGGTGAGAGTTCTTTGGCAAGCTGTGTTATTAGTTGTTGCATATTATATATGGAAAAGTAGGAATATGAGAATTTTCAAAGCGAAGAATGAGAGCAGCTCAAAAGTCTTCCAGGACTTACAAATTAAGACGTTCGAGTGGATCACCAGAAGATCCAAAAAGCACAAGTTTCCTTGGGAAAAATGGATTGTGAGACCTGCACTATGTGGGACACCTGATGTGTAGGGCCTCTAATGTTGTTGCGTCAAGTTATTTTGGTTTTTTCCCTTGGTGGTGGGCTTGTTGGTTTAGCTTTTAGTGTCGGGGTCGAGCCTTGTGTTTTAGTTTTGTTTCCTGTGCCTACATTCTCATATCTCATGCGTTTGTAGTATGTGAGGGGTCTTAGTGTTTGTGTTTGGCTTTGTTTTTTGATGAGGTTTTGTTGTATGTTGTTGTTTATTGTGTTTGCCTCTTGGGACATGTCCCAAAGGTTTTGTTCTTAGTTGTGCTTTGTTTTCTTAGTTTTAATAAAGTGCCTTTAAAAAAAAAAGAGAACAAAGTAGTACTGCACTCGCATATGTGTCTCCTGAGGAAACAAACGGACCGGGAAAGCCTAGAGATCCTGGAGCTGCGATCCAAGTTGACAGGTCAGCAGATTATGGATATAATTGACGAAAACATGGGTAGAAAGTTGTGAAAGGAAGTGAACATCCAAAAACCAAACACTCTTTCAAAATCTTTCACAGAAGCAGAATATAGATCAATGTCTACTGCTGCCTGTGAAATTATTTGGATTCAAAAAATCTTAAAAGATCTACAGGTTGATATCAATCTTCCTGTCAATCTTTTTTGTGACAACAAATCTGCCCTGCAACTTGCTGTCAATCCTGTTTTCCATGAAAGATCAAAACACTTTGAAATTGATGTTCACTTCATTAGATAAAAAATTGCAAAAGGTATTATAAGTGCCAAAAAGATTGGCTCTTCAAACCAAACTGCAAACATTGTTACCAAAAACCGTCCTGTTTATCATCATAAATTCTTGTGTGAAAAATTGATATTGTTTGATATGTTTGCCAAACAGAATAAGGGGGAATGTTAGAAAGTATCATCTATGGTAAACATATCAATCTATCAATTGCTAATGGCTCTCAAGATGTGTCTTATTGCAGGCTTAATTGCACGGGTCATTCATGGTCAAATCATAAGTTGTCTCAAGGCTAAGAAAGTTTACTGCTGGTCTTGCTTATATCAGAAGAGTTGAGGGGGTATTTGTGTATCTTATTCTCCTACATAATCCACCCCCTAATCTAGGGTTAGCAACACAACTGTGTGTGCAGTCATTGTCTTACACTCTCTTAATATTGATCATTGTACTGATCTTCTTTCTTCTTTGTAACAGTCTGGTTATTGTCTCAATAACCTGACCTTGTAAACTTTGAGTATTATTGTTTGGCTCAATCTATGCCAACTATTGAGGTTTTGGTTTGATTAAAAGTATTGTTGTGATTCTGTTGTTGCTGATACTTTCTCACAAAGATAGATAAAAGCAGTTGTTTAATTCATTAGGGGGTGTTGGAACATATCTTTCTTCTTAATACTAATTGAACTCTTGAAGTGGCAATAATCAATTTTTGATGTTGGATAACAAGTTTCATACCGGAAGGCAACAAAATCGATTATCTAAGGGTAAAATCAAATTACTTATCACCCTTTCATTTAGCCGAATTTGTGAGACTTATACTCTCATTTTATAAATATTTATCTATTAAGTCTCCTTATTCTGGGGTCAAAATGTGCTTTGTGGTTATTTATCTATTAATTTCTTATATATTGATATTGCTCAATACTATATTTGTTTCAAAATGCACAATGAAACACCCCATAAAAATTGAGTCTTGGGCAAATCAGTTATCCATTTACATGAACCAGGTAATATAAAACCTTTTGAAAACCATAAGAACTTATGTAACTTATCGACCCATTATTCAGGAGTTATTACAAGTGCACAAGTGCTGACTGCACCGTAAGAAAACACGTAGAGAGAGCATCCCATGATCCTAAAGCTGTCATAACCGCATATTAGTTTCAGGTTAAATTACAGGTAAGTGTTTTTAGTACATTAAATACTTTATTAACTTGGTGAATTTTGGTGTTTGAAATCCGCCACTTCCTATAATTACATATCTATGTTGATGTCAAAGGAAAAAATGTCTCACCAATGCAAGTATATAATTGTAGTTTTGGTCATCACTAACGTTGTTCTTGGAGCTGTTGCGCTGCTATGTATATTTGTTCTTGAATTCGTAAATGATTTTGAGTTCTAATAGAGATGGATTTATTTACTTGAATTAATATAAGAAGAAAACACTTCTTCACTCATTCATTGCGTCCAATGCAACTTAGTACAAGGGAAATTTTGTGGACATTGTTTGTAGATCATCATACAACATGTACACACCAATTTGTAAGTTACATAGTTACACTACAAATGCAAGAACTAAAAACAAGAGTACCTCACATTTTTATGTGTGAAATGGTCTTTATACAGATACTTGATTATTCTTACTCGTGGGAATAAGTGCAAGTTTTGAGCTATTTGTAAAGATCTTTGTCAAGAGCTAAACCCAAAGACTTTGAGCTAAAATCAATTTATGTGGGGCATGTTTGGGGGATTGCTTAATTCAAACCGTTTTTAGCGCTTACTTATACATTAAAATATAAATAGTTTTACCCAAAAACTCAAAACCGTGGCAATATAGATGGAGTGATCCCAATTACATGCTTAAGGTACAATGTAAATAAGATAAAGCTTCTTATAGAGATTTCATGGTGAACATGGTAATGTGATAAAATGGTATACAATAAATTGATCTTTTATACAATGATTGCATAATTTAATGACAACCAACATATTAACAAACCGATTGTAATAGTAAATATACGAGAATGTGATAATAGGTTGGAGGATATGTGGTGTTCAAGGCACACTGTCCCATTATATCAACCATCATTTTTTCAAAAAAAAACTTTAACTAAATAATTTCAATATTTTAGCAATGAATAACATGCTTGACTTTATAAATTAAACTATTGAACAAATTTATATGCTAATATATTGAGCGATGATTTACACACAATAGTCACACTCCATTTCATGCTTCAAACAATTGTACATATATGACATGATGCTCAATGTACTTGTATTTTTTAGTGTACCAATCAATAATTAAAGTGTACAAATCATCACTCTAATTTATTAGCAATGAATGAGCAAATTTATATTGTATTATATAACAACAACAACAACAATGATGACAGCGATAATGCAATTAATTTTTAAACTCACAACATGTAATATATATTACACAAACTTTTTTTGTTAAAACCCCGTGCGTGCATGGGTATTATAACTAGTAATTTCATATAATTTTTTTTAAAAGCTAAAAATATGCATATATATCTAACTTAAACTTATAATTGCATATATATCCTCTTAAAAGCTTAAAAATTACATATATATTCAACTTAAACTACTAATTGCATATATATCATTTCTAAATCTTCTTAATTGAATATATATATATATATATATATATATATATATATCAAAATAATTATTGAATATAATTTTCAAAATTGTGGTAATTAAAATTTTAAAAATAGCAACAACAACACTTATTTCAAAGGTGCGATGTCCCGATATTTAAAATGAATGAGATAAACAAAAACAATATATGTAGACAATATTTAGCCTCACAAAAAAGTCACTTTATAATATGATTGTTATATATGTTTAATAAATAAAGTATGTTTTCAACTTAATGATATATTACTATCAACAATTTTATAAATAAAGTTTTTTTTTTGTTATTATATATGTTGGGTTTGTAAATTTAAACTAAATAGTTATTTGGATATATATGACATATATAATGTTTATAAAATATATATATTAAAAATTTTAATGGGATATATATGTAGTTTTGAGCCTTTGAAAAAATGTACATGCAGTTATAAGTTTAAATTGGACTTGAGCTTTTGAAAAATTATATATGCAATTCCGCCATGAATATTTGATATATATATATATGGAAAAAAAGAAGCAAAAAAGCCCACTATGATGAGACACAAGGTGCCCTACTATAGGCCTATAGTTTTGTATTCATATAATTACTGCAATTGTCAACCAAACACATTTAGTAAATATAATTGTCATTTCATAATTCCCATATCAATATATCAAACACACCTTTAAAGTATCCATAATGCAAAATGTTTTAACACATCATATTTAATGAATAAGAATTTGAGAAAAGAGTTAAAGTTTATCAAATCTTTTTAAATAGCTTTTAATGTACTACAAAAACCTTTTCAAAAAAATTTATTGAATTAGTGAAAAATGATTGTTAGTTTATTTATAGAAGATTCTTAGAGCACACGGTATGATTTTATGTGGCTCGTCAAATGCATCTCAAAATTACCAATGGCTAGCTAAATGCCATATCATCGCTTGTGTCATTTGTGAGCCAAAAGTATTCGAGTCATTCGACTGGCTCACACCATTTGTAATTTTTTTTTGTTGGGATATGAAAGTGCTGAAGATATGAAAGTACTGAAGATATGAAAGTACTGAAGATATGAAAGTACTGTAAGCTGCAAAGTACTGGAAAGAGTCAAAGAGTCAAAGTACTGCTAAAGACAAAGTCAAAGTACTGCACTATGAAGTCAAAGTACTGCAAGAACAAAGAACTGTTATATTCGTTTATGGAAAGTATTGTAACTCTAGAATATTCTATGTTTAGATTACTTGTCGTACAAGGATACAAATTGTAAACCGACTAGGATATCCTTGAGCCTATAAAAGGACTTCTAGATTGGTATTAGAGGTACGAATTTAGAGAACGAGTCTATGAGTTTTAGAGTTTACGAATTCATAAGTTATTTAGTGTTTTAGAGAGAAGTTCGATAATCTTAGAGTTGTTTAGAGTATCTGCATAATAAGCAGATTTAGAGTTTATAATAAAAGTTATTCTTCTTAGCTTTGTTAAGTAAATTCCGCGTACTTGATAAAGATTGCTCAGTGTTTCTTTGTTAATAACTTAGGATTTATCCGAGGTTATTAAACCTTAACAAGCTAGTTAAGTTAGTTTGATTAAAGTATATCGATCCAACAAGTGGTATCAGAGTTTGTGTGGAAACTCTGACTAGGAAGAAACCCTACTTCTACAATATTCAAGATGTCGACTGCAACTGCATCAACTCCTGTCACTGAGGTATGTTCTAACTGTCATGATCTTTATCAAAAAGTACTTAATGCTTATGTGATTGAAAGAGATAATTGTGTTAGGGCTAGGTCTGAGGTAGCAGGTTATCAGATAACCTTAGAGTCAATGGAAGCTAAAATTATAACACATGAAAATAATGAAATGGCTTGGGCTGAAAAATATGAACAACAGGATTACCAGTTAAAACTCAGTGAATGGAAACTAAACTGTAAAATTGCTGAAATTGAGAAACTCACTAAGGAGAGAGATGATTTGTTAGCTAAGTTTGATGCCTGGAAAGAATCTGGTCTGTCACATGTTACTTATGTTGAAAAACAGAGAAGGGCTTACATTAGAACTGGCTTAGGATTTGGTATGGACTTTACTAACATGAAAGAGAACACAGCTAGTGATCAGGATGACTTAGACTTAGAAGACATAACCACTAGTGATGATGAACTCATTAATTATGTAAACACATCTAGTAATGAGGATTCAATTAGTGATTCACCTCCTGAGTATAAGAAAGACAAAGGTTATCACTACAAGAATTCTGTCAATTACCCATAGAAATTACCCACGTATATTGATTAATGGGTATTTACCCACTAATTTCCCATGAAATACCCACTAATAAGGAATTAGAAATGGGCCAAACGTTACCCTCAAATTTCCCACAACTTTACCCATGAAAGTACCCATGTAGTTAAACTTAGTGTGTAATTTGTGGGTGAATTATTCCCGCTAAAATATTTCCCACATACTACCCACGAACTGAATCATCACGGAATAATGTGTGGGTAATGTCGTGGGTATATTTATATTACCCACAAAGTACACAAATCTTTTTTGTATGTGGGTAATTTTTTTCGAGGTAATCTATTGGTAAAGATTTTCAGACGGCTTACCCACAATAATTTTTTAGGTACTTTGGCTATGTTTGGCGGGGGCTTAAATGGGGCTTATAGGGGCTTGGGCTTTTAAAATAAGCCGGCTAATAAAATAAGTCTCGTTTGTTATAGGGCTTATGGAAGGGCTTATAAAATAAGCCGGCTAAAAACTTTAGCCCCATAAAAGGGGCTAAAAACTTTAGCCCGGGGCTTATGAAAAATAAATTACTTATTTACCCACAATAATATATAACATATATACAACAACTCATTTAATTATACATTTTTTAGTAATTTTGCAATAATAAGTCTAGCCCCAGCCCATTTGCCAAACAAGTTTATAAAATTAGAAACTTTAATTTCGGCTTATAATATAAGTCCCAGCCCCAGCCTCAACTCTAGCTCCAGCCACAGCCACAGCCACAGCCCCAGCCTGTTTCGCCAAACATACCCTTTGTATGTATGGATAACTTGAACATAGATTCACCCATATAAAAAAAACATTTACAATTTAAGAATCACATCCCAAAAACAAACTATCTTTTCTATATATTGATTCAAAAGTCTCTATTATTGTTTAGAACGTGCTTATAGTCAAATTGCATCCTTAATTGGGCGCGTAATATTAATAAGCTTGATGAGATGGTTTTTCGTTCACAAAGTTGTTATTACAAAAAACATATAATAAAAAAGTAATACTCATCGAAAATTTTAATTACATGGTACCCGCGTCAATGCACGAGTAATGTTCTAAGTGATTCTATAAATATTTTACATACAAACGCATATTTGTTTTTTTCTTAAAAGTGTTTCAAGTCTTATACTCCTTCCGTCCCATTTAAATGTCCATGTTTGACTTTTCAAGTCTTTCTTTTACAACTTTGATCTTAAATATTTTTTCTTGTGTTATATAATATTAGATAAAAATATTATGTAGTGGAAATATATTTAAAACTCAATCTATTCATATATTTTGCATCAAATATTATATAACACAACCAAAAATATTTTTGGTCAAAGTTAAGAAAGAAAGACTTAGAAAATTCAAACTGGACATTTAATATGGGACGGAGGGAGTATTATTCTTCGTACAAAGTAATTAACTTTAATAAAAAAAAACACTAAAATTTTGGCGGAAGAAATTGGCGCGCATTTGAAAATCCAAAATTTTGGTTTCACCTATGATCTCAATCTCATCCAACTGAAACCCACCCCTCCTCATTTTAATGCCTTCACCAAAACCTCCTTCACCCCCTTCTCCTCCCCCGTTGCTCACCAATAACACAACCGTTTAAAACCACTAATATTATTCAACCCAATTAAAAAATATATAAATCAATCTTTGAAATCATGTCAAGTCCAGTCACCACATAACCAATACAAAATTCCGATCCAACTCATCACCATCCATCACTGGTAACCAATTAGTTTATATGCATTTCCATTATCTATTTTTTTAAATAATAATCGATCTGGTGTTTCTTTTGTGAAAAAAAAAACAGAGTAAAAGGAAAAAATCGAAGCCGATTAGATTCGAAATGTTTGATGTCAAAAAAATATATATATTTCAACAACGAAATGCTCATCGGATTCATTTTGGTCTAGAAGTTTGACTGATTTTTGAGTCTACATTTGAACTTCAGGTTTGAAACTTTGAATATGATTCTCGTGAACTTTATATATCTTGTTATTTGTACAACACCATTTGTAAATTTGTTTTTTCTATTGTTCTTGGGCATGAATTCTCATATTGTTTATTGTAATTTCCAGATCCCTTGTGTATCACTTACGCGTTCAGTGTGAATACCACACAAAGAAGAAAAGAGCATCATGTTTGAGCACACTACAACTCGGAAACCGCTTTGGTAGATTGAAGCATTTGGATTTATCTTCTCTCATATTATGTAAAATATAAAGGGATCCCAATATAAATTGTATACATATATATTTGTAGCCACAGATGCATTTTATATTTCAAGAACTTTTAAGTGCTAGCTATATGTAAATTTCTTGCTTAAGTGAATGCATTAATGGTTGATGAACTATTTTATAGATTGTACTTGGATCTCAATATTAAGTGAATGCATCTACGTTTTGATTTTATTTTGATATCGATGTATGTGATTCCGTTTCTATTTGTATATTCGTCTATATGAGATGGATTATAAAAAACTAAAAACTTTTGCATTGTTTTTAGGGATTTACTCATATGTTAATGTGTACTCATTTAGCTACCAGTTGACATTTACACACAGTTTATGGGCAATGTTACCCACACAATATCCACAAGTATATCTATGGGTTTTTTGTGGTGAGTTAGAAAATCCCACAAACAATTTACCCATGAATGCAAAACAATCGCCCACCAAGAATGACGTGGGTAAACTTACCCACAGTATGAAATTGTCGTGGGCAAACAATTAGCCTCGGAGGTTTTACCCATCTATAGAGAGTCTTGGGTAATTTGTGGGTACTACCTAGTTACCCACAAAAATATGGCTTTTACCCACTAATTCTGTCTGTGGCTATTTGCCTGAATTCTTGTAGTGTATCATGCTGTTCCACATCCAGTTGGTAGTCATCAACCCATAAGACCTGATGTTTCACGTTTTGGTGTAGACAGCCTTGAGTTTAGGAAGAAGCTTATTGGTCAATCTAGGGCAGAAACCCCAAAAGAAACTGTTAATACCAATGTTCAAAGTCAAGCAGTACCTTCAACTCAAAGTACTGCTCCACAAGCAGTACCTTCAGAAAAACCTTTTCAAAACAGTACTGCTAAACCTTTTAGGGATAACTTTGGTCAAAACAGATTTCATCATTCATCTAGAAGGCAAAATACTTTTGGTCATAGACATAGGAGTAGACACTTTGGAAGTATGGGTGAAAAATTGTGTTTTGTGTGTTATAGTCCTAATCACTTAATCAAAGATTGTGACCGACACTCAGAATATCTAAACAAGTTTCCAAAGAATAAGTCTACCAACCAGAATCCTAGAGAGCACCAACCAGTCTGGAATAATTCAAATAGGGTAAATCATCGTAATTTCTCACCAGACCATAGGTACCCTCACCAGAGAAAACCTTTTTCTAGGCAACCAGTACCTTCACAAGCAGTACCTCAGTCAACACAAGGTACTGCTCACACTACTTGGAATAGGAACCCTAGGAGATCTCACTATTATCAACCTAGAAGGTACTATAATTCACATCGGGAATCTAGATCACAGGAACCACATGTTAAAACAGAATGGGTTAAGATGGAAAGTACTGCTGAGGGAAAAACAGTACTTTCAACAAAAAGTGAATCTGATATTTTTGTGATACAAGAAAAGGAGAATGAACTTGCAAAAGAGAGTTTTGTTCAAAAACCACATGTTTTGAATAACAAGATAATGTTGGATCATGCTTTAGAAAACAGTGGAGATTATATACTCAAAGAATGTGAGTATGTCACCCCACAAGGGGAACACAAGTCAGTAATGGCTTGGGTTCCTCAAAGCAACTAACTTTTTCATCTTATTAGACAGGGCAACCCAGAAGAGGAGCTTAAAGATCATTCTATTGTTATTGGTGGTTGTTCTGTTAATATGACAGGATACAAGGAGTTTCTGTCAGATTTGAAGGCATATTAGTTAGTGAGCTACATTTGAGGGGAGGACTATAAGGTGTTAGTATAGTCCTATGCATTGTTTGAGGGGAGGATATGTATGTATACTTAGTTTTTTTACAGAGAAATTTCGGAACGTATCTGGGTCAAATCAAAGAAGAAAGCACAAAGGCAGTCTCAGTCAAGTACACACCAAAAGGTTCATAAACCATCTTCTGTCAATTTGGGGAGGAATTTAGAAGAACAGAATTTTAAAGAAGATTTGGTTAAAGAGAATGAACCTGAAAGTTCTAAAAAGTCTGAAGAAAAGATCATTCAAGATACTGAGGAGCAAGTTCAAGTTCAAAGTACTGCTGATGATGATCAAGGTACTGAACAACAAAGTACTGGTTTTCAAAGTACTTTCAGACAAGAAGTAATAACTCCAAGAGTGTTAGATTTTGAAGAGGAAGCTGGTCCTTCTACAACAGTTATACAAGAAGAAGAGACTATTCTCAAACCTATTCATTCTACAAGTGATGATGAGTTCATTGCTACAATTTTAGGTGATTTATCACAACCAAGAGGTGGTGTTACTATTCGAGAAGTCCAAGAAGAAGAAAAACAAAGAACTTATCAACCTGCAATTGATCCTAAGGATAAAGGAAAGGGTGTTCTGGTTGAATCTAAGAAGAAAAAGTTAACTTTAGCAGAACTTAGAGCAATTGAAGTTGCTAGGAATGAAGCTGCAGCTAGAAAGCTTCAAGAAGAGTTAAATGCTAAAGATAGAAAAGCTCAGGAAGCTGAAGAAGCTCAGAATAGAGAAGTAGCTAAAAAGTTGCATGAGGAATTGAATGCTGAAGCTAGTGAACATTTAGAGTCACCTGTTCCTGTTAGATATATGTCAAGAAGACCTAATTTAGGTAAAGAAAGGAATGCAATGATGGCATATTTGAAAAGCAGAGGATATAAAGGATTGCAGAAGTTGAATTATGTTGATATGAAAAGACTATATGATGCTGAGAGAGAAGCTTATAAGAAGGATGTTGCTAGCATCAAAGATTACAAAGATGAAGCTACTTGGACTGAAGCTGAAAGAAAGAAAAGTTTGAAAAGAAAAAGGAAAACTGAAGTTGATCAACAATCTTCAAAGAAAGAGAAAGTTGAGCTAAGAACTGAGACTAGTGATGAATTAAGGAATTGTCTCAGAGTGGTAGATTTTGATTATTCAAAAGAAGATGCTGACATGAAGATGAACAGATCACAGATTAGTGCTTTTGAAGTTGTGAAATCCAAAGATGGAGATTATATGATTTTTCATAAAGAAGATGAAAGCTTTAAAGTTTTCAATAGGCTATGGGACTTATTGAACATTATAGATAGAGTTGATCTATTCTACTTATATAATGTGGTGAAAGCTTACTTTGAACATAATACATTAGAAGGGATTGGTTTAGTTTTACATGGTGATCTCATTACTACATGGGAAACTGAAGAAGAAAGCACTGATGATATTTGGAAGAATCAAGAAAATTGGGAAATTGTTTGCTGGAGATTCTTTGAAGAGTCTGGAGTTCATGTTTTAGAGCTGGAAAATGGAACAATGATACATATGTTTGCAGACAGAAGATACCCTCTCACAGTCGAGCTCATGAGAAGGATGCTAGAGCATGGAATGGAAGTAGAAGAGGATAATGAAACTGCTCTCATGGTTATCAACTTGTTTATCAACTGGACTACTATTGCTGAGGATGATCAATAACTGGTATGAATTTTATTTGAATAAATACTTTTTGATATATCAGTACTTTTATTCAAAGTACTGCTGATCAGACAGTACTTTAGTCAAAGTACTGTTTGCAGAAATAAACCAGTTAAATAAATTTGAGAAGAAACCTTTTGCTAAGTAATAAATATTTTTAAACAAAGGTTGAATAAATGGTTTTTGTGATGACAACATCAATTGGTTATCAATTCACCATGGTTACAAAAGGATTGGCTAATCCATGAGCAAACGACTCTGGTAAAGATATATCAAATCCGTTTTTAGTTGACAACTTGCTAATAAGTTGGATGGTAATCAACTCACCATATCAGTAATGTGAAGAGTTGGCTAGCCCACAGGAAAATGGCTTGTGGTAAAGGTTGTGGAAAAACCATTATATGGTAATTAGTTCACCATTAGATAGAAGAACTAACTAGTCCAGAAGGGTACAGCTTTTGGTAAAGACAAATCAAATCTGTTGATAGCTGATGATTTGCCAAAAATCATATGGTTATCAGTGTACCATGGTCTTACACACCAAAACATTTGGCTACTCCAGAGATAATGGCTTTGGTAAAGAGATCTAAATCCATTAAGTTTTCAATGATTCACCTCTCACAGGAGTTAACACACCTGGAAGTGATGAGAATAGTATGCAACTTAAACTGAATTAATGTACAAAATTGTCATATGTTGCTGTGTTGCTGAAAAGATGGAGCTTGCTGGATGCTACTGTGAAAGAATAATTCTAGAGATACTTTGACAAGCACAGAAACTACAGAGATACAATCCAAAGACTAAGAAACAATCTGTCCTTACAGATGACGCTGTTAAAGATAAATTCACAAGGGAACTTGAAGTCAAGCAAGTAGAATTCAAGTTAGGGGAGGATTGTTGGGATATGAAAGTGCTGAAGATATGAAAGTACTGAAGATATGAAAGTACTGTAAGCTGCAAAGTACTGGAAAGAGTCAAAGAGTCAAAGTACTGCTAAAGACAAAGTCAAAGTACTGCACTATGAAGTCAAAGTACTGCAAGAACAAAGAACTGTTATATTCGTTTATGGAAAGTATTGTAACTCTAGAATATTCTATGTTTAGATTACTTGTCGTACAAGGATACAAATTGTAAACCGACTAGGATATCCTTGAGCCTATAAAAGGACTTCTAGATTGGTATTAGAGGTACGAATTTAGAGAACGAGTCTATGAGTTTTAGAGTTTACGAATTCATAAGTTATTTAGTGTTTTAGAGAGAAGTTCGATAATCTTAGAGTTGTTTAGAGTATCTGCATAATAAGCAGATTTAGAGTTTATAATAAAAGTTATTCTTCTTAGCTTTGTTAAGTAAATTCCGCGTACTTGATAAAGATTGCTCAGTGTTTCTTTGTTAATAACTTAGGATTTATCCGAGGTTATTAAACCTTAACAAGCTAGTTAAGTTAGTTTGATTAAAGTATATCGATCCAACATTTTTTTTTTTTTTTTTTTTTTTTTTTTGAGTGAGTGAGTATTTTTAATGAGTTATTTTGTGGGACCCAATAACATGTTAGTGGTGTGTTATGAGGGATGGTGTTTTAGTTATGGGAGGTGATTTCGAGACTCCCAAAAATGTTTGAGACACTCAAATTTTGAGTGTTTGAACATTTATACCCTTAAAGGATAAACATAACTAAAAGTAATGTGAGGGTATAAATGTCCAAACCTCGAGTGTCCCAATCATTTTTAGGAGTGTGCAAATCACCTACTTTTAGTTATTGGTATGTTATTACGAGGTGTATAATATGTGGTTGATGTGGCATATCAATAACGTATTAACGGTTCGTCCCGTACCTTGTGCTCTTAGTCCCAAAAGCAATGCGTCAATACCAACAATGAAAGCACCGACTGACTTGTACGATTTTAAAATTAAAGTACCCAGTGTACGATTTATAAATTACAGTTGTATCATGTTTGAGTGAAATGATGGACCTGACTACTCACCATCTGCAATTTAATGCGTTTACACGTTTTTTTTTCAACTTAATGCGTTTACACGTTTTCTTTTTTCGAATCATTCTTATAGTCTTCGGGGGTCTTTGTTTAAGTTTTTTTTAGCCTTTTATGAATTTGTGAGGTTCTTAAATTATACAGTCAAAGTTGCATGAATGTTTTGTGTAATCTTATTAGCTTGAGATTATGAGCTTACAACAATGGATGAGATTTTGTGGCTTATTTTATATGGGTTACTAATTTAAAGATGACAAAAATACTTTTATGCCTTGAAATATCATTTTACATGTTGATATACGCTTTGGTCATTTAAAGTTATCTATACTAATATATAAAGTATTTAAGCCATTCATTAAATAGAAAGGCTTAAAAATTCAGCCTAAACACTTGCTAATTAAAGAAATTTTAATAGCTTGTTGCATACACACAATGAACATTACATTTAAAAAATTAAATGTATTAAATTCGTCAACTTGTAACCACCCTATAAATTAATAGTGCCCATTTAAACCATCTATAAACTTGTAGCAACCCATTTAAAGAGTCATTAATAAACCAAGCAAATATCAAATGAAATACTCAAACACCAAAATTTCCATCCCATCTCATCTAACATAATCTCCGCAACATACCATCCAACCACCATCTAGCCACCATCTGACCGCAATCATGAGCCGAGCACCAGGAAGAGCCAACCACTGCCACCATGAGCATACCACCATGCACACCATCCGACCACTACTACTACCACGAGCCAACAACCATGGTTTTTGAGGTTTTGTGTAAAATTGTTGTTAGAAAAAAACATATAAATGGAAAACATTTACTCGCCACAAAATTTAGTCACAGGGTACCCGCCGCCGCATTGCGCGAGTACCCTGCTAGTCAACTATAATGAGCTAACTCACATAGTAGACATAGACTTAAAATTTTGTTATTGATAAGTCATACATTATTTACGGTTGCCAAGCTGAAAACATGAACTTAGATAAACGAAGAATGTTGTATAAAAATACCTTTTTTTTTAAATTGCAATTAGTGAAAATATATGTTAAAAATACTTTTTTTTTTTAAATGCAAAGCTTATGCAAAAAATAGCAAAGGCAAAAATAACACCATATGTACTCGAGTGTGAAATGAAGCAAGCATTGAATGTGGTAGATTAAAGAGACTAGATAATGAGAGAGATAAAAACTTGTTAAATTGAGGATAAAATTCTATCAAGTAGTATACAACTTGATTGATCAATTTGTATAGTTACGAGCCGTTGGATCAAATGTTAGATCAAATCAAAGTTAGCTTATGGCTGGTGACACAATATCTTAAAGTTGGCTACTCACCGGTAGTTGCAAGTTTAGTTTAATGCGCTGTTCTTTTTTTTGTTGGTTTTGAGCTTTTAGATCCAACTCGATAACCTAATAGACACGACACGTCCAACCCGCAACCCGATACCATATAGGGTCGGGTTGTGGGTTAGTTTTTAATTCTGAAAGCCCCGATAGGCGTGACCGTATAAGAGCACTAAACCGACCTTATAGCCTTATTGACACCTTAGAGCATCAAGTTTTATCAGCCGAAGTTATAAAGCCTTAGGTGTAAGAACACATTTAAAACCTCACATTATATTTTTAGTTGGCACTCAGCATCTATGTTTATCATTTTAAATATTTCAAAAGCAACTTGAATGTCAAAGTTAAGACTGTAATGTACACACTGCAAGTATCATTGGTTGCGAACATGATGCCCAATAGTCAATTCTCTAAATCCATGTAAGACATTTGCTGTAAACGATCAATAAATCATCCAGGTATGGCTACTACAATTTCTATTCTTGCCCGAAGCTTAGGGTGTGGCTACTACAATTTCTACTCTTGCCCGAAGCTCAGACCTCTGTAAGGTACCCACAAACAAAACGAAATATATGAGTTAGCAACGTGACAATTTTGCCTCTTGCTAGTATTTTACCTACAAGCATTTTACCCGTGCGGCAATGTACCCACAAACAAAACAAAAAATATGAGTTAGTAACGTAACAATTGCTAGTATTTTACCTACAAGCATTTTACCCGTGCGGTACAACGTGACCGGCTTTTTGAAAACAAAGTTAAATACAATTTAACAAAATCAATAAAGAACCATATAAGTCTTTTAAACACAAGAAAAAAATATATCATAAACATTTACCAATACATGATGTCTGTTTAGTTAGCACGAGAAATAAAATGTCTGACGCTTAACTATAACACTTAAACATAAAGCAGCCCTTTATAACTCTTTATTTATACGCTACACAATCTACTACTTGGGCAGTTGGGTAATTTATCTTGTAAACTTTGTTGGCAATGTAGAAAGAAGACTAACATGAATGGTTGGACCAACACTTGTTGCTACTGTAGCTCTTTTTTTTTGTTAGTATTATGTTACCATAAATAAAATAAAAAAGATACAATAACAAATATATAGTAATATAAATATACGGAGTACTACAAATCTGAAGTATATGTAGCGCTATATCCCCAAACCAACATACAAAAATTCGACACCATGCAATGGACTTGACATGCATAATGTAAGTAAGATAATCTGTTTAGAAACAGAATCAAGTTAGACAATTATAGTTATCAACATTTACGAAAGAAACTACTACAAAAAAAGGTATTTTTCGACTGGTTTCGGCAAGATTGTGTTATATTAGACTTCGTGTATTTAGAGATATTGACTGCACAAAATGAGTTAAGTTGTCACCAAATGCTCATTAGGAGGTTTATGCGCATAAATGTTGATGTGGTGCGTAACCAAACCCCTATATATAGTATTAGGTTGCTGTTTGTTTGGGAGCTATGGCACTGTTGGTGTAGAATGAATACTAGAAAGCATTGTTTGGTATTTTCTATTAATTACAATCTATCAATCTAAACCCAAATTTTCATTCCATGATAAATCGGTGACTTTTGAGTCAAAGTCCTGACAAATCTGACATAGCATCTTATTTTTCTAAACTTGCACCACACATACAAATATGACATACCATATTCTCCTTCTTTTATTGTTATTTAATTATTCATGTGAATTAAGATATAAACAATTTTGTACGGTATATATTTTTTCTAAAATAAAACAATATTTCAAATTATTTTTAGTTATTCTTTTTCCTCTTTTTCCTTCAAACCTTTCTCAAATCCAAATCCAATTCCAATCCCACTTGCAAACCAAACAGGCCCTAGGAATTTAGGATCAGACAATACCCGAATCGAACCTAACTAAAGCAACCTTTTCTGGATCAACCAGGTTAATGGTTTAGCCTAATTAATGAACACCTCTTTATCATGTTACTTAAGTAGTATACATATTCAGAATTAAAGATTAGCCATTTCAATTAAAATCCCACTTATGAAAATCAGAAATTCTCTGCATGTTAATACTTAAAATAGATATAACATAAGAAAACATACTAAGAGCAAAAGGTGTAGTCACCTTAGGTTAAGCTTTAACCTCTGCCACGTCAGCGTCACATCAGCTTTAACATTTCACCTTAACTCAACAAAAAAAACACTCATTATCATAACATTCCCGAGGTTAAACCTTAACTCACCAACAATTTAACACCGCGCCATGGTGTTAACATGGGAGTGTTAACACCCCGTTAAAACCATAGACGGTATGGTTAACCTTGCATTAACTTGGAAATGTTAAACTTTGACCTTGCTTCAATGTTACCATACCGTTTGCTCTAATGGGTGTAGATACTATAAGTAGTTTGTGATGTCAGCTTGGAAGATAATAAGCATCTCATCATCACATGACAAAACAAATCATAGCTTAGAAGATAATTTGAACACATTTACTCATGAATGGGTAACTCGGGTTGTGTTTTTATATCCAGGGGTCACACGGGTAATCTGAAAATAAAGCTAAAAATGAAACTGGCCAAAAGTCGACCAAAGGGTATTGTTAGAGCAAACGGTGCCATGACGAGTTTGTCTCGCCGTTCCTAGGTGGCCGTTTGCCACATCGGTGGGCTCGCCATTTTGTCTTCGCCTGGCAAACGAAGTAAATAACGACAAACAATTTTATCTACTATGCTAACGTTTGTAAAATGTATCCGTTGTATTTTTTGTTTTTAAATTTTGTTTTATGTTTGATTGAGTGTGTGTGTGTGTGTGCACGTTTTTAAGAATAAGAAGATTCAGTGTTTTTAAGAAGAAGAAGATGAATCGGGATTATTTTATTTATTTTATTTTTTTTAAACCTTTTGAGTATATATACAAGATTTAATTCACACTCGTAGACATTAATAGGTTTTAGTTTAGAGCTAATTACCAAAGTAAGCCAAAAATCCCCATTTGGTCCAACGTATGATCAACTTTTTACCCCTTTTCTCATTTTGATCATACTTGTCTGCTCAACTGTTCGACTCCACCCATTGCTTGACACATGTCATTTGTTTTATAGTATATACATATATGATTTGAAATTTTGTCTTATTATTAATTGGCTAAAAGTCCAAAATACCCTTACATACCATCCTTCCCCATACAACTGTTATTCTATCACCTATCTTTATCATTTATCTTAGGGTGTGCTTGGTACAAACTCATGAAAGGGAAAGAAAAAGGCAATGATAATGGTGGGGAAATGGAAAGGGGAAAAAAATCCCCCCCAAGTTATTAGGTAATGGCCCATTAACCACTATTGGTTAATGGGTCATTGCATTATACCCTACCAAACAACTTTTTTTTTTATTATTATTTTTCTCATTCCTCATCCCCTATAACCCCCTACCAAACATGCCCTCATTCTTCGTTTTTCTAACTTGTGCCCTAGGGGCACAAGTTAAGCACACCATAAGTACACTGTGGGGCCCACGAAAAAGAACACAAGAATTTACATAAAAGTAAAGACAAATGTACTTTTTATGTGCGTCCTGTGTACTTTTTATGTACTTTTGTTGTGGTTAACTTGTGCTCTTAGGACACAAGTGTTAGACCCGTATCCCGGATACAAATAAGCCCCACCTTAGATGAAATTGACCAAGGTTTAACGTGATTGGTTAGTCAACGAATGTTAAATTGACTAGTCAACCTGATAGTCAAACTAATAGTTAACACATGTTATGTTATAGTTATAGAAAGCAAGGGGACCTATGTTGTCAAGTGGTAATTTGTTATAAAAGTATTTAATGGCCAAATTAGGAGGAATGGGACTTGAGGGACCATTGATGTCAAATGGGAAAACTTGACACCTACAAGTGTCTGGATAATTCTTAATCTTTCTATGGATATCCTGAAAATATGATGAGTGTGTGTGTGTGTGTCGTGATATGATGAAGGAGGGAAAAGACAAGATGGTCTTGATGATCAAATTGATGAGGTTTAAGAGTTCAAATCAAAGAGTAATGTGCCTAGCAATGACCCTTGCAAGTAAGTGACCACTAACTAGTGTTTAATTGATGATTGGAAGGTTAGGGTTTATTAACCCTAATTGGGAGAATTGGGTAAAAGTGATTTTAAGCTAATTAAGAGTTATAGTGATCAAGAGATGATTTTATTATGGGTTCAACTCAAGTAATTTATGAGTTGGATTATCATATGATTAACATATAATTATATGATGATTAGATGTGTTTATAGGTGAGTTAAATGGTTGTTTTAATCCATGGTTATAGCTTTAGAATGATGTATTAAGTGTATATTGATTATGTGTTTAAAGGTGTTAAACTTTGGATGATAATGGATGATGATGATAGTGAAGATGATGGTGTTATTGTGATTAACTTAGCCTTGGAGCTAAGGTAAGTAACTTTGGTTATGATATGTCTAATATTGATATTATCATATTGTGATTGTGAATAAAGGTGTTAAGGATTGAAGGCCTTGGCTTAGAAAGTGTGGTTATGATTAGATGCTTAATTAGTTGGATGAATGTGTGTTAGTCCTTGGTTGTGGATTAACCAAGGTATATGTTTGGATTTGTTAAATGTTTGATGTTGTGTTTAAGTATGTTATAGTAATATGTGATTAAAGCTTGATGGTAATAGTTATGGTGTATGTTCATGTTGCAAGTATGATTAATAGATGTATTATTCATATTCTAACCCGGTTACTTACTAAGCGTTATCGCTTACATGTTATAGTTGTCAATATTTCTTGTAGGTTTATTATTTTGAAGATGATATTGCTTGGTTTGGGATCATGGAAGATTTGTATTTATGAAATAAGAGCTAGGTAGATGCCGAGCTCCAAGTCAAAGTTGAACCCCCGATGGTTTTAAAATGGTTTGTAATAATGTGGTCGATTGTATTGTCATACTTTATGTCATGGTCATTAAAATATTTTGGTGGTAAATGGGTTGTTATAGAATTGGTTAAAATGTATGTAATTGGTTTAAAGGGGTGTTTTGATTAGAGCATATTTATACCTATTTTGGGGTCAAACGGGTCGAATGGTTATGAACGTGATGTATTATGTTATATTAAAGATCTCTGGAAAGTTTTGTTAAGTTTTGAGTCACAGAAGTATGGTTTCTGGAAAAGGTGTGAAGTATTGTTTTATAAAATTTTCTGCAGGTCCTATATGACCATATGGTATTTTTAGCATATGGCCATATGACTGCTTCAGAAAGTTTAATAAGGGGCATATGGTCAACATATGGCCATATGGTATTTTCAGCATATGACTATATGGCTGTCTCCAAAAGTTTAATAAAGGTATATGGCCAGCATATGGCCATGTCGAATTTTAGCATATGGCCATATGCTTCTGTCAAAGTATTAATAGGGTATTTTTCAGATTTTGTCGATTTTAGAAAAATCATATCTTTTAAACTGTAATTCATCATGGGTCGCGCCACCCGCCATTTCGAAGGTAATTAAGTCTAGTTTCATCTAAAAATGGTTTCAAGGTCTGAAATGTTATAGATTTTTGTCAATGGTTATAATAGTAACGAAAGGTCCGTTATAGTCAAGTCGTTTCCGCGTAAAAGTTCAAATTTTCATGATTTTTAGTCGTGTCGTTCATGGGGCATTACAACTTGGTATCAGAGCTTCGGTTTAAGTGAATTAGGTTGCCACTATAGGGTTTCCTAGACTTAAACCACTAGTATTTGCGTGTGATATAAGTTTGTAGATGTGTGAAGTGTATTGATGCCTTACTTTTAAGGCGAAGTTAGTGTTTATGGTAGAATTGAGATGAGTAAGTAACTTAGACATGGATTCGTATTTGAAAGTATTAGGTAAGAGCCATAGACTATATGATTTAATGCGTTAAGAATGTTATAACACTTATCAGTTACGTGTTAAGTATTGTTATGTGAAATCATGTGTGATAATAAGTCTATAGTAGTTCGTTACGTGTCTAAGTTTCACATGTATGTGATTGATAGCATGATGTATAGAAGTATATGAGATGAGATGGATGTGTTAGAATCGATGCTCTAGGTTGTTTAGACCTGATCTAGGATTATCAATAAAGCACAAATAATAATGATCAATATATATGCACAACGGAATATTCAAACTATCATTGTTATTATTAAAGTTTTTTCGTCATCATCATGTGTTCTACAAAACACATCTACAGCCCCAATTCTAGACGATCAACTCTAAGACGGTTACACAACAGGGTTCAATGATCCTTGGGGCTAAACACTACAAGTCGATTATCACCTAGTCTAGGCGTTTACATACTCACGCCCTAGACCTACACACACACACCTTTGTCTGATGTTTACATTGTTTGACACACCTAAACCTAATTCCCTGTATCTCTTTATATAATAAAGATACTAGGGTTACAAATGACTACAAGGGATTAGATAATAAATACTTCTTTGACAAGTAGGTCCCTTGTCTTTCTTAGTCTTTAACAGTCCTTCATCTTTCATGTATTTTGTCTTATCAACTTTAAATATAGTTCCCAACAATCTTCCCCTAGTTGATAATGACAAAACCAAATAAGCACGAACAAATATGTCATGAAAGATAAACAAACTTCCCTTTAAACATGCAATCACCAAGAATCTTCAAGTTGCAATCTTCTATGTAAATATTCTTCTTCCCCTTTTTGTCATCTTCAATTAAGGGTCATAAGTGAGCAACCTTGATCTTCACAACTACGAATCAGTATCATAAGTCCAATCCATCCTTCCAATGTTTAAATTACCCACCATTAAGTTTTCCGCATCTAAAAATGAACTTGAAACAGTAGAAATCAAAATCAGCAGTAGTAATAACAACTAGCAGTTGTAAAAACCTTCACCTTGAATAATGCATGCAAATGGTTAAACATTTTAACATAAAGCTTCCCCTGAAACCCATATGTTAACCATTTGAAGAATGTAGGCTTTATGTAATAATTACTGATGAAGAAAACCAAGTATAACCAACTTGATGCTGAAGTAGAACAACCCAAACCTGTGTCTTATATCTTGCACTAAAGATGACATCGCACTTGACAATAATCACTGAGCACAATAACGTCACTCCTTTAAGCGTTATGTCAAGTCTTCGTCACAATCATTGAAGCACGAACAAGTTACCTTAAAAGTGTGTTCTCCCACTTTAAGATATGATAAAACACAAACCCAAATAATTCCACTTCATCTTCAAATAGGTGATAAACGCCTTTCTTCGTAATCAATTATGACAATAAGAATGAGCCATGAACCTGTTAAGAACAAAAACCAAAATCCAAACAGTGTGTGTTGTTAACCAATCAAGCCGAAAACTAAATCGACTTCTCCTCAAATCATTCCGGTGTGTGTAATCCAATAACCAAAGTACTCATCATGCTCGACTTCCCCTCAAGTCCAAAACCATATGTACCATCCAATATCGAGTAATGCTAGCTGTATAAACTTATTTATCGGACATAACTAACCTTGAACATGACAGTACTAACCTTCTTCCAATGAGCAGCATACCAATGGCATATGATATCAACAAAATCAGTTGACAATAAAATATTGTTATACTTGACAATAAAATAATATCATTGCATTCAATCTTTGATAATAATTCCACATGATACTCTAGTACGAAGTGAATAAGATAATAGATAGCATGTAGAACCAAAATAGGATATATCCCTTACTGACCATATATACATTAAAACCACCTTGCGTCTGAAGTATATATTTATATGTACGTCCCATATAGCATGTATAAAATATTATCACTCCACCGTCCCATTAACGAATCTTGACCAATGAAATATTACCTCATTCAGGATTAACAAACCAGCTAGTAGCCCCTTTATAACTAGCAGCATATATCCAATAAAAGGCGTAGCAGCAGCATGAACTACGACAACATCATTAACGAGCAATGGCAGCACAAAGTAGCATAGCAAGAGAAACATATCACGAGCAACAAATGGTAGCATTAGTAACCATTAAACGCAGCAGTGGAAACATGCAACATTAGCAGTGATAACTCCATAACTAGCAGTGGCTACAGGATGACTACCAGTGGTAACGAGTTCTAGCAGTGGTAATAACCCATTGAGTTGTAAACCCTTCTCCATTCGCAACTCAGAACCACGTTAACAGATGTGAGCTTAAGCGCATCTAGCCAGCCTGTATCCACCATACTATCCATTCTCTCATAACCTTCATCTCAGATTGGCTTACATCTTGAACCCCACCAACTGATTCTAAGTTAGGTTATCACAAAAACCCTAACAATTTAATCTTGCCAAACAGTTAAACAAATCGCATAAAGATCCAAACCTGCTTGCTTAATAACACGAGATTAGGGCATCAAAAATAATATAACCAACTTCCATTATGAATTTAGAACAAGTATGCACGAAATCAAAGGAGTTGAGATCATAAAAACCCTAAAATTCGATCTTGAAAAACTCTGTCAGCAGCCAACTTCAACAGTGAATAACTTTCGCCTAAAAGCTCAGATCGACGATCCCTTCGGTGAAAAGTTAGATGGGTATATAGAGAACGTCCACCTAAAATTTCGTCACGATCCAACGGTTAACGAAAAAGTTATGATTGTTACAAAACAGTGCTGGAGAAACATATACGAAAATTTTCAGATTCGAATTTTTTCATCTTTTCGCCATTTTCTTTGAGAAACCATGTAGATCCTAGATATCGAGAGCCACCCGCTCTGATACCACATGTTAGAATCGATGCTCTAGGTTGTTTAGACCTTATCTAGGATTATCAATAAAGCACAAATAACAATGAACAATATATATGCACAGCGGAATATTCAAACTATCATTGTTATTATTAAAGTTTCTTCGTCATCATCACGTGTTCTACAAAACACATCTACAGCCCCAATCCTAGACGATCAACTCTAAGACGGTTACACAAAGGGATCAATGATCCTTGGGGCTAAACACTACAGGTCGACTATCACCTAGTCTAGGCGTTTACATACTCACGCCCTCGACCTACACACACACACCTTTGTCTGATGTTTACATTGTTTGACACACCTAAACCTAATTCCCTGTATCTCTTTATATAATAAAGATACTAGGGTTACAAATGACTACAAGGGACTAGATAATAAATACTTCTTTGACAAGTAGGTCCCTTGTCTTTCTTAGTCTTCAACAGTCCTTCATCTTTCATGTATTTTGTCTTATCAACTTTAAATATAGTTCCCAACAGGATGCATTTACATGTATAATATGGTAAGCATATGAGGAAGTATAATATTTTAGAAAGCTTAAGATGAAGCATGAAAATATAATGAAGTATGATATGATAGTGAAGTATGCTTATAGCTTGATGCATAGAAAGATAAGATAAAGTATAATTGTGGTAGTTATATTGAAACAAAGAATTGATATAATAGTGAGTAAATCGCAAAAGCATGGTTGCTTTCGTGCTTAATAAAAGAGATGAGAAGTGTTAAAGTGCATAGTTATGATGTGATAAGATCATGTTAAATATAAAACATGATAAGTAGAATATGCTAGTAATGAATGCTCGATGCATGATTAAAGTTTAAAGAGTGAAGTAGTATGATATGGCTTTAATGCCAATGAATAGATGAGATAAATAATGTATGTGAACAAGAAAGTAAAGATAAGTGTTATAGTTAGAACATGACGAGATCATGTTAATAGTTTAAAATGTGTGAGTCAACTTGAGGTTGATAGATGATTAGTCGATTGCATTGTGAGAATGCAAGTATAATAATTGACAAGTATTATATAGAACTTGTCTTGATAAAATTAAAAGTGATAGTGGGAGTTGAGACTGTGTGAGGCAAATAGATAGTAGTATGTACTTAATGATTAAAGTACATAAAATATAAAGTGAGTACAGACGATAAGATATAGATAGCTTGGATCCAATGCTCTAGTTATGGTGTCCTTGGGGATGGCCTAGCTTGCCTTTATGGCATGGTTGATAGCTTGCCTTTATGGCATGGTGTTATAGCTTGCCTTTATGGCATGGTGTTATAGCTTGCCTCTATGGCATGGTTGTTAGCTTGCCTATGTGGCATGGATGTTAGCTTACCTTATGTCATGGTTGATAGCTTGCCTTTATGGCATGGTGGTATAGCTTGCCTTTATGGCATGGTGGTATAGCTTGCCTTTCAGGGCATGGTTGTTAGCTTGCCTATCATGGCATGTTGTTTAGCTTGCCTTCGTGGCATTTATAAAAGTTTATTGAGATTGGATCCAAGGCTAGAAAATATGGATAGTGAGTAAGTATGAGTGTTGTATTGGGTGTGGATAAGTAGGATGATTTATAACTTCATTATTAGAATGGATTGGGACGCCTTTTCATTTAAATAGTGAAATTGTGCATCACCGAACCATAAGTTTATATTTCTTGATTTACATCGTTTGGGATGCCTTTCCATGTAAATGAGGAAGTATAAATGAGAGGGCTTATGTGTATTTGATATGACATGAGTATAGTTAAGAAATGAGAAAGAGAAGATTTAAAATAAGTTAAATACTATAAGAAATGAGTAAGCGAGTTTATGATAGTAGTGAGGTTATGTGTAAAACCTTAAAATAGATGTCTAAAGCGAAAATTATTTATAAATTGAAAAGATTTTAAAATGAAAATAGAGCTATATGTGCCTCGAGGCAAGTGATAAGCGTGATAAGAGCTAGATAGTGTTAGCACTTAGCACCTTTATAAAAAAGGTGATAATATGAGTAAAGCTTGATGTTATAGAGTTAATTAATTGAATTTTTCCGAGTGACTTATCGTCCTTGGCGAAAGTATCTAAAGAAAAGTAATATGAGAAATGACTACGGAAGTCAAAATTTGAATAAATTAAGAGTTGAGATAAGGTTATAGAGTGTCGTGAGGGCATGTATAAAGTGAAAAAGGACCATGGTGGTCGTAAAATTTATGAATTATGAGAAAGTTATAACGATACATAAAATGCTATAGTAAGAATATTGATGAGATTGTAGGATGATGATAGTAGAGTACAAAAATCATTGATTAGATTTGACTTATGTAAAGTCAAAGTGGTGCGTAAGTGACCAAATATGTGGTCAAATGTTAAATGAGTTAGTTATGGACATGTTTAGTGGAGTATATTTATGTCTTATGTGACATAATGACATTAGCAAGAACCGTTTGATTATAGAAATAAAGCGAGAGATAGAATGGACCAAGCGTGATAAGCGGGTTATAGTATTTTTAGAGTTGCAAGATCACATAGATCGTTGCAACGGAATGTTTTTTATATGTTTAGATTTATGTAGAATGAGATTTAGTTTTGGATAGTAATAGACGAGAGATTTCGGGGACGAAATCTAAATAAGTGGGTAGAATTGTTAGACCCGTATCTAAACAAGAGTAATGTGCCTAGCAATGACCCTTGCAAGTAAGTGACCACTAACTAGTGTTTAATTGATGATTGGAAGGTTAGGGTTTATGAACCCTAATTGGGGGAATTGGGTAAAAGTGATTTTAAGCTAATTAGAGTTATAGTGATCAAGAGATGATTTTATTATAGGTTAAAGTCAAGTAATTTATGAGTTGGATTAGCATATGATTAACATATAATTATATGATGATTAGAGGTGTTTATAGGTGAGTTAGATGGTTGTTTTAATCCATGGTTATAGCTATAGAATGATGTATTAAGTGTATATTGATTATGTGTTTAAAGGTGTTAAACTCTGGATGATAATGGATGATGATGAGAGTGAAGATGATGGTGTTATTGTGATTAACTTAGCCGAGCTAAGGTAAGTAACTTTGGTTATGATATGTCTAATATTGATATTATCATATTGTGATTGTGAATTAAGGTGTTAAGGATTGAAGGCCTTGGCTTAGAAAGTGTGGTTATGATTAGATGCTTAATTAGTTGGATGAATGTGTGTTAGTCCTTGGTTGTGGATTAACTAAGGTATATGTTTGGATTTGTTAAATGTTTGATGTTGTGTTTAAGTATGTTATAGTAATATGTGATTAAAGCTTGATGGTAATAGTTATGGTTTATGTTCATGTTGCAAGTATGATTAATAGATGTATTATTCATATTCTAACCCGGTTACTTACTCAGTGTTATCGCTTACATGTTATAGTTGCCAATATTTCTTGTAGGTTTATTATTTTGAAGATGCTATTGCTTGGTTTGGGATCATGGAAGATTTGTATGTATGAAATAAGAGCTAGGTAGATGTCGAGCTCCAAGTCAAAGTTGAACCCTCGATGGTCTTAAAATGGTTTGTAATCATGTGGTCGATTGTCATACTTTATGTCATGGTCATTAAAGTATTTTGGTGGTAAATGGGTTGTTATAGAATTGGTTAAAATGTATGTAATTGGTTTAAAGGGGTGTTTTGATTAGAGCATATTTATACCCATTTTGGGGTCAAACGGGTCGAATGGTTATGAACATGATGTGTTATGTTAGGGGTGAGCAATCCCGACCGACACCCGACTCCCGTCCCGATCCCGACACCCGACTCCCTTCCTGATACCGATCCGACTGTAATCGGGTCGGGAGTCGGTTTGCGTTTTCCTGGTAATCGGGATTCGGGATGGCTCAGGAGTCGGGACGGTCCTGAGAAAACGCAGCCAAAATCAAGATTCGGGACCATTATCGAGATTCGGGACGATTCGGGACTATTATCGGGTCGGGAGTCGGTTTGGGTTTTTCCCCATTGTCGGTATCGGGATTAGTCGGGACGGGTCGGGATTCGTCCCGATGCTCACCCCTATATTATTTTATATTAAAGATTTCTGAAAAGTTTTGTTAAGTTTTGAGTCACGGAAGTATGGTTTCCGGAAAAGGTGTGAAGTATTGTTTTATAAAATTTTCTGCAGGTCCTATATGACCATATGGTATTTTCAGCATATGGCCATATGACTGCTTCAGAAAGTTTAATAAGGGGCATATGGTCAGCATATGGCCATATGGTATTTTCAGCATATGGTCATATGGCTGTCTCAGAAAGTTTAATAAGGGTATATGGCCAGCATATGGCCATGTCGAATTTTAGCATATGGCCATATGCTTCCGTCAAAGTATTAATAGAGTATTTTTCAGATTTTAGAAAACTCATATCTTTTAAACCATAATTCATCACGGGTCACTGTTAGATATTGGTTTTCACAAACACACAAACACACAATAATATGGCTCGAATAAGATAGAGTTTTAGAGAGAGAAAGTGGAGGATGAGATCCTTTCTAGAGAGAGAAAGTAAACAAAAGAAAGAAATGTTAGATTAAGTGAAAGGTCCAACCCTCTACCTTGGGAGGTATAAGGTATTTATAGTTACATACTAAACGTCCTCCTTCGGACTGTGGATCAGGCATACAGTGGGTAAAGACCCGTCCGTCCTCCACGGTGTTGCACTAAACTAAATAACTAACTAAAATAACTAGTAAATAACGTAATGTCTACGAGCTAACATATGCTAGACTAGAGTTGGGGTGACCGACTCTTCAACATGGATTTTCTAAATCCTAACAATCTCCCCCTAAGGGAGGTCACCCCATGAAATACATTTTGTATCCTAGAATTCTATCTTTATATTCATGCTCGAGCTCGTAGACTTCAATTCTTCAATCCCGTAATCTTTGTACTTTAGTAGTGATACTTCAAAGTCCGACTGCTTTGTACTTTCAGTGGAGGTCTTTAACTGATCCATGTCTTGATGATCTTCGAGCTTTCATTGAGATCATCAACCACAACAAATCTCTTAGTCATCCTTTGTTGTATCGCCAATATGTGAAGTTGTGACTTTTGGACCGACATGCTCACACTCTCTGGATCATGACATCTTTTCATCAGAGTAGCGGAAGCATCTTTGTATGTCTTTGATTGTCATGATTTTCTTCATTTATATTGGTGTAAGCTGTGAGCATGCGGTTGTTAATTGACTTCTCAATAACGATCAGCTGCAACCGTCCAATGTTCCTGCAAACAATAGTTAGCACTAAAACACACGAAAGTGTCTTTGTTCACTTTCATTGAATATAGTTGCAAGAACCACGGTTCCCCATTGATCAATATAAATACAGCCTGTGATCAGGTAGAATTTCAAAGAATCTCCTTGACAGGGTTTCGCAGCTTGATCTAGCCGTTCTCAAACCGGAGCGTCCCAAAGTAGACAACACAGAGTGAGTGAACCAGCGAATTGAGATTCACTGATTGATGAAAAATTGATTTGAAAACAATCGCGTATTGCTTAGAAGAAAGAGTTTTGCAATACGATGAAGGTTTTATGAGAAAGATCAATTTTCAATCAGAAATACTTTTTGTATTTGAAAAAGAGTACGCATTCGATGTGCTAGAGAAAAGAAGAGATTTGCACATCAAACGGTTTTCCAAAAGTATTCGTCAATTCATTTCCTGGACCAAGGTTGATTCAAGAATGAATCTCCCCACTGTTTCTATCCAGTTGTCACAAGCTTGATTTTTAGAAAAGATCTCACATGTCACCCACCAAGAGCTTGTTTGATGTTGGCTCTAGAAGGATTTCCATCTTCATCGTGAATACTTTTACATATCACTCAGATGTTCTTGCAATACCACAAGGATAATGCGTAGGACTCTCAATATATACTTACTTTCCACATTGTGTGAAATAGCAAGTCTTCATTAATTTTTTGTCCTAATGAGATTTTGTGGATGATCTCTTGGCTCTAGACTCAATAGTGTACATTTGGTTTCCTATATCGGAGACTAGGGAGAGGGTCTCCTTCTTCAATATCAACAATCTCTAAGAGAAATTCGATAGATTATGTAGGTTCCCCGTGAGAATGAAACAATTCCTTTTAAGAGGAACTTGCGTAGCTTGGGAAGTTGTAGTGCTGTGCGTCACTAGGTCCATGACATCTTGTCTTCAATACTGGGGTCACCTTGGTAACAACCAGTAGCATATGAATTGAACCCGGATACTGCCCTAAGGTTTAAATAATGGAGGGCTATTTCTTTTCACCCTTTTTCTCATTCATTTCCTTTTAATTCTTCAACCCCTTCAGTGCTTACCGAGACTTCATTACTAGAACCTTGTTGGGTTTATTCCAGTACTAGCTCTGTCTCAGTCCGCACTCTTCCCATTTATCACTTTTCTCATTTTTTATCATACCTAAGAAATTCTACACTATCTAGTGGATTGTCCCTGGGTAGATCCCTCCAGCTCTGGCAGGATCGTGGGAAAGAATAGCTAACCTAATCATCCTTATAACATCAATCAAAGTACTTGTGATATAAAATCAAAACATTTTGTACCTTAATTATTTTTGATCATTTAGAAATGCTCCCCCTCAACATGTGCTTATGATTATGAAATTATTTCGTACATGGAGGCAAGAGGACTTTGAAATCTTTTCTTGATCACAATTTCCATAGAAAAAGCCTTATGATTTTCTGGTAAATTCTCCCCCTCAAAATGTGCGTTGGTTATTTGAAATCATTTTACACATAGTTGAAAGAGGTTTTTGAAGTACTTCCACGATTGCCAATAGAAACCATTAGAAAATCAATCAAGGTACTTATGTTGAAACATAAAAATCATTGTACCTTGAAAGTTTATTTTCTTTTGAAATGCTCCCCTCAATATGTGCTTCGAGATTTGAAAGCGTTTAGCACACATGGGAGAGCAGCCTGCACATTTGAATCAAATCGATCATTATTTATCAGATTTCATAATTAAATCACAAATTCTCTCCCGATCAAAAATATCAAACCCTTTGAGATTTTGGATCCCAAGTGATTTAATACGATTTAGAAAACATGGGATAACTTGTGCTTGGTTTAAATTCTCTTCTGGTTTTTGGTTAAATGCTCCTCCTCAATCATGTGCAGTATGTTTTTGAAATCGTATGGCACATGAAGGAAGGAGTGCTTTTGAAACAATCACCCTTTAAAACCGATTTTAGATCACGATCCCTCCCCCGATCAAAAATTTCAAACCAATTGAGATTTGTGATCCCAATTGATTTAAATCATTTATAAAAATTTGGGGAAAGACGTGGCAAGATTTAATTTTGAAAAATGACAGATATGGATCAATTTTAGACATTAAAGATTGTTAGTATCAGGTATGATATTTTTAAGAGATCTTTAAGTAAAATAAAACAATTTCACAATCAAACAAGAACAGAAAAAATTCATTTTGAAAGATCTTTGAGTTTTAAAGAAAATCATACCATGACATAACATTAAATCTTTAGATCACCACTTATTTTGTACAAACGGACTTGATAGATGAAATATCCTTTAAAAATATTTTATTTGAAATCACTCTCCCCCTCAATCAATGACCGTAGTCGTAGATTGAGTGACTTATGTTTTATCAAAATTAAGTCCGGTTGATTTCGAAATTTAATCCAATTTATTTTCAAACAAATATTTTTCCATTTTCAAAACAATATTTATCAAATTTGTTGAAAAAATGGTATTATTCACTACATGTCATGCACAAAGATACGTTAGGTGGTTGAGTTGCTTCTGTTGTTGCTGTAAGGCTCGAAGAAAAACCATCTGCTTTTGCAGTGAGACCTCTGAAGTTGCATCTATTGTGCCAACTATCCATAGAGAGATCCAATTAAGCTCCGTTTCTTCTTTTGTCGACCCAAGAAATAGTTACCCTTTCCTTTCGGCATCTAATCATCTTCTTATGTGGGATCCGGATCTGGAACATTCTTATAAACCATGATATCTGCATACGTTAGTGGACACAAGCAGATATATGGTGGTCGACATCACCCAAACAACAATCGAATAATAAAAGTCAATTTAACATATCAATCAGATCATATAAAGGCATGGGAATATTGTGTTCATCAAACTATAATCATCTAATCTTAACAATCACATCCTAGACTCCTAGTCCTTCAACATAGGCAAACCTATTTTTCTTTTAAGCACATAGGATGATAATATAAGCCCGTTAGATGATATATATTTGAAAACATTCTCCCCCTCAATCCATGACTCATTTTATGAAAAGATTAAAACCGCTGAAGTCATTGATTGAGTTTCCAAAATTTATGAAAACTCTGATTCTGATTGATTTTTCAAGCAACTCATTTTCCACCATTTTGAAACAGCAAATATTTTTCTGAAGAATCTTAGAAGGAAAAACATTTGTGTAGGAACAGCGGTCCTTTTGACGACATGCTTTCCTTGTTTTTGTTTTAGGATAAGTGCACGAAATTTTTGAAAATTGGTTTAGCGCAGCACTTTCCTTCTTTTGAAGAGCGGGTTGCTATCTGAAATAATAGCAAACCATAGTTTAAGCACGGGTTACAGTCTGACGTAACTGTAAGCCATATTTTCAGACATGTTTTGAAAAGAAACATTTGCACCTCCTGCTCGAACTTCATTTATGGTCCCGTGCCATTATTGAATGACATATCTAAGACCGTAGATTTTATCGATACCAAAAAACATGTCTTTAAAAAACAATATTTTTGGTATTTTTCAAATTTTCTGATTTTTATGTTTTTTTTTTTATATATTTTTGTATTATGGTTTTTGAAAACTATTTACAAAGATAGAGAAATAGTTTAAGAGGATGATGATACGAGTACCTAGAAAAGGAAATCGTTCAGCACTTTGTAAAAGATAGAAGTCATCATCTCTTAAACTTTCACCACCAAAGCATTCGAGGCTCTTGAATCGTCGCAAGAACTTGAGCGTTCAAAAAGTGAATCTTTGGCAGCTTTCCCCTAAACCGACAATCCTCATAAAAAGACCATTTCCCTCAAGAAGAAGAAGTGAAGCAAACAGTCTAATTGTATGAAGCTCAAGAACCCGAAGAAGAAGATAACAACGAAGTAACAAGTTAACACGGATCATTTATGCGGTTATCAAACCCGAAATAAATGATTAAGCCTGATCACATGATCCTGTTGTGCGTCCTCGATGTATACATTACTCTTCGAGTTTGAGCAGTTGTCTATTCGGGAGAACAATATATCAACATCTTCATTTCACCAAATGCATTCCAGTTATCTAACATATAACCAATCAGCCCATAATGTACACATGTACCTAACAAGAGTAGAGACGATGACATCTATGTAACATGTTGAGTCACTAATCATCTCTGCGGTTGTCAACTCCGGAATAACTGAATTAGCTCGATCAAGTGAACATGTTGTGCATCCCTGATGTACTCATATCTCTCCCCTGATGGTTGCGATCTCATCGGAATCATCATTGCATTCTGTACATGAAGCAATAACCGGAAGCACTACCATAAATCATATAGAAGATGTCGATAAGCAATATCATCTCACGCTCCACATATTCTTCTCATATTTCTTCCTACTGAAAGCTGAGTTAACACATACCAAAAGTGTCAAGAGACCACTTACCCAAAATAGTTGGAATAATACATCCTTCCCCCAAATAGTTGGAATGATACATCCTTCCCCCAAATACTTGGAATAATACATCCTTCCCCCAAATAGTTGGAATGATAAATCCTTCCCCCAAATACTTGGAATGATACATCCTTCCCCCAAATAGTTGGAATGATAACACCAAACGCCACGAATTAAACACTGAGTTTCTCTACGGTTATGACACTTGTCTCCACGGAATAACTTCAATATAGAAGAAGTATTAAGTTCATCACGTGTACTCATTGTGCGATTAGATGTATGTCTCCTTCCCCCTTGCTGGTTTTGATACCTCAGAATCAGCAAGACATAATACACTCATATCCTTGAAATCTTTTGAGAAGAACACAATGAGCTTAAATGTATCTTGTGAGAATCAACTGCTACAGAAACTCTCTCTGACTATCTTAACTAACCAGATGTGGACAATTTAAAGTGACCACTGATGAAGCAAACCCGATATACCAAACTTGAAACTAAAGTAGAGTTCCCCGCATTTGTGTCTTAATCTTGCACTAATGTTGGAAGAACGGTGTCAAGAATTTATGCTCCAAGCAAATCTCTAAGTACTTAATACTCAACCCAAGTATGAGACATTAACACCTCTTGCGATTATCCACAACGACATTTGCGTGTGTCACTGAGTAAAACAACATAACTTCTTAAAGTGATAGTTAACCAGGTCTTCAACCATCCAAACCTACTGCTGGTAACTAGATAAACCAAGTCTTCAACTCAAATTGTTAAGCCCGAGCAAGTTATCTAATAAGAACACGCCTTTGTGAAAGTCAACTTCAATCTCAAATAAGTGATAAATGATTAACTCTAAAGTAATCAACTTGTGTCAAATGGCCACCACGTGAATAAACATACAACCGGATGTACATTGACCCACTGAATGAACCGGAACAAATGATTCCTCAACATCAATGCATTCTTCCTAAAGGTATACATGTAGAGACTGATCTGGAAGATTCACCAATAATGTTTTCGAGCAGATGAGGTAGTCATTTTCCTTAATGTTCATGTGGTTGATTTATAGCGTGCACATTGAGAGGAACAATAATCTGTGAAGATTTGGCAAAGGAATACCAAAGAGCGGATCATTATTCAATAGTGAAACTTCAATATTACGAGAGTCATTATCAATGCCTCGAGGAATAACTGGAGATTGGGTTTCTCGAGTAGTCTGAGTTGTACTTCTTAGATGGAGAACCAGTTGAGTCAGCAGGAACCGGAGCAGGAGCTTCAGGAACTGGATGAACAACATTCGTTAGAGGTTGGAAGTACTCATCAAACATATCTTAAAACAATGAATCCCAAATAATATCTTAAAACATATCCCAGTTATCCTTTGTAAGTGAAACATTAGGCATTGGAGAGTCGTATGACCATAATTCAAGCATCCATCAATACGTAGTATATTCACTCTTCTCCCCTCAAAAATTGCATCTGAAGTTGCCATTTTTGATTCGAACAAGTGAATAAGAGTATACACCAATGAACGTAGATCCACTTGAGGATTTAATGAGCATAGGAAAACTATGAAGTTTGTTGATGAAGAATGTCGATGAGAATGGTCACAAACATGAAGATTTCTCTTCTTCTGAAGATAAAGCGCACTGAAGCGTACACCTTTCTTCTCTTTGAGGAACGGGAACTGAAGAGATATCTGCAGACGCCATAGTGATGAAGAACGAGGCCTGAACTGATGTGAACAGACGTCATTGCCGATTGAATATCAAGGTTGAGTTACTTGAACCTGTAAGTTATGAGATATCAATCCTTTTGTTATCCATACTTTAAGCAAGTCCATGTATTGAAGGATCGAAGTATCTGCAACTGAGTAAGGACTACCTGCACTAACATTACAAGCTTTATTGCATATATATTGGTTAGTGACATTAGTATCCAAACCCTTTGGGGTTTCACGGTCAACCTTGATTTTGCCATCGGTAAACAGCTTTCCAGTAGGTATCCACCTAAGTCCAACATCCTTAAATATTCTACTAGACGGTATCCACTTATGGCAAGGTCTAGGATTGTTGATATTCTTATGCATAGTGGAAGACTTATCATTATTCCTAGACTCCAAAGATTTAGCAGTTGGGATCCATCTATGTGAAGTTTTAGGTTTGTTTTGCTTTATAACATGTTGAACCTTAGCCATGTTAGTAGCCTTAGTGGATTGTACCTTAGCATGTGAATTAGGAAAATGTTTCTTATTCGGAAAAGACTTAGAATTTCTAGTTTCATTTTCTACATGCTTAGCATTCTTCTTCATATAACTACTCTTAGATGCAAGCCAACCCCTAGTCTTTTGAGTATCTTAGGTAATGGTTTACGACTACTAGCAGTGCCTTGAAGTCTCGTGGAATGCATCACCCTGGGTATTGCACCTAAAATTCCGTCTTTTCGAATCTGTGCCTTTTTCCTAGCTTCTTCTATATAATAGTTCTTCCAGAAGTCATTCATATCATATGAATTATGGGTTTTAATGCTTGGTTTTGACACTGTTTTTGAACTATTCCTAGAGGTGTTGGGAGTAGAAGTAGCTACTTGTTGAGGGTTAACGGAGCTAGAAGCATTATTCTTAGGTAACTCAGGTGAAGTGACTAGTTTTGACAAAACTTGTATCGAATCAACTTGGGAGGCAAGCCTTGTCTTTAAATATTTTGTTCTTTCAGATATAAATGCAGTAGGCTGCCTAACAACAGACCGGTCTCTAGTGGGATGAGAAACTGGCTTCCCCAAGGTTGATGGTTTTGTAAACTTAGTGTTCACACTTTTCCCTACGGTTTTTCTAAGCTCATTCTTTAAGGCAATAATAGTGTTAGGTCACTAGTTTTATAAACACAAGCTATAAAGAAAGATAGATGAGGCGATTGAACAAGTATCAAACACACACACACAATAATATGAAATGGTTAGGCGTAATGTATGTGAAAGAAAGAAAAACTTGAAAAACCAACCTTCAAATGAAGGTTTACATAAGGTATTTATAGGAGGAAAGCTAGGGCAACACTCCTAGTTTCCATCTTTTCCTTAATGGACTAAGGCCTAGGCTCATGGGCCTTCTACATAAGCCTAAGGCTAATTACAAACATAAAGGCCATAATAAAGCTAACTATTACATATTAATTACTAACACTTGATTATGGTTTAGGAGTGATTCCAACAATCTCCCCCTCAAGTGTTGGTGATGAACGGTGAAGGCGTTGATGTAATAGTAGCGCTGACGTCTTCTGACATTCTTCTTTCTTGTGAGAAGAATCGTCTTGATTCAAACAATCTCCCCAGTGTAGGGAGATAGTTTTCTTTGAACGGTTATGCTTTGACGTCATCTTTAACTTTGTTCTTTAGATCTTTGTTCTTTGTGGTAAAAGTGATAGTATGTTGTTGTATGCATCAAATCTGCCTCAGGTCTGCTTCGCTGCTACAGTGTCTCCACGTCATTCTTCAACATGCTCACACGCTCTTTGACGTTGGAATTCAGTACTGATGAAGTTCTTTAAGTCTTTAAACTTTGTAGATTGACGAAGAATCATTCTGACTTTTGTGTTGCTTTGAGATAGAACTTCCATTAGTGATGATGTTGGTGTGAACATGAGAAGAATCTGCACGATCATTCCGCTCCAGAGCTTCCATAAGAAGAAAACATTAAAACGGTTAGTAATAAGCGGATTCTGGCACTTACGAGTTTGAACTTCGAGAGTGTTAACAGCATAGTGTGAAAACACAACTCTAATTCTCACAAAGGCCGTTCCTGAATCGGAGTCCCACAAGTGAGATAACACGATGTACCGAAGTACACCTACGATTCAGATGAGTCGCTGAGGTACACCGAAGCATCACCTCACGACTGTAGACCGTTTGAGACCACTAAGTGTAATCCACGGGTACCGAAGCGACCTGCTGTCAGGGCTGTTTGATGTTGACCCTGGCAGGAGTTTCCATTCTATCATTGAAGATCACAGATGTGAACCTCTCATAAATGTTCTCGACAGATTGCTAAGATCTGTGAAGGACTCGATATGAACCACTGATGATCTTATTGTTGATCAACAAGTGATGAAATGTCAAGTGTTCCTAAGAGATCTTTTGATGAATCTCGTGGCTCTAGACTCAATTGTGCGTTTTGGTTTTCCTGTGCGGGGACTAGGGAGAGGGTCTCCTTCTTCAATACCAGCAATCTCTAGGAGAAAGCCGATAGATTATGTAGGGTTCCCTGTGAGAATGAAACAAGTTTCTGTTGAGAGAAACTTGAGTGGCTAAGAAGGTTTAGTGCATGCGTCACTGGGTCCATGACGACTTTTAATCTTCAATACCGGTGTCATCTAGTGACAACCAGTAGCATATGAATTGAACCCGGTGTCTGCCCTAAGTTGAATAATCTGGAGGGCTATTTCTTTTCACCCTTTTCTTTACATTTCTTTTTGATTCTTCAACTCCTTCTTTCTCCGATTCTCATTTTCTCCTTTTTACAATCATTCCTAAGGACTTCTAACACTAACTAATGGTAGTGTCCTTGGGTAGATCCCTCCGGCTCTTGCGGATCATAGGACGGTTATTCCTAACCTTAGTCACCTTATAACTCCATGACTAACCTATGTTGCCATTAAAACCACTGTTGTGAAAATTCTCTCAAAGTGTTTGTGAATGAAAAACATTTTAGTACCACTGTTGAGAGAAGATTTTGCATAAATACTCCCCCTCCACATGTGCTTAAGAGTTTTAACGGTTAAAAAGCACAGTGAGGAAAGAGCGCGCACATTTTGAATTGATTCACTCAAGATAGACAATCCCCCGCGAGACACGGTTATGTCGCATAGTTAAAGAGTTGCATTGTCAGCTTTTAGGTGACAACTAGCTCTAATAACTATCTTGAAGGTGTAGACAATCCTCGAAAGGTTGTCAAACCCGACAAAGTTCATGTCTACCAAGAGCTTCTCGAATGGTACATTCTACTCAGACAAGTCCTTTGCGAGACACGTTTACATCACTAGCGAACTAGCTTGTAAAACCTAAAAATCTAAAACATAGATAAAGACTAAAATACCCCTGAAATCAAAATTTACAAAATACGTAAAATACATTTATATCATTTAACGAAATAAAAAAAAACTAACTTGCGAGTAATTAAAACTTAACGAATATATGTTACGTGATCGATTTTGGTACGACGAAGATTTAAACGTTTCGCTAATACGTTGGGCCGTTCGCTTGTTGGATGGGCTCGTTTCTTTTGTGCCAAGCCGAGAGTCCAAGAGCAAAAAGGGCGTTTGTTTTTGTGTCGTGTGGGTCAAGAGCCGAAGCCCACATAGGCGTGCGTTTGGTTGTGTGTTCGGTTGGGCCAAGCCGAAACCCAAGCTACTCCTAAAGCCCTAAACTAAAAATGATACCACCTATAAATATAATACATTTGCAAGAAAAGTGAAACCCTAGTTTTGTTGCCTCTTCTTTTCTTTTTCTTCTATTCGGCCGAACCTACTCTTGTGGTGTCGAGAGTTTTGTTTTCAAGCAAGCTAAGGTATAAACGTGTTTATTCGTCTTCCTTTGATGCACCTTAAGTTATTGTATTGTAACTTGTTTCGTTTTGTCGACTTGTGTTTTCTTTTTCTTTATGTCGAGCCGTATGAAACAAACAAGGCAAACCCTAATGATTTGAACCTTGTAATTATTAAAGAGCTTGTTACGTAATAAGTATTATTGAATCGGGACATGGTTAAGTCAAGCTATATAGAACCGAACCATATAAATAATTCGGCCAAGGTGTAAAACTTAATAACTTGAATATGTAAAGTATGTAGATGAGTTAAGACTTGCGTAATAACCTATTAGCCGAAACCCTAGATTGAACCGGACCACATATAGAGTTTTGAACATGTATTAAACGAGTAAAGGTCATGTAAACATAAACCCTAGTTTGATATGTAAACCGAATAAGGTATGCCAAACCCTAATGGTTTGTGAATCGTGTCTCATATGCGTGCGTTATTATAAGTCAAGTGAACTTGCAAATGTGTAAACGTGTAATTAATCCGAGTAATAAGTAACTTGTATGTCACATAAAATCATAAACGTGTATGGTGAAACATAAAAGGAAAGATTGTTTTCATGGGGTGTTAGGTTGAGTAGCGAGTCATTTATTGACGTAACATGTAAGTAAATGCATATTAATGAGAAATTAAAGAATGAGAAAACCCTAGAACATAAATGAGAATCGATTAGGGTTTGAAGCTAAGTATATTAATTCGTTATTTCATGTGTGAGTTGTGACGTTTAAACTATTTTCCCATTTAACCCTAAACTTTAATAAATGACATAATGAACCTTAATCTACGATATTGTTTATAAAACACTTAAGTCTCATTTAATTATAAAACCCTAAAGTATTAAGATCATTAAATATACTAAGTATGAACGCCAAATATTAAAAGATCATTTCGACGATTATGGAATCATAAATAACATGTACGACGTTAATGTGTATAGGTTCTGTGAAGAAGGAGTAATCTTTTGCTTTCCTTGTTTCTGCTTTTCGATCATTGCTTTGGAATAAGGTACAGATATTCTGACCTTTTCAGTAAAGGTTTCTTATAACGTTTTCTTTTCGTTAGCTCTTATATTAGGATTTCCTAAGCCTTTGCTATGAACCCTAATGTGTCTATTTGAGCTATTGCTTATCTAAACTATGATTTTTGAATCATAAAACATTGATTTTTAACTATATGATATGAAGACTTTGATTTTGAAAACATGATTAAATATTTGATAAAATATGATCTATGTCAGTTATGACATTCTGATTTGACCTAAGATAGTTAGACACCCGAGCCAAATAATAACTAGTCATGGGGGTTCCATGTCCGTGTCAGTAATGCACTTCTGACATGACTCTAGGGCAGTAGAGTGAAGTTCTGCCACGTCCCTTATCTGTTATTTGTTATGAGCTCAAGTTATACTATATTATCAATATATGTTTGTGGGGCGTATGGGTGCATCCTAGATCTGATGTATGTTATATATTATATGTTATATGCTATATGTTATCTGATGATTGATGCTGCGTGCATGCACGTCCTTCATAACTCTGGTAGGTCTCCCCTACAAATGTTGCCTTATGTGAATATGAATATGTTTATGATATGGCATATGTGTTTGGGCTCGAGGTAGTTAGCTATAAACTTATTCTGTTATCCTGATTTAAAATTTGAAATGATTTTGATTTGATATCTTTCTTTCACTATATTTCGTATTCGTTTTCGTTTCGTATTCGTTTTGCTTGTATATCTGTTCACTGGGCTTTTGAAGCTCAGCCGCATTTTTTTTTCTTCCGCGGCAAGTATCTAAGCATTGGAGCTGGGTATTGCTTTGGGATGAGTGCTGTGTGGACTTACCTTAGAGATTTTAGCTTTGATCTTATGATGCCATTTAAGACTTTATATTTTAGATATTTCTTTTGGAGTTTATTTTTCCGCTGGGACCTATGTATTGAAGTCATTTGACTTGGATTATTTCAATATTTATGTTGAGATTTCTTTTGGATATTTATGTTTGCTTTGATATGACACCATTACTTGTGATTCCTTTACCCTTGTCGGGTCGGGGCGTTACATAGCTTGAAATTATTACCCGTCTCGGACAAGTCTTTTCGAGTTACTAACAGTTGAGTATTTCGTCAATTCGTTGGTTAAGTCTATTCACACGAGAAATCAACAAACATATTTCTTAACACATATTTTCTCCCCCTCAAAAATGGCATATAAAATGTTATTTTTTGAAACGTTTGAGAATAAATATGACCATTTCGAGTGTTGCGGGAAGATGACCACTATGAACAATTATGTGAACAAAGATTTTGACAAATACTCCCCCTCAACAAGTGATATAAACGGTTGAGGTTTTGGAAATCATAAGGGGAAGTACTTGTTCTTGTGAGCAAAACCTTGAAAGATGAAAGGTTTGATAGGTTTTACTCAAAAGTAAGAAGCTTTCGCTCCTTATATAGGATTGTGGCACTGAGGCGTACCACAGGATCCTTTCTTGACAAGTACGGGTTGTACACTGTTATGTGTGCACAAGCCATAGACATATTACAATCAATCATCCAAATTTATAAGAAAGAAACAATTCAAGGAGTACCAGGAAGTGCAATGATGTTCCCAGGAATGCGCACAGGGCGTTGAAAACCGGTAATGTTTCTCTTGGGTCGACCACCAACATAGCTCTCCAATCTTCTGAACTGATCCCGTCTAAACAACCTTTCATCAATCATTGTGATGATTCGTCTCACATCCCTCCTTTCCTGAGAATTCCAGCGCTTACGAGACCCAATTTTCTGGCGTATATCCTTCAACCTGTACGCCAATCCATCCCTAACCAGCTTCAAAGTATGATCCCCGAATTTCTGAAGTTCACTACACGCCATTAAGCAGTTTCTTTGAAGTTCACTGCGGTAAACAACTCCGAAAGGTTTGCTGATGAGCGTATATTGAGATAGGTGGTTGATATCGGGAAGATCTAGCGTTGGAGGAGTGAGGTTGACACGCTTCTGATACGATTCAACAGCCAGCTGGAGATCTTCTACACGTTCTTTGATAACAATACGTCTAATGAAGATGAGCAATGACTTGATGAATTCTCGTTGAACTTCGGTTGAAAATTGTCTCATTCGACCCTGTACTTTGGCAAGGTACATGTCTTCGATGTCGTTGAGGGACAAGTTCTCAAAGTCAGCTTCGGAGAATGCATAGTCCCGTTCATCTTGTCGTTTGACGAGGATATTCTTCAAGAAAGTGTAGTCCCACTTAGACTTGAGATCAACTTGTTTGATGGCCACGATATCCTTAGAACTGAACACTGCATGTTGAGACTTCTGAACCAGGCAGCTTCTGTAGTAGATTCGTCGGGGTTCAGGCCAATGATGAATCCCATACAATGCATCTTGGTCGTATGCTTCCACGTTGTCAGAGAACAAGTGATTGGCACGTTTCTCGATGGCTATGCAGTTTGAGTAAATAGCCGCTGGGAATGGAAGAGTCAACGATGTAGCGTATTTTCGTGAACCATCGCTTCCGTGTAAGAGAAATTCCAGGTCTTTGTTGAAGAAGTATCGGAAGGGAATCCGTGGTTCATCTACTTGGCCAATGGTTGGTAGGGGTTTGGTCCAATCGGTGTAGTATGGAGGGTTGTCCCGTTTTGTGAAGTCAATGTTTGCTTCCGGATTGAGCCAGTCCATGTTGTTAGACATAGCTCGGGCGATGTTCTCAAGGTGATATTCGACCTCGAGAGCGCTTTCGGAGCTGTCCTTTAGAAATTGAAAGGCTTCGTTCTTGATTCGCCTCAATTCAGATTTTGTCATCTTCTTCACATGGAACTTTTCTTTCAACAGTTTAGCATGCTCCAATGTGGAACCATCTACCAACTCTTGACCTTCTTCAGGGTAGGGAGTTTGATCGACAAGTGTGGAGAACCATTCAAATTCTTCGGTTTTATCGTCATCAAGCCATGATACGACGTCAGGCAGAGTCGTCTTCTTCTTCTTTTTAGAAGGCTTTGATGATGATTCCGGTTTCTGCACTTGTTTGGGTAAGGTGGGTTGTTGTTGGGGCTCAAGGACCTCTTCATCGTCACCACCCGTATACTCAAAATGATCACCTGTTTTCTGAGTCAAGGGTGGTAACTCGGAATCGTCCCGAGGTTTATCAGTAGAAGACCGAGGTGGAGAAGACTTTTGTTGTTCAGGAGTTGGTTGTGAACGAGGTGGCATCGAAGAGGATTCACCAGACATCTTTTGACGTTTAGCCTCGTCAGTCTTATCCTGATCCTTATCGTCATCGTCTCTAGGACGTTTAGGCCTTTCAGCTTCTTCTCGGCATGCAGAGTTGAGTTGGTATGCCAGCAATGCTTCTAACAATTTGCTTTCATGAGAGACAAGTATTGCAGATCGTTTAGACATTTGAGCTACAAGCCGATCAACCAATTCAGCTTCTGAGAAGATTGTGGGATCAACTGGATTGATGCTAACATACATTGGTGTTGATCTCATCGTCTGTTTGGCCAGGTGCAATAGGTTCGGATAGAGTTGTCTGGTAAACATCTCCTGTGTAAGTCTAGGAACGTTGTCAAGAAGGTACCTGTTAGTGTAACCTTCGATCATTTCGTTCAGTTGCTCACGACGATGACTCTTCATGAATTCCTGTACAAACTTCCTTTCCTTTTTCATCTTGTCTTTCTCGTTATATAGATGCTGTATGTGATCAGCAAAGAAATTTAACTTCTTGTTGAGAACGTTTTTCTTTCTGACTTCTTTGACAGCTTTGGCAATCCGTTCATGAGCTTGAGAAACCCAAGATTTTGGTTTCTTCACAGATTTGGATGAAGATCTGGTTGAATTCGTTGATGGTGGTTGTGATGAGTGAGAAGAAGAATCGGATGAAGATGAGATGTGAGGAGACTCTGGGTCCTTTGGCGGTTGAGAAGTTTCCTTCTGTGTATGTGTCGGACTATCCAGAAGAAACGTGTCATAATCAGACTCTTTATCCTTCTTCTCCTTGTCAGTTTCTGGATTCTCAAAATCGAACTCTATTGTATCCTCTGTATTCTTTTGCTGTTGCTCAAGGGTGGTGGCGGCAACTCCCTTATCAGGTTGATTAACCGCATCAGGAATTGGTTCGGAGTGGGCAGCACCACTTGTTCCTCCGGGTCTACCCATTTGATCTTTAGCAAATTCTTTAGCTTTATGTTGATGTCTGAGGATATTGACCGTCTTCATGTAAACATTTTCCGATGATTCTTCTTCACCCTCTGAGCTTTCAGCATCATAAGGTACAAGTAACGGAGTCTTTCCTTTACCCTTATCATCTTGAGGACTTGGAGGTTTCTGTACTGTTGGAGTGTCAGAAACATCTTTTGCGATTTCAGAATGGTGAACCTCCTCGTCTGATTCTGTATCTTCAGAACTTTCACCCCTAAGCTGTTGTTTCGGTTCAGGTTTGGGTTTTGGAATAGGAGTAGCTTCCTTTATGGGAACAAACCGTTTGCTTGGAGGGTTTTGTTTGGGAAACTTCCTTTGACTCTCTGTACTTGTGACACTTCCAGCACTTCCTCTTCTGGTTCTCCGAGTAGGTGTACCAGAAGATTTTTCGTCGAGATGACCAACTTTGCCTTGTCTAACTGCTTCCAGATACCTTTTGTATGTTTCAAGCTTTCTGACATCTTCAGTTAGAAGGTAATCTGGTAACACAGCACCTTGTTTCTTGGTAGACGATTCCTTGATTCTGATAGATAGAATCGGTTCAGTCGTCATATCGTGATTGTCGGGGTCATTGAGTCTCTTGGGTATATCTGGATGAAGCCCAAGTGCTCTCTGGATCAACAGTTTAGTATATCTGATGTAAGGAATCTTTGAGCCAAGTTTGTTGAGAAATGACATCATGTCATCCCAAATCAGAGCTTCGACAGCGATGTGTTTCATGTTGACCAATGCCCAAAATATTTGCAGTTCCATGAGCTTTGGATGCTCATAGCCGCTGTCACGACCAGAAACAGACTTGGTGATGATCATGTAGAGAGTTCTCCATGGTTGAGGAATACTCTTAAGCTCTACGTGGGAATGCTTGGTGATTACTCCTGTAGCCTCGTCATAACCGATATTGATTAAGAATTAGAGAGTGAGCACTTCAGTAGGTGTGGCATATAGTTTGGTTGGTTCGACTTTAGGAATTAGGAGAACAACCCTTAAGTCTGCAGGTGTAATGGTGATTTGTTTGTGATTCAGAGTCACCGTCACAGCAGTCCGTCCTTTGACCCTTTCCATAGTGTTCCAGAACTGTTGGATATAGATCACAGGAATAGTTGCAGAGTGAGTGAGCATATTCTGATACGGATGAGTCCTCAGAATATCAATAGCAATTAAGCATGAAGACTCAGAGCAAGTGAGGGTGTTAAAGTCAACACGGAGATTATTCTTTCCAATCTTCATTGGGTAGCCATGAGGATAGATATCAGCAATGGAGAGAACATTTGGTGCATCCATGTTTATTTGAGCAGCAATTTCGTGATCTGAAATAATATTAGCCAAAAGAACCAACATATCGAAAGACATAATGTTAGTCAACAGAAGGTTTTATTGTCTAGTTATTGAATGCACAGTGTCAATGATTGTTACGAGTCCTAAGTCACTTGTATGTCCAATAGTCTAATGACGTCGTGAAATGTTTCGTGAGTTAGTTCACTTTAAGTTTTAAAGTTTATGTTATCACTTATGGTTTACAACATATCAAGCGTTTTAGGTTTATTAGTGACATTATTGGATTCGTGACGTTATGATAAGTTTATTAACAAGTTTGTACACGTAACAATTCATAATGAAGGTCAATCAAGGCTTAAGCGTAGGAATGGCAAAGTTACGCGTAAACAGAAGTGACATACGCGTAGGCGAAAGCTTATGCGTAGGATCCTATCTTACGCGTAGGAAAAGGGGACCTTACGCGTAGAGCTTACGCGTAGGCGTATAAGAACCTTACGCGTAAGGCTTACTCATAAGAGTAGACCTTATGCGTAGAGGTCACTGTTTACGCATATCCTTCACAGGATACGCGTAGTCCCATTGTAGAACCTTACGCGTAATAGTTATGCGTAGAATAATTCTTACGCATAACTTGACTACGCGTAGGGTGATCCTTATGCGTAGAGTAGCAAATGACCTTGATTCTGAATTTTAAGCGTAGCAAAGCCTGAAATAAGTTTATCAAATCATCAAAGTTAACACAGAACATTATTTCATCACAAATCAAAACATAATAGCTCATTTTAACTGTTACGCGTAGAAAGACTTACGCGTAGTCTAAACCCTAAATCTACGCGTATGAAATCTAGCCATAGAATATGCACCAAAGTTTTTCTGGTATGCCTTAGATGTTGGGAGAGTATAGTGACCAAGTTTTAACACTTAACTCGTGTTGAATCACACGTTACCAAATATTATGAACTTTAAACCCTAATCACAAAATGTTAACCAATTCGTGTTTCTGGGTGGTTAATAACAATGGAAAACATTAATTCAACATCACAAGAACATAACCCAACAATCTTTTTGACCTAATCACTTCTCATTTGAAAAAACCCAAATCCACGCATAAACCCTAAATTTCAAAAATCGTTGATTCGTGTTTCTGGGTGGATTATGATGGTTGAAATGGTGTCCTTGATGTATAAACAACGTTTTGACATTATCCATTTGACCAAAAACGTCCACACAATGATTGTGTGTTCTTACGCTTATGCGTAGAACACATAATCACGCGTATCATGAATTTTAACCGTTGGATTTGAATAAAAATCAAAACCTTATCTTAAAAACATGTTTAGATCATAAAAACACTTACACAAGGATGATCAAATCAACAGATTTCTTGAACGAATCTTAGGCGTAGATGTGTTAGGTTTTGTGTATTAAATGTGAAGAAGATAAGTTAGGTGGGGATGTTTTATTAAAAAAAAAGAGTTTAACCTTTTGACAGTTTTAGTCCCTCCACCTTTTCCTTTTTCAATCAAAGCCTTTTAACTTCCATTTTGGTTACCAAACAAAGGTTTTTAAGAAAGAAACATGACGACACTCCCCCTCGACTTGAGAAAATAATGAACGGTTATAAATTTTTTGTCCAAGGAGTGTCATTGAGCCAGAAAATTCACCACCATTTGTAAAACGAAACAACCGAGATATGATAACATGCAAGTACACAGATGTTTTGAAACGGTTAAGAGATTATATTCTCCCCCTCAACACTTGATCGAAAAAATACTAAATTTTGAAAGATGCAAGTGTTGAAGAAAGAAATGTACTTGCCATGTTGAAAGAAAAATAAAATTAGAAGAATATTTTTGTTGTTTTAACAGATTTTATATTTTTGTATTTTGTTTTTGAAAAATTATTTACAAAAGATGTTTTGGTGTTTGACAGGTTTTTAAGACAGTTTTAAGAGGTCATCCAATTCCTCTTGAGTCAAACACCGCATACCAATTCGGTGGATCAACTCATTAAACCTAGCGGGAGACAAGGCTTTGGTGAGAAGATCTGCCAACTGGTATTCTGTACCCACAAAGTATAATTCAACGGTACCCTGTTCCACGTGATCCTTGATGAAATGATAGCGAAGATCGATGTGCTTTGATTTCGAATGCTGAACTGAGTTGCATGAGATCGCAATGGCACTCCGATTGTCGCAGTACATTGGGATTCTGTCAAATGTGTAACCATAGTCTTTGAGTTGTGTTCTCATCCAGATGACTTGAGCACAACACGCGGACATGGCTACATATTCTGCTTCGGTTGATGAAAGCGACGTACAGTCCTGCTTCTTTGATTGCCAAGACACCAGTTTGTCACCAAGAAATTGTAGTGCTCCTGAAGTACTTTTCCGAGAGTCTAAACATCCTGCGTGATCAACATCTGAAAATGCGATTAGTTCAAAACCAGAATCCTTCGGATACCAGATCCCCAAGTTAATGGTTCCCTTGATATATCGGAGGATTCTTTTAGCCTCAGAGAGGTGGGTTTCAGTTGGTCTTGACTGATAACGGGAGCATAGGTAAACGGCAAAGACAATATCAGGTCTGCTAGCTGTTAGATACATGAGAGACCCAATAATACTGCGGTATTTTGTAGGGTCAACTAGCTTCCCATGTAAATCAGCGTCTAGCTTCTTGGTATGAGTCATTGGTGTGGCATAAGTTTCACAGGTTTTCATTCCAAATTTGTTTAACAATTCAAGGGCATATTTGGACTGACTCAAGAAAATACCACGGGGTGATTGATGAACTTGCAGTCCGAGAAAGAACGTAAGTTCACCCATCATGGACATTTCAAAATTTTTCTTCATTAGTTTTGCAAAAGAGATTGAGTACTTTTTATGTGTAGACCCAAAAATGATGTCATCCACGTAAATTTGAACAATTAAGATATGTGCCCCGTGATATTGTATAAAGAGTGTAGGGTCGACCGAACCTTTGGTGAAATTATTGGTAATGAGGAAAGATGATAGCTTATCGTACCATGCTCGAGGAGCTTGTTTGAGACCATACAGAGCTTTGTTCAGTTTGTAGACATGGTTCGGGAACTCAGGATCAACGAATCCATCTGGTTGGCTGACACACACTGTTTCTTTGAGTTGTCCATTGAGAAACGCCGTTTTGACATCCATCTGATAGACCGTCATATTCATATGAGCCGCGAACGCGAGAAATATCCGAACAGCCTCAAGACGAGCAACCGGAGCAAAAGATTCTTCAAAGTCTATACCCTCTTCCTGACGATAACCCTTAGCAACTAGACGTGACTTGTTTCGGATTACATTCCCTTCAGCATCCAATTTGTTTTTCCAAATCCACTTTAGACCAATGACGTAGACCCCTGTTGGTCTTTCAACCAGTTCCCATACTTCAAGACGTTTGAATTGGTTGAGTTCTTCTTGCATGGATTCAATCCAGTTGTCTTTTGTCATTGCGTCTTTAATGTTTTTAGGCTCAGATTGGCAGACAGTGAGTGCATAAATGCAATGTTCACCATTTGTGTGAAGACGTTGTCTCGTAACGACTGGTTGGTTTGGGTTGCCAATAATATTTTCCAGAGGATGATCTTTTGTCCATCTATGTGTGGAGGGTTGATGTTGGTATACATTGTGCAGATTCTGAGGATTCAAATGGTTTGTTGAAGATTCCGCGACATCTGGTGCAGCAGTCTCATTAGCAAACGGATTAAAGAACGCATTTGGATCAAAATCTGCGGGTGGGGGTACTTCATTCAGAACATCATCAGCCGGTTCATCATTGTTGGAAGCAGTTTGTTCAACTGTTGTGTTGGAGTCAACTGGTGGTGCTTCTGCAACTGTAGTGGTTGTAGCAGGTGTATCAGGTATAAGAGTATTATCAGGTTGTGCAGCGGAAACAGCGGATACACCTTGAGCACGTTCATCAATATCGTCACTGAACAGTGGAGCAAATAACCTTTCCATTTGTTGACGAGTAAGCTGGGGGCTTTGTTCAGCTGATGATGGGGTTTGGGGGAAGTTTAAACGGTTGTGACCGGGTTCTAAGTTGTTATACTCAGAAGCCATCTCCGTGAGTTCATCGAAATGAGCATGAATCGTTTCCATCAGTTGCTTTGTCCGACGATTCCATATCCGAAAACCTTTAGAATTATCACAATATCCAATAAAGACTCCAATGTCAGCTTTGGCTTTGAGCTTTCCAAAGTCATCACGATCATTATTCGGATAACAAAGAGATCCAAATACATGAAAGTGTTTGAGATTCGGTTTTCTGTTGTGGACAAGCTCGAAAGGTGTTTTGTTGTGGCGTTTCGTAATCATAGACCGGTTTTGAGTGTAGCATGCAGTAGATACAGCTTCTGCCCACAAGTAATCTGGGAGTTTTGCATTGATTAACATTGTTCTTGCAGCTTCCACTAACGTTCGGTTTCGTCTTTCAACAACTCCGTTTTGTTCAGGTGTCCGTGCAATCGATGTTTGATGCTCTATTCCCACTTTCTCATAAAATTCACGAAGAGTTTGATTGACAAATTCAGTTCCTTTGTCTGTTCTGATTATGCGGACGGTGTTTCGGAGCTGAACCTGAATTTTTGTGAGAAAGGTGATGATCATTTGTGGAGCTTGGTCTTTGCTTCGAAGAAAGTAGACCCAAGTCCAGCGTGAGTAGTCATCAACAATTACCAAGATGTAGCGTTTGCCATTAATTGTTTGCACGCGCATCGGGCCACACAAATCCATGTGAAGAAGATGAAGCACATGCTGAGAGCTGTGTTCCACCTTTGAAGGAAAATGAGCACGAGTGCTTTTCCCTTGTTCACAGGCTGAACATAGGTGATCTTTTGAATATCGGAATCGTGGGAGTCCTTCAACTAGTTTATGTCGAGCAAGGTTGGTGATGGTTTGAAAGTTTAGATGTGAGAGACGACGGTGCCATAGCCATGATTTTGTTGATGTTGCCTTTGAAAGTAAGCAGATGGGAGATGAAGCAACCATGTCTTGCATAGAGATTGTGTAAAGACTAGAATCACGTGAGCCAGACATGAGATCGTTTCCTTGTAGATCACGAATGAAACAAGTTTTCTCCCTGAATGCAACCTCCAGATCTCCATCACAAAACTGACCTACTGAAAACAGATTGTGACCGAGGCCTTCCACATAGTAAACCCTGCTTATTTCGATGTTCCCATTAATATAATCTCCGTAGCCCATGATAGCTGCGAAGTGATCATTCCCGAATCTGACAGTGCCAATGAACTTTGCAATAAAGTTTGATAACAGTTTAAGGTTGCCTGTCATGTGTCGGGAACATCCGCTATCAACAATCCAGAGAATGATCTGTATCACCTGCATTACACACAGACGACACAGATGGAATAGAAGTAGATGTGGAACCCGAAATGTTAGAGGGTTCCTGAGCAGTTGTAAGAGACATACACATTTTAACAATTTTAGGCATCCATTTAAATCCTAGTGTATTATGTATCCATTTCTGCCATCTATAACTACTGTTTACTTTAGTCATCGTAAATGCACTAGGTGGTACTACATTCTTTGGAGGTAAAACTGGAGCTACAGGGACAACCATTCGTTTCTTAGAATCTAAAGAGGGCGGTCTACCAAGCACAGACTTAGACTGATTAGTGGGCCTAGAGGTATCCCGAGTCTTAGGATTCCGTAAACGAGAGATGATAGCTTTAGCAACACATTTGTCATGACAATCAGAATTCATACTTTTGCGACAAATAACACAAGGTGCATCAGACTGAATATCAAAAGTACTTAAAGGTTTAGCATTCGTTACAGCACTATTTCTATTACATTTGCCAGACGCAATATCTATAGTGGAAGCAACGTAAGTCTTATTCATAGTCCTATGGTGTACTTCTACTTCAGCATTCTTTATTTGTCTTTTCTTAGGTCGCAACTTCCTATTCCTCGTTGTAGTGCTCCTAGGCTGTGAAGTGCGGACGTTTGGAAAAGAGGCAACTAGTCCTGTTTCAGTAGAAGGAGGCACGTTAGCAACTTGTGATTTGGCATTAGTGATTCTAGGTTCATGATTGCTAAGTGTTACTGGTGCTAATCTCTTAATAATGGTAGGCGGAAGTTGTTCATACTTTCCTAACATTTCTCTCAACTTAACGATAGTGTGAATCAGATCTTGATTTTCAGAACGAAGACTTCCAGCAAAGTACATGACTTCTTTAGTGTGTGCAAGATAGTGATCAAGTTCATTTGATGCTTCATCACGAGTCCGTTTGAGTAAATCAGATATGACACCATTTTCATTTTTGACGTTTGAAATTTCTTGTTCATATTTTGAGATTAGACTCTTAACAGACACATTTTGATCATTCAGTTGATCAGGTTTAGAATTGTTTGACCGCAACTGAGCGATTTTGGTTTGAAAAGCAAGTTGTTGAATATGAATATCTTTTTGACACCAATTCAGACGACGTTTTGCATTGGAAAGTTCGTTTAACAATCGTTCGTTTTCAGCTTTTAAAGACTCGATCTGAAGCACATTATCAGATTTCTCAGCATTAACAACATTATCAACAATATCAACAGAGATATAATCAGATGCATGTGACAAAGAATTGAGCAACACAGTATTATGGATATCAGCACAGATGACAGCTTCTAAGAGTCGATCAACATCTTTTCTCAACATTTTCTTTTTGCGTTTCGTATTTGAAATAGATGTTTCTGTTTTCTCGAAAACGACTTTCATCACTCCAAGTTCCTTATGAAATTCCTTTTCCTAAGACAATGCACAACTTTTCAAAATTTTAACATTAGGTAAAAGATTTTTCTGAAAAATGTCTCTTTGTTCTCGCGCCAGAGGCGATTGAAAATGTTGAACTTTGATTTCAGAATGATATTCTATCTCATGTTGCAAAGTTTTTAGGTCAGCCATGAAAATGTCAAAATATCTAAGAATTTTGCGATTTTCAGGTTTTGAATTTACTTCACTGATGGAAGGTAAAGGACCATAAGTTTGTGCATAATCTGGTTTGGGAGTAACATTAGAAGACTCAGGTGTTTTAATGATAACCCTTGGTGTGTTAGGAGAATCCTTTGGTTGGACGAAAGTGACCGCTTGTGAATAAGTAAAAGGTTTGTTATAAACAACTTTTTCTAATTTTGATCGACTCTCGTCTTCAGCATCTAATTCCTCTTCACGATGATATTCAACAACAGTCATAACTGAATCATTAATTTTATATTCTGCACTGGAAACTTCCGGATTTGGTTTGAATGTTTTGGAGGAAAGCTTAGGTTTGTAATCAGCTATATTCGGTCCATATCCATGTGGATTGGGTTTTAATGTAAACTTTTCAATAGCTGTTACTGACTCACCATGTTTATAAACAATAGTTGTAAATTCCTTAAGCTTGCGTTGCAAACCAACAATTTCTTCCAGAAGGTCATCTATTCGATTCGTTGAATGCTTTTTGTATGCAGAATACTTTTGTTGACAAGTTAACAACTCAGCCTTAGTTTTTTGATGTTCCAAGGTGAGAGCGTTAATTTGCTTTTTATGATCATGTTTCAGTAGTTCTATTTCAGACAACAAAGCATTCCTCGAAGCGGCTAGATCACGCATCTGTCTCTCTAAATACTTTTCATTTTGATGAGACTTAGTAAAAGCGGCTTCAAAACCTTTTTCACGTTTTTCTTGAGCTTTGAAAAAATTGAGTTGCATGTTTAAACATTCAAAATCCTTGGTTAACAGTGCATTTTTTCGTTTTAAGTCCTGATTCATCGCACAACATTTGTCAATTTTGGATTGTTGGTCTTTAAGTAATAAAACAAAATCTGGATGAGGCAAAAGTTCGATTTGTTCAACGTGAGTCACAACATGATCATTATTTAGATCCTCAAGTATAACCACGGAGTCAATTTGATTATCAAAGAAAACCAAAAGGTCATCTTGATCGTCAAATGTAACTACATGGTCTAATTGAAAATCGTCAGAATGAGATGTGGATGACTCATTTTGAACATTCTGAGCCTTGCCGGATTCAGATGTTGGCGGGGAATTAGATTAGAGATGAATATGGTTTGTTCGGGTACCTGAGACAAGCCATCAGTGTCATACACTGGGCCTGTTTCATTCATGTGTAGTTCTTGCATATTAGCCATCAACATAACTGCTGCATTGGCCTGCAAGTCCTCCATATCATCATCTGAATCTGCATCTGCCATGAAGTTCTGTTCCTTGTCTGTGAGAGATCCACCAGCTTCATCCTTAAGAGCCAAAAGAAGAGCCTCTTTGAAGTAAGCACTGCCCTTAGTCCGCGGCTTTGGACAAGCATTAGCCAGGTGTCCCCTCTCATTGCAGTTGTAGCATCGAAGACCATTTATCCCATTTTGAGCATTTCCTTGTTCCACCACTTGAGGTCTGTTGTTATTTCTACCCACAGCATTAAACCCTTGACCACCGCCCATCTGACGACCATAACCACGATTCTGAACTTCAACTCGTCCATTGTTCACAACAGCTTGATTCCTTGTGTTTGATGAGGAACGAATGCGATTGTTGGATTTGTTTGTATAACGGCCAAAAGCATTAGCAATAATAACAAATCCTTGTTGCAATGCTTCGAATGGATCGATTTCTTCATTAGCTTTACTGACAAGTGCTTGAGCATTGTTGTTGTTGTATGAAACCAATTGATTTTGTTGAGGTTGTTGCTGTGAAGGAGCATTTGGTGTGATTGTAGCAGTTGGTTGAGTTGCTTGTTGAGGAGGATAACTGTTTTGAGCATACAAAGCAAGTTGTTGATTTTCCGGATGTGAAGGTGGAGCATTTTGAGCACGGAGAATCCTAAGCATATCAACTTCCTTTTCATGAGGCTTCAAGTAATCGTACAACAATCCATATGTAGAATGATGCATGTTCTTTGCTTGACGGAGAAAGATGACATACTTCTCCCATTCTGGACCAAGACTACTCAGGAACTTAGTATTAACGGCAATTCTTGGCATAATGATGTTGTGTTTATCCAAGTCATTGATGATGTCTGAAAATCGATGATGATAAGACTCTAGTGTCTCTCCAGGTTCAATCATGAAGTGTTCATAAGCCAAGTAAATTTTGGATTCCAAATCCTCCTGATTGAGTACAGATCCTTCCATAAGAAGACGAATATGGTCCCACATTGCCTTTGCAGTCTTTTGAGCATCAACACTGCGAAGAATTGGGTTTGGTAATCCTAAGAGGATATATTCCATTGCAAGCTCATCAGCTTCATAGTGTAGAAGTTCTTGAGGATTCAAGTCTGCAACAGTAGCAATGTTGGTTTGTTCATCCCTTGGTGGATTATCTTCTGGATCTCTGGGTACAATGACAGTAGGCATCTGAAAAGGACCTTCCAAGATAACCTTCTTTAAGAACTTTCCATGTTGCTTCTTCAGATCACAAAATCTAAAGAACCTTATCACCCATTGATCGTAGTTTCCTGGAGTGAGCATTGGAGGTCTATCAAGTGAGCCAGCTTCATGAATTGATTGTTGGCTACTCAAGGCTTCACACATCTTGCCGAACCATTTTGGTTCCTTCATAGTACTACTGGATGGATGTTGATTGAAGAAGTTTGTGTAAGGTTGAACTTGAAGACTTGGTGGTGGTTGAACCATTTGAGGTTGTGAAATTGCAGCAAGTTGTGGGGTATGTAGTTGATTAAATTGTTGTTGATAAATTGCTTGTTGTTGATTCCATTGTTGATGTTGAGGACTTAATTGTTGTTGTTGTTGTTGTTGAGGATAAGTGTAAGGGAAATAGTTAGAGTATGGTGGTTGAGACATTTTGTAAACTTGTGTTGGTAAAAATGGATCTTTGTAGTCGAATGAACCTTTGTTGATGAAGTTTCCTTAGGCGTAGAAAAACCAAGAACCAAGTAGCACTGATGCGTAAAAACACCAAAGTTACGCGTAACAATAAGGAGTTACGCGTAAGATTTAGCTTACGCGTAAGTAGGAAAAACACTAAAATTAGGCGTAGACAAAAGTTAGGCGTAGAAACTTAGGCGTAGGATTACCTTATGCGTAGAACTGAGTTTACGCGTAAAGTGAATCTTAGGCGTAGGATTTCTACGCGTAAGCTTATGCTTATGCGTAAAATTAGGGTTTTACCCAAATGATCTTTTACACTATCACAGTGCAAAAGATATCCAAAGTCGACGTATTTTCAGACTTATCCAAGTAAGAAAACACGGAATAAACCACGAAAACGACGATCAAGCCAAGGATAATCTTACGCGTAATATTAGGGTTTCAATACGCGTAGGATTACTCGTAACTTTGATTTTGCCCAAATATGTTTCTAAACCAGATTTTTGTTATGGAATAGCTTCAATAGTACCAAAATAACACAAAAGTGTAAAACTTGATGTACCAAAACGGCTAAACGGGTTACGCGTAGAACGACACCCAAGAACAAAAACAAGCTTAAAAACTATGATCCACGCATAAAGTTTGAAACTTTTTGCCAAAAACAGTTATTTTAACACCTTAAAACATTGAAAGTACACGAATCTTGGATTAAAAAGTGTAAAAAACGTGTTTTTAAGCGAACCAAAGTATCACGTTAGCCTTACGCGTAGGACCAAAACCCACTTCAAAAGCAATAACGATTCACCCAACTAGTAGGCGATTGATACCACTGTTAGGTCACTAGTTTTACAAACACAAGCTATAAAGAAAGATAGATGAGGCGATTGAACAAGTATCAAACACACACACACAATAATATGAAACGGTTAGGCGTAATGTATGTGAAAGAAAGAAAAACTTGAACAACCAACCTTCAAATGAAGGTTTACATAAGGTATTTATAGGAGGAAAGCTAGGGCAACACTCCTAGTTTCCATCCTTTCCTTAATGGACTAAGGCCTAGGCTCATGGGCCTTCTACATAAGCCTAAGGCTAATTACAAACATAAAGGCCAAAATAAAGCTAACTATTACATATTAATTACTAACACTTGATTATGGTTTAGGATTGATTCCAACAAATAGCGAAACTCTTTTCCTGAAGTTGAGCTATGAGATCATCAATTTTTTCTATCAAAGAGTTTGTTTGTTCCATTGACTTAATTCTAGCTTCTTTGACAGAGTCACTTAGTTCTATGTGATGCTTTCTCAAAGTCTCATTTTCCTTTAGTAATTTAGGCACATAAATTGATAGTTCATTATTTTTTGTTATAATAGTATCAATGTCTTGTGCAGTCTTAACTGAATTACTTTTCACATGCATACCAGAAATATGTTTCTTCAAATTGTTGATATCCGAGTTTTTGGCTTGAATCTGAGCTTTTAAATCGTTCATTTCAAAAAATTCACGAAATTCAGGAAAGTCTGGATTTTTACATGGTTTCTTAGTTTGAAAACTTTCCTCCTTTCTTTGTATTGCAATTTCAAGAGAAATTGTTTCAAGTTTTGAGAATTTGTTTGAAAGTTCATCAAAAACCTTTTTATCAACCATATCATTTGTTTTGAATTTATTAGACTCAGCCTCAACCAAGGAACATTTATCAGAATCATGTTCAGTATTAAGATCAATTTGTTTAGGTACATTAGCAGATGCATTATGTTGATCTGTTAAGGGTACCCCATTACATGACACCTGTTCATTTTTCGGTCTGATATCTGCATTCACATCATGTATAACAAGAGTCACTGAACTACTGGCTATTTCAAGCTTATCTGTCTCTGAGCCTCTGTATTCAGTGTCAACTGATCCATCATCCGATGCCTTACTGGTCTCAACACTACAATTTATTGATTGTACCAGACATTCATTCATCTTTCTGATCACAGCATCTACTTCTTGTGTAACAGGAGTTACTGAGCAGCTGGTTACATCATTCTTAGTTGTCTATGATATTCTGCATTCAGCAATACCCGACCTTTCAACTGATGCATTACCCGACTCATCACAACTATCTCTCAATTGCACCTGACACACATTCACGTTTTCATCTTTTTGGGCAGCTTCCTCAATGTACTTTTCCATATTATCCATGAGTTGGATAAATGTCTCAATGAATTCCTTAATTTCCATTCCAGTGTGTCTTTGAAGGACATTTCAGTCATGTAATGATCATAATCTGATGAGAATTCCCTTTTAATGAATGACTGAAATTGTTTGTAGATCGCTTGAAGTGCAGCACTAGAACTATCCTTTTGAACCTTCTCTTTGTCAAGTTGTAGCTCCAATTGCTCTAAGTTTAACAGCAAAGTTACTGTTAATGTGGATACGTCCTGACGGAAAAGGGCAATACATGTTCGTTCCATTGTTATGGGTAGAAGTAACATGAGGTGAGAGTGAAGTTGTTGATAAGGTTCAATGCTACTTTCCTTTTGCATGGCATTCTGTAGCCCGAATAGGTGCAATTCGTTCTCATTGGACTCACAGCATGAAGATCTCAAATCATTATAGTTGAATCAATCATGGTTATCCTTTTAGAGTAACTAATACTTTCTTTGTTTGTCCACAACATCATATAATTTGAGCACATTTGAAATTACTGGGTCAGTAGTGTAAGACATGATGTTGTTGTGTACACGGGATTTTACAAGTTTGTGATTTAAACCGAGAAATAGAATCTTTCGCGGGATTTTACAAAAATCAAGACCAAACCGTAAAGCAATGACCAATAGAACGTGTTAAGATGACTGATGGATCGACACAATGATAGAAGATTGTGTGTTAGGACTTATGATTGTTTGTAGGATTAGCTGAGATGTTGTTTGGTTGAGATTTGGATTGGTTGATGCACGTTTTTACGGTGAAATTTAGGTCTAAAAACTTAAAACCTCAATAACTTCCTTTCGGAGGGATTTGGGCCTCGACAAATTTGTTTCACGACTTTGTGGTGAAATGTCACAATATTCAGGCTGTTTCGGTCGTTTTGACAGGTATTTCGCTGAAAACGGAGTTACGGTTCAAAATTTATGGCCGTTTGAAGTTTTGATGTAAAAAGTCAACTTTGGTCAAACCGCAAGTAATCAAACCGCAAAAGTCAAACCTCTTAAGTGACAAACCTCTTAAGTGACAGACCTCTTAAGTGACAAATCTCTTCAGTGACAAACTTCTTAAGTGACAAACCTCTTAAGTGACAAACCTCTTAAGTGACAAATCGCTTCAGTGACAAACCTCTTAAGTGACAAACCTATTAAGTGACAAACCGCTTAAGTGACAAATCGCTTAAGATACAACGAATTTGGACAAACCGCTTCAGATACAACGAATCTGGACAAACCGCTTCATAGAACTTGACAAATCGCTTCCAAGAATAAGTGACAAACCTCTTCCTTGAAACTCTTCAAAAACTAACTTTTCTAATCCAAAAACACTATAACCAAGATGAATTAAGCCTTCTAAACCAAAACCTAAACACTTATAATGATTCTAAACACAAAAATACTATCAAAATCCAAACTTTACCACAAGAAATGATTCAAATGATGCTAACCACTCTAAACTCATTCAAACCCAAAAACCTTATGAAAACCACTAGAAATACAAGAACATGAAAGATGAGTGATCAAACCATGGCTCTTGATACCAATTGTTAGATATTGGTTTTCACAAACACACAAACACACAATAATATGGCTCGAATAAGATAGAGTCTTAGAGAGAGAAAGTGGAGGATGGGATCCTTTCTAGAGAGAGAAAGTAAACAAAAAAAAGAAAGGTTAGATTAAGTGAAAGGTCAAACCCTCTACCTTGGGAGGTAGAGGGTATTTATAGTCACATACTAAACGTCCTCCTTCGGACTCTGGATCAGGCATACAGTGTGTAAAGACCCGTCCGTCTTCCACGGTGTTGCACTAAACTAAATAACTAACTAAAATAACTAGTAAATAACGTAATGTCTATGAGCTAACATATGATAGACTAGAGTTGGGGTGACCGACTCTTCAACATGGATTTTCTAAATCCTAACAGTCACGCCACCCGCGATTTCGAAGGTAATTAAGTCTAGTTTCATATAAAAATGGTTTCAAGGTCTGAAATTGGTTACAAACCCACTAATTGATGGGCGTGTGGCTGCTGTGGTTTTGAGGTGGGAGCAAAGAAAAAATATGGATTATACCTTCTTTTATATATATTCGGCAGGGAAAAAAAGAGTATATAGAAAACAGAGGGTGTTGACTTTCGATCCTCGCCAGAGAAGATAGATCTACCTCAGAGGCGTCGCCCAAGATCGGAACGAAATAGAATGTGACTTTTTTTCCTTTCATTTCTCCTCGATCAAAACATAATCTTTTTTTCTAATATTAATTATATTTTTTTTGTGTCATTTGATTGAATTGATTGTCTTGTAAGATGAATCTTTTATGTTTTGAGTTTTTTATCGGTGTAAAGTATAGATCACTAAATTTAGTGTTTTAAAAAAGGGATATGAGAAGTTAGTTCTACCGTACTAGTTTTGATGCGTAGTGACGAGATTTGGAAAATGTATTAAGATTTGAGTTTGTGTAATCAGTTGACTAAAAAAGTGAGATTTGATTTGAGATTTGTATATGGTTTTGGTGGTGGAGCAGAGATTGTCGACTGGGGTTGCGTTATACACACCCTCCCTATTAGGGAAGGGTTTGTATTTTTATTCCTTTTGTCTCCTTTTTTTTCAGTACAACACAGTTTTTTGTCAGTTTCTGTTTCGTATTTCTGACAGTTTTAAACATTTGACTTATTAAACTTTATATTTTCTGTTCCGCACTTTCGGGTTTATAGTTTTTTTATATAAACAAAATTATAAAAATAGAAAAAATCAAAAAAATCAAAAAAACGCAAAAACGTAGGGGGGTCCCCATTGTAAAAATAGGGGGTCTCAATAAGTTGTCCTTTAAAAAGTATAAGTAATAAAGTATAAGGGTATAGTTGTAATTTTATAATAAAACAAGAGAATACATAAAAAAACCCACATAACAGTTGTACTTGCATTAAACATGTGTTACAATTTGGATGGAGTCGAGTAATTGAGCAGTCAATGTTAGGATTTAGAAAATCCGGTAGTTAAAGAGTCGGTCACCTCAAGTATATGTAATCGTTAGAAAGCTTGTAGTCGTAGTCATTTAGTGTTAGTAAGTAGTTTCTTAAGTAACACCGTGGAGGACGGACGGGTCTTTACCCACTGTATGCCTGATCCACAGCCCGAAGGAGGGCATCTAAGCTTGTAACTATAAATACCCTTTGCCTAGCAAGACAAAGGGTTGGAGCTTTTCAATATCATTTTACTTTGTCTCACTAAGTTCCCAAAACTCTTCCACTTTCTCTCTCTAGAACCTAAACCATACGCCCCATATTTGATATATGTTATGTGTTTATGAAAACCAATATGTTACAAATGGTATTAAGAGCCATGGTTTGATCACTCACCTTTCATGTTCTTGGATTTCTAGTGGTTTTCATAAGGTTTTTGGGTTTGAATGAGTTTAGAGTAGTTAGCATCATTTGAATCATTTCTTGTGTTAAAGTTTGGATTTTGATTTTACTTTTGTGTTTAGAATCATTATAAGTGTTTAGGTTTTGGTTTGGAAGGCTTGAATCATCGTGGTTGGGTGGTTTTTAGATTGAAAAAGTGGTGTTTTTTAATATTTATAGGGTGCAATTTGTGTCTCGTACTATGTTTCTTCTATGCGATTTGTCTCATAGTCTATGCGATTTGTCTCATAGTCTATGCGATTTGTCCTCTTCTTGGATCGTTTATTGAAGTGATTTGTCTTACTAAGAGTGCGATTTGTCTTGAGTGCGATTTGTCTGCTAAGCGATTTGTCATTTAAGCGATTTGGTATTCAAGGTGCGATTTGTCTTGTACTGCGATTTGTCTTGGACTGCGATTTGTCAGAACTGCGTTCTGTCTGAAAGTGCGACTTGTCTATTGAGACTTGCCTAGGGTGCGATTTGACTAAAAGTGCGATTTGTCTAAAGAAGTGATTTGACTGAAGGTGCGATTTGTCTGAAAGTGTGACTTGTCTATTGAGACTTGGAGTTTCTTCGTGTTACGTTTTACGGTTTTCTCTTGATTTAGTAAAATCCCGTGAAAGAATCAATTTCCCGGTTTAATCATTGAGTAGTAAAATCCCGTGGAACTTGTAATCATGTCTACTATCACTGCTTCTGGTGCTGATGATGTTCAGGCTGCTGGATCTGACACTCGTCCTCCCATGCTAGATCGAACCGATTATGACTCTTGGGCTCAAAGAATCAGACTATATTGCTTAGGAAAGGAAAATGGGGTTAAAATACTTAAGTCAATTGATGAAGGACCTTATCAAATTGAGACTACTAGGGATATCCTCGAAACTGCTGCTGATGGTTTAGTTGTGTTGGGATTAGATAGACCAAAGATGATGATAAGGAGAAGAAGAGATACGATGCAGATATCAGGGCTTCTAACATTATACTTCATGGTTTACCTAAAGACATTTACAAGTTGATCAATCACAACACTTAAGCTAAAGCAGTATGGGACAATGTTAAGATGCTTCTCTCTGGTTCATAATTGACTAAAGAAGACAGGGAATCTCAGCTGTATGATGACTTTGAGAATTCTAAGATGAATCCAGGGGAAAGTGTTACCGAATATCATGTGAGATTCCACAAGCTTGTGATGATATGAGGAATATCAAAATGACAATGCCAAATATTTAGCTCAATTCAAAGTTTGTGAACAACATGAATCTCGAATGGCACAAATTTGTCACTGCAGTCAAGCTAAACAAAGGTTTGAGTAACACCAATTATGATCAATTATATGCTTATTTGCTCCAAAATGAGAAGCATGCTGTGTTTGAACGAGGCCTGAACTGATGTGAACAGACGTCATTGCCGATTGAATATCAAGGTTGAGTTACTTGAACCCGTAAGTTATGAGATATCAATCCTTTTGTTATCCATACTTTAAGCAAGTCCATGTATTGAAGGATCGAAGTATCTGCAACTGAGTAAGGACTACATGCACTAACATTACAAGCTTTATTGCATATATATTGGTTAGTGACATTAGTATCCAAACCCTTTGGGGTTTCACGGTCAACCGTGATTTTGCCATCGGTAAACAACTTTCCAGTAGGTATCCACCTAAGTCCAATGATAAGGTTTTAAAAGGTACCATTTTGAGGGGTCGTTTAAGTCCTTATTTGATCACTTTTGTATCCGTTATTGCTTAATATCGTTCCTTTTCACTTTTTAGGTCTCGTGAAGGCAAAATGCTGGAATGGCACTTATTTGGACGAAAAGGCGCGAATATATGAAGAAAATTGCCAAAGTCGAAATCGAGACACTCACAGTTGCTGAAAGTAGAAGGCGACGGCGTCAGGTGCTACATTGTGACGCCGTCCCAAAAATATTGTGACGATACAGGTCTCAAAACTCGTATTTTCAAGTGACGACGTCTAGCTGTGGAAGAGTAGGCCGTCGCTACTCAGACGGCCTAGATGCAATCCAGACGACGTCAGAAGCTGAAGAGGACGGCGTTACGGACATAAGGTGACGCCGTCGCAAGGTTAACGTGGCCAAGACGAAACCCTAATGGCGGCGACACGACGGCGACACGACGGCGTCACTAAACATAAGGTGACGCCGTCGCAATTGTAATCTTATATATAGAATCCGAATTTTTCAGTCTTTGTGTGGAGAGTCTTTGGAGTAAAAACCTAAAACCGAACATAAGGTGTCTTGTACAGTATTTTAGGGTTTTAAACCCTATCTTACACCAAGATAAGTCTTTACTTCATTAATTCAATTATGTCTTTGATTATTTGTGTGTATGCTTGCATGTTCTCCATGTCCGGCTAATTTATTTGTGTGTTTGCTTAGGAAGTATGAAACTTAATTATTGAATATTGATTGGTTGTTTCTTATCTTAGTTGATTAATGATCTAGTAATGCGATAGGTCATTCGTTGTGTACTTAATGCTTGATTCATCTTTGTGAACCTTAGAGTATAATTACCTGAGTAATTGTAGGCTAAACCATCCAAAGAGCGCCTTAGAGTAGGAGTCTATAATCTCTAGTGGGTTTGTAGACAAGACCCTTTGGTAAGTTCAAAGAGTTAGGGAGAAACGCATACCCTACAACTTTAGAAACACAACGCAACTAGGAATAAGACGTGACACTCAACCATCAATAGGAGATAATTAAGGAGTAATACAAACTAAGTAAACACATCTTTAAACTATCATACGAGCACACATTAATTAGACATAGACTCCCACAACCTTAGTTTAGATAATTAGATAATAGTAGAGTAATCGGTAGAAATACCAACCCCCCAAATCCAATACCCGAGATTCGTACCTTTCCATTTTCATAAAATATAAAAAGATAAAAAATAATCTTCCTCAACCTTAACCTTAGCGTAGTAACTCCCTACTAGCATTCCTATTCCCCTAGAGAACGATATCAATACCCTTGGCTTACCCTAATTACTACACTACAACGATTAGGTTCACTGCCTAGGGTGTTATAAAACTTGCTCGAAGAAAAGGAAGTTCCTTTGACCCCGAACGACGCGTGTAGCGTTATCAAGTTTTTGGCGCCACTGCCGGGGAATAGAATAGCTAGTTAGTAGTCCACCTCGTTTAGGTTTCTTCGCTTGATTCCTATCAAGTAAACTTTTTTCTCATTTTTAGCTTTCTCTTAGTCTATCCCCCTTCTTCGTGACCTTTGTTCGTAACCCCATCACTTTTCATCATGGAAGGTGATAACCCACTACCATTCATCAACCCACCACCAAATGACCCGCCAAGAGCCCGTACTCTTGGTGAATACTCGAGACCAAGCCACCTAGGCTATAGGAACACCATTGAGCTTCCCGACCAAGCCCAAACTACGGCCCTGCGATCCGACACCATCCGGTTGGTGCAAAACGGATGTGCATTCCATGGACTTCATTCCGAAGATCCAAATCAGTATCTGAGGGATTTCCTCAAAATCGTCGATTCCATCGACCTTGATGCTACTACTCGGGAGACCACGCGCTTGCGTCTCTTCCAATTCTCTCTACGGGACCAAGCTAGTAATTGGCTTGAGCGACTTCCCGCCGGCTCCATCTCAAGTTGGGATGATCTTACTTCTCGCTTCCTTGCTCAATTTTTCCCACCGGGGAGAACCACTAAGCTTAGGAATGACATCTTGATGTTCCAACAACGTCAAGGTGAATCTCTCTACGAAGCATGGACCCGATTCAAGGACTTACTTCATAAAGTCCCTCATCACGGCATTGATCTTTGGCTCCAAGTCCAAATCTTTTATGATCATGTCAACTTCCCCACTAAGCGATCCATTGACCAAGCGGCCGGTGGAAAACTTAGTGATTTCACCGCAGAAGAATCATGGGAAATAATAGAGGACCTCGCCCTCTATGACAACGAAAGTTGGGATGACCCCCGTGAGCTGCCCAAAACCGTCAAGGCAATCTCCTTGCCTCCTCCCGACCGTAGGATGATCGAACTTGAAGATCAAGTTAAATTCCTCATGAGTTCCTATGAAAATCCTAAATCTTCACACCATGTGAACAAAGCTTCTTCCTCGTGCGAGCCGTTTTGTGATCCTCATAACACGCGCACTAGCACCCGATCCCCCGAACACGCTTCTGTTGACTACGCATCTTCGCGTATTAATGGAGCGGGAGGAAGATTCCCTACAACACCCGAACCTAGGAATTTCAATGAAACCCGTGAAGCATGGAAAAACAAGCCTGACTTTTATTGGGGACAAACCAAAGAATTCACTTCTAATGATTTCTCATGGCCCCCACCTAACGGTGCTAACCAACAAAACATCGAAGGGATGTTGCAAAACCTAGTTGCATCTCAAGAAACCTAAATGGCTAAGCTCTCGGACCGCTTTAATAATCAACAAGCCGAGATGGATAGGAAAATAGACAACCTTTTGAAAACCATAGCTAGTGATAAGAAGGTTAGTGCTATCTCAACTCCCGAGCCTTCAGGCATAGAGATTAAGGATCCAAGCAAGCTAAAGTATGTCCAATTCGTCAATACCATCGCCTTAGTTGAACCTGATGAAACAAATGACGAAGAGGACTATACACTAGTGGATGAGGAAATACCCGAGGAAGTAGATCAAGTAGACATTGACTATTTCAACAAATTTCCTACGGAAGAAGAACTATCTCGCCACCCTCACTTAGTGCGTGACCTCCGTCACATGTATGTTAGGAAAAGCCCTCGAATTAAGTTTGGGAACCCTTGGAATCTTAACATACCATGTGTCATAGGACACCTTTTTGTGGCAAAAGCTTACATTGATCGCAAGTCCCCAATCAACATAATGACTAGCACCTACTACAATTGGATATTGAAGAAGCCTATTCCAACTAGGCAAGACCCCAATGATCCTAATGTTAGTTGCAATTTTCTTGGTAGAGTTAAGGGATTGCCCGTTTATGTAGGTAGTTTCACGTTTCCTACGGACTTCATAATTGTGGATGATATTAGCACGGCCATAGACCCTAGCTTGTCCCATGTTATTCTAGGAAAACCTTTCATAGAAAGCACCGGGATGACCTATGACCCCTCATTAGGAGTAGTGCGATTTAAGAATAAGACCGATGACATAGCTTACCAAATGCCGTTTAATATTGAGAAGTTTTCATCACTCTCTAATGATGAAAAGGAACTTAAACTATCGGTCTATTATAGGAATGATGAGGATAGGGAGAAAGGTGTTGATTATGTTATGGCTAAGATTTTCGGATTCTACAAGGATTGCTTGAACCTAGGACCGGAATACAGGACCGATTGGGGAGAGGATGAACTCTTAGAGAAGCGCATTTTAGGGCACTTCTACAACATGGAATCCCCCATTAGAGGCCGTCAAGAGGGCGGTGGTGAGAAAACGTAGGAGCACGACTACGAGTCTAGCTACAAGACTCTTTAATAAAGAAAAGCGCTTCGTGGGAGGCAACCCATGCTTAATTGAATTTAGCGTGATGAGGATTACTCCCCAGTATCCAGTAGGGCCACGAAAGATACTTTCCAAAAGGATCTTATTGTACCCTGTTCGATCCCAGATACCGGCACGATTATAGTAGGTGTTAATACTTCAGGCATCCTTTGCACTTTGATGGATGTATTTGCCCGTTAGGGAATTGAGATGGTTCTTTTAACGTTGATTGTAATCCTAGTAACCCCAGAACGGATCAACCTTATCCGAAGAAGTTATAGGTTAACATCATCCACGATCAGTAATACAACTAACCCCTGAACGCTAGTTACATTCGAAAACGGTGTTTTTCCACAGGATACTGTGTACCATACAATTCTAAGGTTCCCAAGGGTTTGAATTAAGCTCCCGAAAAGGATTGTATGTACACTGCCTCCAGTGCGTGATTCACTCCCACCGCTCTATCAAGAAGAAGGCATCCTTTAAACAACTTTATCAGTTACAGATGAACTAGATGAAGGAGCCCATAAAGGAGTAGGTGATCACATATCAGGAGAAGCAGTAAACAAAGTAGTCCAAGTTGATTCCGCTACCATAACTGCTTAACCTGTATGAAATCGAACGAACCTAGGAATTAGAGATACGGACTTCCGAGCCCTCAACTCTATCGTGATTGGAAGAATAGTGATCGATACCAAAAGTTTTCCAACAGATAAAAGGATAGGTAGAGCCGAACAACTAATAATTTCGCCAGGCTCTCGAATCGGTAAATCCAAAGAACTCTACGTTGATCCAAAACGTTGTAGGGAAGCTACAAAACAACCAATCGTGGCAATCCACCCCCGGTACTCTTTAGTAATCTTCACTTAAGAAACCAAACAGGGGTTATTTTCAGTCCGAACAAAAAGGTACGAAGTGCCCAAAGTAACTTTAAGGA